>JAOPSE010000030.1:7763465-8070017 GCA_029449295.1 Zea luxurians | reverse complement strand
GGTTTATAGATTGTGGGAGATAAATCCAAACTGGGCTCGGAGTCGGAAGCCTGCGATGTATCCGCCATCCGGGCAGCTAAGCTGAATGACAGCAAAGGGCGGCGAAATAGTGGGCCGACTGTAGACCAACTGTGCAGCATACGGCCTAAATAAAGCCCATGAGGAATGCAGAGCTGAGAATGATGGCGATGACATTTTTCCTCTGCCAAACCGCAACATATTTCATAAAATGAACATAATAATAAAAAAAAATCCTTAATTATTATAAATAGAGGCATGGAAATGTATCTTTGTTAGGTAAGCCCCAATTTTTGTAAAAGAGAAATTGGAATTGCTCTTGTGCTAGTATTTTGGACCAGCCGATAGTCCTTAAAGTAACAAATCTTAGTTTCTTCCAAGTTTATTTGTGGTATGACAAAGTGATCTCCGTTGCAATGACCTTGTGGGTCGATGAAACAAATAATAGCTTCGGCAGTAGTGCTCAGACGAAGCACACCCGAAGCACCTGAAACGTGTGACCACGTGACATAGGAATACCCTTGGTAGGGTTCAAAAGGGAAAGGACGAGAATACCCTTGGTAGGGTCAGTAGATTATTTGTATAGGATTTGTGGGTGTGAATGCAATTTCATAGGGGAGTTGTACATCGCCATCACCACCATATATAATGATACAGTGCCCACGCAAGGGGGAGGGGGGTCGTCTTCTTCTCACGTACGTTTATTTAACGGATCGCCTAGCATCTGTAGCTATATTTTTTGAACGCCCTTGAATCACCGTTGAACTCTCCGGAGATAGACTTGTAATCATTTGTACCTAGAAAAATGGAAATAAAATGATGAAATTTATGTTGTACGGTTAATACGGTTTCATAGCCTTCATGTCATGCTCATCAAACATCTTCATTCAACTTAAACTTCTCCTATCTGATTTACTCTTTCGGTTTCCTTTGCAGCCTGGAGTGGCCCATGAGAGTATGCAGGGTATGCGACCGCTCAGGACCTCCAAGTTCAGTAGGGTTTCATTTTATGTAGTTTATGTCCAAATACATATACGTTACAAATAATCTCTATTCTCGTTCATTTGTTACATCTCTCTAATTTTCCTGGCAATCACCTCTTCGAGGTCGCGCAACAGTCTGTTTGATGACGAATACTAAATTTGATGATGCTGGAAGGACGAAAGGTGTTGTACACCTATGCCTGTCGTGTTTCTTAATTCTAACCTACGGGAGGGTCGACTCCGATAACCTGCATTGCTTAATCTCAGTTTAGTTTGCTGAATTTTATTTTCAGAAAATTTGCTCATTGTATTTAGATGTAGTTTAATGTGCATTTTAAGTTTTAGGCTACTTTGACAAATTAAAAGTAAAATACTCGCTCTCAAAAAAAATATAGAGTTATATTACATAATTTATATAATTTTACGAATCATAAAATATTATAATAGTATTTCCAGTCATATCATTTTGAATTATATATATATATATATATATATAACAATGTTTCGGATCAAATCAGTTCCAACTAGAGAGAGAGCTTTATGATGCCCCTCGAAACGAGAAGCGCGAGGCCGATCTTGCAGCGCGTGCTTCGGATTCACGACATGTATCTAACCCATCAATTAATAATGTATATACAGGTAACCAGACTGACGATGTAAAGAACAGAGGAACTGTACGCCTGTCTGTCTGTCTGTCTGAATTGGTGACTTGCCCAGTCTTTCGCTGTTTCTGTAGCTGATGGGACGTTTCTGTTGAACGTGAATTTTTGTAAATCTGTTGGTGCAGGACTGAAGAGGATATACACCCTATCTGTCAGGAAAAAAAAACAAGTCATTAATAGGAGTATAATGAAGTACGAGCAATCAGGAGTCTACAAGCAAAATGTGCATTAGATCATTACCACAAGCAGTAGAGATTGGGTTTGTTGAAGATTTTTCCTATGTTTAGACTAAGTCAGTTCCTATTATTTAGGCTAAAATAGTTCCAATTGTTTAGATTAAATTTGTTTTTATCTTCAGTTAGAGCAGGCATATATAAACATACTGTACGCTACAGGAACTACAGGAAGACCATAGAAAAAAAGGGAAAATCCTTGTTATCATTTGTTTCATTTGTTATCTACCATTTTTTGTTTTTCTTGGTGTTTTGCCGAGAAAAACATCCGAAGTGATCTCTGTGAAAGTGAGAGCCATACAATTTAACATCATCACTGTTGTTGCTGGCAAATTAATTGATAACAACAGATTTGGCGACTCCGCTGGGGAGCGATTTCTAATCGTTTCACGCGGCAAACTGCTGGTGATTGGCGTCCTCATCGCCAATCATAGTCGTGGCTATGGAGGACAAGACAACAAAGAAGACGGCGCCAGACAAATCTGAAGTTCATCCCTTGAACGTGATCAAAGTCACGATGGAAGATCTTCCAGAGACAGACAGGAAGGAGATTGAAGAAGAAATCGCATGAGAGATGGAAGAGAAACGGAACGAGAGGTTGGCTTGCTTCCGAAAAAACCAAGAATGGTGTGATCAAACAGGACCGTTGGGGCAAGCATGTCCGGCAAGAAGGCAAGTTCATCTGTCACTTGCGAAGAGCTAGCTCATATGATTGATACTTCTATAGCTAGCAAGTATGGGGCTGATGTCATAGAAATTACACGTATGATTTCTGAGGGAGTGCGTAATTCTTTTGATGCATTTAGATCTGAATTTAAGCAAGATATAAGCAACAACATGCCTAGATAGATTCGATCTATAGTTCAACAGATACAAGAAGAGAGTCAGGGTAAACGTGCAGCAAATTCGCCAGTCACACCTAGCTTCGGAATAGCAGCTGCACCCAACACCATAGATGCATCGCTAAGGATACGAGTGGGAGTGCAGTAGCAAATTATAATCTGCAGCAGCCATATTACCAAAGTGTGGCTTATGGACCATCTATCCATCCCATAGGAAACAGAGTGCCGCAAGGATCTGCCTCAAACAGGCATGTGGCAGGGGCGCAGGGAGCATTGTGTTCAGCCCCTTTTGTGACACCTATGACTTATGATGGTGAAGCACTTGAAAATGTTAGGGAGCAGGTAGCAAGGACTCTTAGGGAATTTTGGTTTTGAGCCTAAAGGGCATACTAGATCCTATAAGAAGCCTTACCCTGATTTTTTTGATACAGTGCCATATCCTCGTGGTTTTAGAATTCTAGATTTTGTGAACTTTTCAGGAGAAGATTCGAAAACCACCTATGAACATGTAGGACAGTACTTGGCACAAGTAAATGATATAGGTATAACTGATGCCCACAAAGTTAAATTGTTTTCTCTATCATTGTCCAGCACTTCCTTCAATTGGTTTACATCTTTAGCACCGAATTCAATTAATACTTGGGCGGTGTTTGGAGAAAAAAAATTTCATGACTACTTTTATTGTGGTGAGACTGAGCTTAGGTTATCACATCTTACTACAGTTAGATAGAAATATAATGAGATTGTTTCTGAGTACATTAAAAGATTTAGGGAAACTAGGAATAAATGTTATAACTTAACTCTAGGGGAAAGGGACTTGGCCGATTTAGCTTTTGCAGGGTTGTTGTCTTATCTGAAGGAGAAGTTAGAGGGGCAAGACTTTAATGATATAAACCAAGTTATGCAGCGCGCTATCACCCATGAAAATCGTGTTAGGGATAAACAACAGTATAACCGATTTAGAGACACGAATAGTAGGGAAAAAGGAGAAACGGGGGGTTAACATGTTGGAGCCCAATACTGACAGTGATGAGGAGACGGATGTATGCGTGGCTGAATGGGTAGATGCGCCAAAGGGTAGGCCTATGGCGTGTGCTTTTTTAAAGCCAAGTCCAAGGTGTGATAAATTGTTTGACATCTTATTACCGAGCAACGTCATTAGATTAAGGGAGGGGCATGTTATTCCACCCCTAAGCAATTGGCTAAGAAAGATTATTGTAAATGGCATAATTCACTTTCTCATTCTACTAACGAGTGTAATTATTTTCGCCGTCAGATACAATCGGCCCTGACTGATGGACAATTGACATTTGGAGAAGCTAACAAAATGAAGCTTGATAAAGATCCATTCCCTATCAATGTAATTGATTTCGAGAGCAAAAGAGTGTTAGTTTGGATAGATCAGGCCGAAACTACTAAAGGCAAGAATGTGGTTATCTCTGATGATCTCAAACTCAAGATGATAATACCAAAGAGTCCGGAAGTTGGTGTGTGGAAAGTAAACGAGAGAAAAAGGGTTCAGTCTGTCTTTAAACCAACTTCTGAATTTTTGCTCAACACAAATATACTTCACAATGGAAAAGAAATGAGTTCCAACATTTTAGAGGTTTCAAGAGACCCAGGTCTCCAGAAGGGGCAGGAGGCGGCCTCTTTGGATAGAGGGGAGGGTCGCTGAACTGGAGAAGTAGAGGAAACTGTGTTCATGCAGAAAACCGAGATTTGTTCTCACAACGTGAATTCCCGAAGCGACTATATTTGGAGATAGAGCGAAAGCATGGAGTTTGGAGCAGGCTAGGGAGGAGTATGGGGAGTCGGCCTAGGACTGTTGCCATATCAAAAGGTCCCGAGGAGTTACGCTCGCAGATGCAAAAGAAATGGTCTCCTCGCAACCCAGCGGATGCCAAAGAGCTGTGTATGGGGGTTGGTGGGCAAAATGAGCCGCTGGGCAAAAGCGGCTCAAAAAATCATAGTGGGAATAGTGGAGTGCGACATATTAAATGCTACAGAAGGTCCCCAGGCAGAGATGGCTAAGCAGAATGGTCAGGTGGCTGTCACAAAGAATTACACAAAGAACGACGAAGAAGTGGCAGCTAAGCCAAACATAGGACATGGACACATAGCTGTTGCTAGGACAAACATATTACAGGAGACTAGGTTGCAAAGTGGTGGAGGTCAAGGGATGAGAAGCAAGCGTATGAAGCTTGATGTAGTGGCTACACGACAAATGAGTAATTCTGCTAGCTGGGATAGAAAACACATGACTGAAATGATTGCGAATCAAGCGCGTAGTCTGTCCCAGTGTTGTGATGGATGGCCATTGTAGTGGAGAGCATCACACGTGGGCCGAACAACCAGGTTGCAGTAATAAGCGACAGTAAGAGTGCCGGTTAGAGAATGGATTGATGCAGGAGGAAAAAATGTGTTGATTGGTGTCGCCCAGAATGCAGGTCCTATTAATCGAGCTTCAGCTGGTGGTGTACTGGACGTGAGGGGCAGAAAAAATCATCGTTCAGTTGCGCCCGGTACAAAACCAGCACCGAGATGGTGTCCACCTGGGTTAAGCCGTACGCAAAAGCGCCGTGTCCAGCGGTTGAGGACTATGGAAATGACAGAAAAGATGAAAGAGGAGGAGCGTGACAGGTGGTTTAACGAGGATAGGCCAATGGTTATCCCTAAGAAAACGTGGAGGGAGAAATGATTGGCCAGAGAGGAAAAAGATGATAATAGCAAGCAGTGGTTCTGATAAAGAAGAAAGCGTTGAAGTACAAGGGGACATGGATATAAACATGGTGTTTGTTTTACCTACTGAGTTCAGAGCAGGAGAGGGAGATGAGGCTGAGCTAACATTGGGGGCTGAGCGTGCTGTGTTTGAAAAAACAAATGAGCAGGGATCTCATCTAAAACCATTATATGTTCGTGGTCACATTGATGGGAAGCCAATGGGGGGCATGTTGGTCGATGGGGGAGCAGGTGTAAATGTAATGCCGCTATCCGTGTTTTCTAAGTTAGGATACAAAGAGAGTGAGCTAATTAAGATGAATATGAATCTAAGTGGGTTTTCAGGGGACCCATCACAAGCAAAAGGAATTATGTCTGTTGAACTCACAGTGGGCAGCAAAATTGTTCCAACGGCCTTTTTCGTGGTAGATGTGAAAGGGAGGTATAATGTTTTGCTAGCGCAAGACTGGATACATGCTAATGGTTGTGTGCCATCTACTTTGCATTAGTTTTTGGTTCAATGGGTAGGTGATCAGGTGGAGGTGATTGAAGCAGATACCGCTATGTGTATCGCACTCATGGAAACCACCAATGGAATGGCAGCATGGTAATATGAGGTGTTTGACATGAAGAGATTTGTCAGGATATGATTTTATCAGTGTAGAGCGAGATAGTTTTGTGCCTATTCATGTAAAGCCGACTGACATTAGCACGGCTCAATGACTCAGCGTTATAAATGAATGAACACGATAGTTTAAAATGGTTACAGGAGAGGACAGATGAATATCGTTTAAACAAAACGATATGGGTGAGGTGGTGGATGATTTTGATGACCTTGGAAAGTTAGGACACGGGTTCTCATCTGTTGATGAACTAGAGGAAGTCGACATTGGAGATGGAAAGGTGCCAAGGCCAACATTTGTAAGTGCTAAATTAATAGCCGGTCAGAGGCAAAAGGTATGCGATTTACTTAGAGAATTTAGAGACTGTTTTGCATGGGATTATACTGAGATGCTAGGGCTGAGTAGGGAGTTGGTTGAGCATAGGCTACCAATTAAGCATGGGTTTAGGCCACATAAGCAGCCACCTAGATGATTTAACCACGACATCCATGACAGAGTTAAGGAAGAAGTTGATCGGCTGTTGAAAGCAAAAATTCATAAGGCCATGCAGGTATGCGGAGTGGGTCTCCAATATAGTACCAGTTGAGAAGAAGAACACAGGGAAGATCAGGATCTATGTGGATTTTAGAGATTTGAACAGAGCCACCCCAAAAGATGAATACCCGATGCCTATAGCGGATGAACTTGTTAATCAGGCTTCAGGGCATAAAATTATTAGTTTTTTGGATGGTAACACAGGGTATAACCAGATTTTTATGGCCGAAGAGGATGTATCTAAGACAGCCTTTTGTTGCCCTGGGTTTGTGGGGTTATTTGAGTGGGTTGTGATGACATTTGGATTAAGGAACGCTGGGGCAACATTCAACGGGCCATGAACCTTGTTTTTCATGATCTTTTAGGCATCATCTTAGAGATTTACATTGATGATGTTGTGGTGAAATTGGCTGGTTTCAATGATCATGTAGCTGATTTACGGTTGGCATTGGAGAGGATGCGAAAGTATGGTTTTAAAGATGAATCCCCTCAAATGCGCGTTTGGGTGTCGGCTGGGAGATTTTTAGGCTTTATCGTGCATGAGCATGGAATCGATATTGATCCAAAAAAGGTTGAAGCGATTGGAAAATTAGAAGAGCCGACATGCAAAAGGGATGTGCAGAAATTATTAGGAAAAATTAATTACTTGAGGAGGTTCATATCGAGGTTCATATCAAATTTAGCCGGAAAGGTTGAATCATTCACACCCCTTGTTCGGCTTAAACATGAATCCGATTTTAGGTGGGGAGCCGAACAAAGAGAGGTGTTCGCTGCTATTAAGAAATATTTGTTAACACCACCAGTGTTGAAGGCATCCAAGGCAGGAGTGCCCTTTCAGATTGTATATTGCAACGCAGGAAAGGGTGATTGGTGCTGTTCTTATACAAGAACATAGCGGGAAGGAGAGCGTGGTGGCTTATTTAAGTCGTCGCTTGCTGGACAGCGAAAGCAGGTATGCGTTTATCGAAAAACTTTGTTTATCCCTATATTTCGCGTGCACCAAGTTTAGACACTATTTACTCTTAAGTACTTGTACCGTAGTGTGTCAAACAGACGTGATTAAATATATGTTACAGAAGCCGATTCCTTAGTGGTCGGGTCAAAAAGTGGGCATATGCTTTGATAGAGTACGATCTAATTTATGAATCTTTATCTTCTATGAAAGGGCAAGTTATAGCTGATTTTATAACTGATCATAGGGTTGATGTAGAACAGGAAATCTCATGTCTTAATACTTGCCCTTGGCAATTATTTTTTGATGGTTCTGTATGCAAAGAAGGGCAGGGAATCAGCTATGTTTTGGTGTCACCAAATGGTCTAGTACATGAAACATCAATTAGGATTGAATACTGCTGCACTAACAATCAGATTGAATATGAAGCTTTGCTGTTTGGGTTAATGCATTTAGATGGTATGGGAATAAAAGATGTAGATGTGTTCGGGATTCGTTGCTTGTGGTACAACAGGTGAGAGGGGAATTTCAGTGTTTAGACGGTATGTTGCGTAATTATTTAGACAAATGTCTAGATATTGTTAAAAAATTGGATACTTTCACTATTGTGCATATATCTAGAGATAAGAATAGTAGAGCTAATTTTTTTTTGGCATAGCAAGCATCAGGATATAACGTAGAGAGAGGGCAATTCTTTATTCAGAAGGAGCCGATGCTTGCAGGCATCAATAGTATAGAAAGGAGTAATTCAGGCCATAAAAAAAATCGAGGCCAAGCAGCAAGATGGGATGGATAATGCTGATTGGAGGAAACCATTAATCGAATGTCTGCAAAACCCCGACAATACCAAAGATAGAAATGTTCGAAGGCAAGTTTTGAAGTATACTTTAATGGAGGGTGAGTTGTATCGGCGGACGATAGATGGTTTGCTGCTGAAATGCTTAGATGGGGAGGAGTCAAAAGTAGCTATGGGTGAGGTCCATGAAGGTATGTGTGCACACATCGGTCGACCCATAAAATGAGGTGGATGCTGAAACGAGCGGGGTTTTATTGGCCTACCATGATGGAGGATTGTTTTAGATATTTCAAAGGGTGTGAGGCGTGTCAAAGGTTTGGGGATATTCAGTTAGCGCCAGCTAGCACATTGCATCCTATTATAAAACCGTGGCCATTTCGAGGTTGGGGTTTAGATTTTATTGGTGAGATTCATCCATGCTCATCTAGAAGGCATCGGTTTGTGTTGGTGGCTACTGATTATTTTACTAAGTGGACTGAAGCTGTGCCTTTAAAAAATATGACGTGTTGGGGACTTGTTCTCAACTTCTATGAATTAAGAATAAGGCAACACAAAATAGATTATTGGTTAATTCCCTTCGTCCTTCGAAGCATTATATCCTTGAGGATATAATGATCTTCGGACGAAGATTATGAAGGAGGTACCTTCATCATCAAAGTTTATATCAATGATAGACGAAGCATATGAAACATGAGAAATAACATGAACAATTATATGACATTATAACATATATTTCTTATTGTATTATTATGAATAAATAAAGACAATATTGAATTACATTTGTACCTTCAGCTCGATAGAAGGTGAAAGTACAAGCGTAGCGCACGAGCAAGTACAAATCAGCGTGAACAGTACGATCTATTTATAGGCACAGGACGCAACCTGTGTAAATTTACATTCATGCCCTTCATATTTACTATTGACTTATAGACAACCCAACGGGGACTAGATAGCCTTTTCCCTTTTAAGTCGGTTCCTTTTTCCGCCATTTATCCGAAGCTCCCTTGCGTGTAACTTCGGAGCAACATCAGCCTTCGTCTCTTCCATGCTTTTCGCATCGTGCATGGTTTTAACCCGAGTTCGAAGGTACATGTTCATATGTCACACTTGGAAAACATTGTTAAATCATGTTTTTAGGACATTCGGCAGATGAAGGCCCCCAACATAACGCATAAGGAATTAATTAATTTTGTATTAGAGCATATTGTATACAGATTTGGCATTCCACAAATATTAACAACAGATCAAGGAGCTGCTTTTATGTCTCACCAATTTAAAGATTTTGCCAAATCTTTGTGGATCAAGTTATTAAATTCGTCGTCGTACTACGCGCAAGCTAATGGGCAGGCCGAATCTAGCAACAAGGTGTTGATCAGGTTGATAAAGAAGAAGATTCTAGAACAACCGAAGAGGTGGCATGAAGTATTGTCAGAGGCGTTATGGGCTCATCGAGTATCTCAGCATGGAGCAACTAAAGTGACACCATTTGAATTGGTTTATGGACAAGAGGCGGTGCTTCCTATTGAAGTGAATTTACAGGCTTGCAGAGTAGCTTGTCAGAATTCGTTATCGGCTAAGGTATATGGTGAGCTAATGCTAGATAGAATTGATGGGAATAATGAAAGTCGATTAACAGCCTTAAGGGAAATAGAGAAAGAAAAGCTGAGAGTGGCGAGAGCTTATAATAAAAAGGTGAAGGAGAAATTTTTTCAGATTGGAGAGTTGGTATGGAAAACGATTTTACCCGTGGGAGTCAAAAATAATAAATTCGGCAAATGATCGCCGAATTGGGAAGGACCATTCAAAGTTGTAGGTATTGTACACGGGAATGCATATTTCGTTGAGGACTTGCAAGGAAGGAGATTACCTAAAGCCCTCAATGGCAAGTATCTGAAGAGATACTACCCTAGTGTATGGCAGGGGACGTGCTAAGATATGAGGCTAATGACGGAATTAAAATCTCCTCAAACTAAGGCCAAGGATGAACAATTGTACTGGCTAAGGGAAGCATAATATACAAACACACAGTAGCACCTTGTGAGATCAGTTTAATTAGAGGTGTACCTGGGCAAGTGCTCGGTGGGTGGCTGACCTCGAGAGTTGTAGATCCGAATGTCTGGGTGGTCCGGGTCGACGGAGTCACGCCAACCAAGGACGCAGCAGACACACGTCGCCATGGCGCTGGCACGGTCGAGGTCCTCAGAACCCTAGCGACGGATGCGGTGTGCAAATGGGGATCGAGCACTGGGGAAAGGAGACAAGGGAGAGAAAAGTATTCTACGCGTTGCGTCAGGTGGGCTTGTCCCGGTATGGGTGTATTGGCCGATGGATGGACACTATTGTGCGTTAAAAAAAAGGAGAGAGAGAGAAAAAGGAAATAAGAGGAGTGAGCGTATGCATGACTTGCTAAGAAACATGATGCTATTATAAGCTGATTTAATATGAAATCAATAATTGAAGTATGTTTTTCGGCATACTAAGTTTGCTCGAAAAACAGGAGGGCATGTGTTGAACGTGAATTTTTGTAAATCTGTTGGTGCAGGACTAAAGAGGATACACAGCCTATCTACCAGAAAAAAAGAAACGAGTTATTAATAGGAGTATAATGAAGCACGAGCAATCAGGAGTCTACAAGCAAAATGTGCATTAGATCATTACCACAAGCCCTAGAGATTGGGTTTGTTGAAGATTTTTCCTATTGTTTAGACTAAGTCAGTTCCTATTATTTAGGCTAAAATAGTTCCTATTGTTTAGATTAGATTGGTTTTTATCTTCAGTTAGAGCAGGCATATATAAACATACTGTACGCTAGAGGAAGACCATAGAAAAAAGGGAAAATCCTTGTTATCGTTTGTTTCATTTGTTATCTACCATTTTTTCGTTTTTCTTTGGTGTTTTGCTGAGAAAAACATCCGATTGATCTCTGCGAAAGTGAGAGCCATACAATCAACATCATCACTGTTATTGCTGGCAAATTAATTGATAACAACAGTTTCTTTAGTAATACGTATTACTAGTAGCTACAGCCTACAACTTCTTATCATATATGCAACTACTAGGTCTGATCTAAGTGTGGTTCGGTCCAAGGAAACTGTGATTGAGCAGGGTGTTTGGTTTGAGGAATGAAGTAGTTCATCGTCTTTTCGCTTCTCACTTTTTTTTATTTGGTTTATATAATGGAATGAGTTGATCTATCATCATTTCATTCCTCGTAAGCTAATAATTATTAATAATATGATGAATGAATTTATCGTCCAAATTTGTGAAATGGACACATCATACACCACCTCGTATAAAATGAATTGATTCTTTACACTATACACTCCCAATAGATAATGGTGGGATTATTATGGCTAGCGCCTAGCGAACGGACTGCGCCAGTGCAGTGCAGGAAGTGACTGTTTGGAGTTTCCTGACGGTGCCGTCTTTGAGACAACACCATGACAAGAGGAACCGGATCAGATTCAGGGTTGGCTGCACCATCAATCAAGAACCCCAGCGTTTCGCGTCAGAATCCATGCCAAAAAGCCAAAAGGACTTCTTCGCTTGAACAACCAGTGTTTCGCAACCGATCCATGGATGGATGGGTTCATGCCTTCATGGGCTCATGTCATAGGTGTACAACGACAATGGCGCTCCACGACGGAGTCTCATCCCTATTGCCAACCTTACCCGCGCGTGGACCGATGGCGCGCGCGCGCGTACAAAACAAGCGTCCCCGTCGGCGAAACGGACGTAAAGCGAAGCGAGAGACGGTGAAAAGGAAGGAAGAAACCACAGCACAGGACCGGGGTCCGGCCCGGTGAGTAGCTACCAGTCGACCGGCTATTCTTCCGAGGTGCTCGCCGGAACTGGAGGGGAAGGGCTGGAAAAATCTGTGGGGGGTTCCATCAGGTGATTACAATCACGCGCACTCATTGAGACGGTGGTGTGAGCCGCGCAGGAGACAGAGCTTGTCACCTATCAAAGCAGGTTAATCTCTTGTACAATTTGAGTCGTTTTCCTCGCAACTGAAAATGACTGGCCGTGACTAGTTTCGAGACGTTTAATTAGGTGCTGTTTGGATCTCAGAGCTGAAGCAAGAGTGACTAAAATTTAATCACTTATGAGCTAAAGATCTGGACAAGAAAAGAGTTAAAAATGACTAAATTGATTTTTTACCATTATAGTTACTTTTAGCTCTTATTGTTTAGATATTTAGCTGTTGAGCGGCTAAACTTTAGTCATTTTGCTTTAGCTAATGGTATCAAACTAGAGATATGTCCGTTCACAAAATACGACAACTACTCTTCTGTTCACAAAATACAAATTGCCTATAAGTTTCTATGATTTCTATTTATATTTAAGTATAGAGTATAAAACAAAAAGACATATCTATTGGCTAGTTGAGTGTGAATCTATATTACTTATTAAGGCTCTAAGGGTAGTCTGCCTTTTCTCGTTCTGCCTTCCAATGATCTCAACCGTCCATCCATGACTCTGTTTCATCGTCCGTCGGATGCAAGCCCGCAGCAACCAACGCCGAAACACGCCCACGCCTCGCGCGAGCACCGGCTCCCCCGATCCATCCCTCCTCCCCACGCCCCTCTCTCACCTAACTGCCCCGCTCCGATCCTATCGACGGCGGCGGCCACCTGTTCGAACCGTGCGCTCCTGCTTCCGCCGCCCCTCGCTGCGGCGGCGACCTTGGCATCGGCCGCGGGGCGCGGCGGCGGCGGGTACACGTCTGGGGCGCCGACGACGCCGAGGTGGAAGCGAAACAGGCCCCACGCCGCCGCGGCGGGCTGCGCGGACCCGGTGCTGCGGCGCGGGCGCGCCGAGCGCAGCCGCGGCGACGGGCTCGGGTGCGCGTAGAACAGGCTGCTCGACAGCGAGCGCCGCGGCGGAGGCGCCCCGGCGCCGTGGTCGGAGGAGGCACTCTTGGACGACTGGCTCTGGCTCACGCACCCGCTGCTGCTGCCGCTCGAGCTCGAGCTCGCGCTGCGGCTGCCGGACCGTGACACCAGACCCACGGTGGAGGCCACTGACTCCGACCTCGGCAGCGTGGCGACGCTGGCGCCGTCGGCGGCCGCAGCCGAGGAGGCGCGGAGCGGGAGGAGCTTGCCCTGGCAGAAGACCTCGTCGGCCACGCACATGTCCGTCCCCGCGCTCTCTCCGGCTGGTACGATGCCGCTGGACGATAGGATGCAGAACTCGAAGTCATCGGCCGAGTCCGAGGCGCGGCACTCTGCCTCTGCCATGGTCAGATTCTTTTCCTGGTCCAAGGAGAAGGGGGAGAAGAAATGGTCAGGTTTTCGTTGTGTTCTGTTCTTCCTTTTGGCTTGTTCGGTTTTATCTCTACTACTCTTAAGATGTCACTGTAGGCGTCCACAAATTGTTTTGGTGCACTGTTCTGCCGATTCCTTTGCCCACCCACCGACGCCACCGTCCCCTCTGCTCCCCGCCATCAATGCTACGCGCAGCCGCCATCCACGCCGATGCTGTGATCCGAGGCCGCCCCACCCACCGCCCTCCTCGATCCGCCATCAAGGTGTCGTGGATCCCCACCCTCCTCGATCTCTGCTCCCGCCATCAATACGGCCGCCCCGCTCACCTTCCCTTCCATCGACGGGGCTGCCCCGACCACCGCCCTCCTCGATCCGCCATCGCGATCCACTCCTCAGCGCAATCCATCTACCCACCAAACTGCTGCCGGCCGGCGTGGCAGATCTCCTCCTCGGCGCGATCAACGGCCGAGCCCGCCCATCCCGTCCGCGCTGCCCCCACCACACAACCGATATGCTCTCCATGGAAGGTCGGGGACCTGCTCGCCCACGATATCCATGGAAGGTGGTCTACTGTCGATCGGCCTCTCCCCCGTGCTCCTTCGTCAACCCCGTCCGCCGCGCCGCCGAGCCCCGAGATCGCGCTGATCCGCCATTCTCGCGCCCTCGCCCCGATGCGCGCTCACCAACGGCCCTCACCAACCTCCGCTCGCGTTCCCCACACCGCCCTCCACCCCATCCGCAACCGCCCCATCCTCCCACGCGCAACAGTCGTCCTGCTCGCCCCGCGCCGTGTCCGCATCTGTGATGACCAGGATTCACGACCGCTACTCCCACCTCGGCTTCTTCCTGCCAGTGTAGCCGGCCACTACTTCTCCACTGCTGCTCGCCGTCTCCTCAACCACCGCTGCGCCACACAATCCTCCCGCGGTGTGTCTGACTCAAGCTGGGATGTCTCACAGGAGCAGTGGATAGTTGATGCGCCCTTATAATCAAGCAGCCGCGGCTTCCGCCCACAACTCCAGTCCCACAACATGGTGCACGGTGTCTCCGGCGAGTCACTGCCTTCGTCTTCCGCCCACAACTCCGGTCGGGCCCCCCTCCCTCTCCCCGTTGAGGCCCTTCCGATCTGGAGTCGTGCCCGCTGGCCCGGCCCAGCTCCACCCTCCTGGCCCCTTCGGCCGCCGCGGGAGATGGCGAGTGGCAGCATCCCCCACCGCCGCCTCCTCAAGCAAGGACGAGGAGGAGGGACTCTATAGCGGAAGGCCGAATGGGCAGACAGCCGCGCCTTCGCTTCCACAGCTACAGGAGGAGGAGGAGGCGCCGGAGAAGCTGGCTCATGTGAAGTACGACCTCCGTGACACTCCAGGAATATGTGAGTACACGACGGAGAAATAGAAATGTGCACGGGCGATGTGTGCTATGGGTAATGATGGGCGGTGCATTGATTTAATCGTTTTTAAGCTGCGTTACAGTTCCTCTGGTGGTATACGGATTCCAGCATTATATTTCCATGGTTGGTTCAATGATCCTGATTCCTCTCGTGATGGTCCCTGCTATGGGTGGCTCGATTGTGAGTTCTAGAATTAAATTTGTTGTATCTCAGGCACTATTACTGATTTATTGGGTTTCTTACTGAATACTAGGTTATATTTGGTCGTGTTTTGGTCAGGATGACATGGCGGCAGTGGTATCCACAATGTTGCTCGTCATCGGGGTGACTACATTGCTGCACATGTTTGTTGGAACGAGACTATCCACTTGTGCAGGGTCCATCCTTTGTATACCTGGCTCCTGCCCTTACGATCATCAACTCACAAGAATTCTTTGGGATCAATGATAATGTATGCACGAATTTCTGTGTCTTATGTTGTTGCATGCCTAGAACATGGCAAATGTTTTAGTCATGCAAGGCTTGTTTGTTTTCTACTAGCAGTCCTAACTGAGCTTAACAATTTGCATTTCATTGCAGAATTCTAAACACATAATGAAGCACCTGCAGGGAGCTATAATAATTGGAGGTGCATTCCAAGTGTTTTTGGGATATAGAGGCCTCATGTCACTATTTCTTAGGTCTACCTTTTTTTCTTTTGATAAAATATAAACCCGTTTTCTTATCCCTTTATGTGTGCAAATCATTATTTAATGCAAAATATGATTGGCCTTTAAAAAATGTTTTTGGTGGCATACACACTTAGGATATATAAGATCTGACCTGAAGTTTTGTTCTGATTTCTGAATGCCAAATATCTGAAGTCTATAACAACTTTTGCATGGGCTTGAAACCATCTAACAAGTAGGAGCAATGCACAAACATATTGTTGTATATATTGATGGCTTAAAAGCTACAGGGATCATTGTTGTTATGGGTTGGCCGCTTTGTGTTGGTTTCTAAGTGTAATTGTGTAAACTGTTTGTCTACCAGACATAAACATCTTTTCATGTTTCTGTAACTGATGACTAGAATTACTCATGCACCTCATCTTTTTGGTGTATAATTCACCATATGTTACAGTGACAAGTAGTAATACTCAGGGTGATATGTATCTTATTTGTGTGATTTGTCTTCATCTGCTTATTTCAGGTTGATAAATCCAGTGGCGATGAGCTCCACCTGCTGCTGCTTATAAGGCATGGTGCTTGTGAGACCTGTCATGGTTGCTTGCTTTGCTTTGTTTAGAGATGCTCTCGCCATGGCTGCCAGTTGCACTGGTATTCAGGCAACCTACATTTGGTCCCTGCAATATAGTTGCTTCTTGAAAGCAGGTAGGTGGAGATGGTCGAGAAATTGAGACACATGGTTCTGCTGTCCTGGGTAACTTCTGCGACAAGCGCATTCGATGGTACAAAAGACATAATGGAAGCTCTTAGAAACAAACATACTAATCTAGCCAATGAGCTTGAGGTAAATATCATATTATTATGTTCTCTAAAATCATGTTAAGCTTTACTTTATTTATTTTGCTACATTTTGCTTTGATTTTCTTTTACGGTATTTGGCTACGTGCTTGGTAATACTGATTTTGAAGGCTGATTTGTTTGCCTGTCTAGAAAAACATAACAGAGTGGATAAGAAAAAAACATGGTTAAAATATTAGGATGTTGAATAAGATTATGTTTTAGGCATTGTAAAGTACGTTCTAATAGGATGCATATGTTCTATCTTTACCTGTGGTTTGCTATTGCAAAAGTATCTAAAAAAGCGTGCTTGTTCATGATCATCTATTTTTTAGTTTTTCATAATTTTCCTTTCATGGCCTCCTTACATGCTTGATTTCTGTCCCAGCGCAATACTTTTTGTTTGCGCTTGCTGGGGGCAAGCTGATAGAGCGTATTCGTGCCTTGTCATTTCAAAGCATTGTGCGCTAGGAAATTTCTTGGTTTGACTACGTCTCAAATTCTAGGTATGATAAAGACTTCTTATTTCTTATTGTTTATTTTCTAATACACATATACAAATTTAATGGAGGGCTTGGTACAAGGCTCTTAGTTGATGCGCTAAATGTCCGACGCTTAGCAGGAGATAACCTGGCCCTTATAATGCAGTCCATAGCTACACTAATAACTAGATTTGCCATACGCTTAGCAGGAGATAACCTGGCCCTTATAATGCAGTGAATAGGTTGAACCTATAGGTATATACATCTGTGGTAGTTGACTGTATCTCTTGTCATCAGTATTGTAATTGTTTTAGGACAGTTTAGTGAATATGTTAGTAAGTGCATCTTATAATATGCATAAGCAAATAAGGCGAAGCTATATGTATATACCTAGATAAAACGATACAATATTTATGAGCAATAAAATGTGAAAAAATAGAGGAGTAGAAAACATTGCCACGAGCAATTTAAACAAATGAATTGGGATGTGCTTTCTAATTCCCCGAGTCAAAAGCTACAATAGTAAGTAGGAGTAGAAAAGCATGGGGTTAGTTGGTTAGGTCCTAATCAGACAAACAGATCTATCATTGAGGAAAATATCCAATTAGTAGTTTTAGAGAATTCATTCATTCCAAATGGGCTCCAACACTTCTAATCAGATTAAAAGTTTTTTCATTGCAATAGTAAACATCGTAGTGATTTGACAAAAAAGACGCTATGCAGAGGTGTTATATCTGCACAACATATGAATATTTATGGTTCCCATGTGCACTCTAGGTTGTGCACTAGCTTTTAAGTTTGTTGCTATATTAAGTGGTCACAGAAGCATGATACTGAGGTGGCACTAGGTTGAATTTCCTTGTTTGTTGGACTTGGATGCCATTCAAGCTACCAAACTGAACGAGTACCATGCTGGTAATGGAAGAGTACCATACTAAAGTAGTTTGCATGCATAAACAGAATTCTGAAGAAGTACCATTTCCAGGTCACTTGACATCCAAGAGCAATGTGTGCAGCTTTAGGGTGGTGCTGCTGGAGCTCATGATAGGCAGGCGGTCAATGGACAAGAGCCGATCAGCAGGGTAAGACAAGTATTATTTATGTACTTTATGACTCATGCGCTGTACTCTTTCGAGCAATATAATATTTCACTGATTCTCATGCTTTGTTTATCTATCTTATGTGAGTACAATAATGCAATAGCTTTAACACTAGAAGTTTCCATGCCTGCAGTCTGCCACCAGAAGTTTCTTTTATGCTGGATTTGTGGTATGAAGAAACTTTGTTGAGGTGTGATTATCCTCATATTTGAATAATTTTCACTTATTACCATTTTTGGTACCTAAAAAGGTATCTGAAGTTATGTACCAGTCCATACTAATCACCATCTTTCCGTTCTCTATATGGTAATGCTTTCTGGTTAGGTATCCTCATGGTTTATGCTCACTTATGAACTTCGATATCCATTTCTGTAATGATTAATCATTCAAGGGTCTTACTTGTCACAGTCCCACTTATTAGCTGACTTTTATACAATTAGATAGTTTCATATTTGTGTCAGTAGCACAGTGCTCTATATTTGGACCTGTTATTTACATTTCCAGGGTGTGTGTTATTATTGCAGGTATTATGCACCAGCTTTGGGGTTCTTGATGTTTGCTGTTGGTGTAAACTCAAGCGCCAAGGATTTGATTGAAACAATAAAAAGGCCAGATGCTATTGCTGCGGGCTATATCGGACAGTTTGTCAAGCTCATCACCGTCGACGACCCTTTCATCACCACGGACTACATGGTATGCCCCTCGATCTGCTGCGTTCGAGCTCACCCCGCACCGACCCTAGCCACCGTCGGCGAGGCCACTCCCTCCTCAAGTTGGTTTGGTCCGATCTAAACTGTGCGTCTGCTCAGGTTTCGGGAGGATCAACGGGCTCGTGGCCAGGGTCCCCCTCCAGAAATGTGGGGAAAATTGATGAGGCATCAGAACTGAGGAGAACTGTGAGTGATATCAAGCACAATGTTCAGACACAGCTTAGCGAGAATGCTAAGACCAATAAACGAGTGACTGGGATTCGCAAAGAATTGCAGAAACTGCATAGAGAAGCTATTCAGAACACCATCAATTCAGTCACCATGGTAGCAACCCTGATTGCCTCCATTGCCTTCATTGTCATATTCAATTTGCCAGGTCAATACTTCCAAGATGTGAATAGTGGGGGAGACATTGGTGAGGCTCAAACAGCTATGGTATATTACTGTTAAATATCTACTCATTATACTTTGTCTCTATATAATATGTTTCTTTCCATCCTCTAGATTTTATCTGTTAAGATATACTATGGAAACATTAAAAACTACTTGTTTCCTGTGAAAAAAATATCGCAATATCTAAGCGTTGTTTGGAACTGCTTATTTGTGTTGATTTTAATCAGATTGTGAGTGAGGCGGTGGTGGTGGAGACGCGCAGGACGGGACGGACGAAGCATCTTCCAAGCCGGGGCAGAGCGCTGTCGAAGCAGCCAGCAGCAGAAGCTTTCGCTAGAGCCGCTGGTGGAGTGCAGAGACGTGGGAACCAGGTTTACTGCGCTGATAAATGGGCGATGTTGCAGTTTTAAGGGGCATCTAAAAAATTAGTGGGATAAATTTTAATCTTTTCTCCAATATATCCCTTAAAACGGCATTAGAGACCCAAAAAAACCTCTCATTTGTAGATACAAATAAGAGAGTTTTAAGGGATATAAAAAGTTATGAGTGTTTTAGTGGAAAGGCACATTATTGTTCAAGTAAGCGCACAAGTTTTATGTCGCTCCTGCCCATTTGATAATGTTTATTTCTGTTTGGTAGCCTGCAATCTTCCTGCCTCACATTACTACCTGCTTCACCATACTATGACCCTTGTCATTTTTCAGGAAGGGTATTGCTGTTGACCGATTAGTTGGGTTTCAAGATCTCAGAAGTAAAGACGATTTTCTGACAAGAGCATTGGAACATATTCTTATTCTCAAGACAAAAGGTAACCATGGAAACCATACAACAACGCTTTACAATCTGGGACGGCAAATTTGTTGATAGTCCAAAAAAATTATAGGGATAATCGATGAGAAGAAGAAAGATGACGATGAAGAAAGTGAGGCTAAGAATAGGAGGGTTAGGTCCTCAACTGCTCAAGACTCTGACTCAGACTGAACCTGAGATGAGGATTGAGGACTCACCGTTTTTGCTCTTTAGATTTTGTTTGTTTGTTCTGTGCTGTGTTGTACTGTACTGTAATTGATTTGTGTAACCATGTATCGGTACCAGACACCACAACAAGAACATGTACAAGAGATTCTTTAGCATCCATTGTGTGTAAAAGCTAGGGTTTGTGGCTGCCTTTTATTTCATTTTTTCTCAGCTGTCATAGGATGGTACAACACAACAAGAACATGTACAAGTATGTCATAGCTTGTTTTTCTTGCTTCTTAAGACATTGTTCTGCCTTTTGGCACTTATGGCATATGACTTTTTCACAAATAGATTACGAAACATTTTCTCATAACAGTATAACACACATTCGCATATAAATTATTTTAGTATTATATATGTTTCCGTTGCAACGCACGGGCACTCACCTAGTATGGGTTTGAAGCCAACAATCATGGTTCGAATCTCTCTCTCTATATATAATTGTAGCTTTTTACCATTTAAATGTGGAAAGCAAGATGACCATGGAATCTACTCAAACGAAAAAATGCGAAACTTGATCACGTTCCTCATTCCATGAATGTTAGTTCTTGGAATGTGGGAATAATCTCATTTTCCCTAGTGTTAAAATCTCATTTTAGTAGCGTACCATATACCATGTTCCTATTCCTCGGTCTAGGAATGTTCATATCGCTCTAGCAACGTGGAAATAATCTCGTTTCCCTAGTGCTAAAACATAGTTTTTTTAGTAGCATACTGCGTACCATGTTCCTATTCCACGATCTCATCGATTCGAGAATCTAGTTACTAAGATCCGTTACATCGTAGTGCTCCGATTCGGCTAACAAAATTACTTATCATTTATATTTTAAATTTATTCATATTATAACACAATAGTAACATATAATTATTTTATTATAAAACATTTTAATCACCAATAATATCTACATCCCAAAATAAATAAATTTTTTGATATGCACTTGTCAACATACATAGTAGTACTGCCTAAAAATCTACCACACATCAAATCACCTTAAAATATAATTAGAGCAATGATCCCCTTACTTTGGCATGTCTCTACTTTTTCTATAATCAAACTTTTGTCTTGCACATCAAATCACTACTTTATGCTCATAAACTTTTGTCTTGCACATCAAAATCAATTCTTTATGCTCATTCTTCATCAACTTATTCCTAGAAACATCTTAGGATTTTTCTAGTTTATACCCTTTCCCACTTTTTTGTGAGCATAGTATTTAGATGTTCCTACATATTTTTTTCTTGGTCTTCAAATACTTTATTTGGATTCATCATGTTCCAAAGTATCTCTGGAATTTTGTGTCACCTTATGACATGAAGCAATATGGTGTTATTGGAGAGATTACATAAGCATCACTCTCAAGTGAACTTGAGGTAGATAAATTATCATCATTATTCATCTCAGGTGAACTTATGGTAGATTCATCATCATCATCACTCATGCTTGAGGTGGAGCAATCTTCTAGAACTGTCGTGTTGTGGGTGTGCTCAACATCCTCATGCTCATCATCATCAAGGATGAGCGGCCCATACATGCCATCAAGATGTCTCCAAATCCCATTTGTGGTCTCCTTATACACTAGTTAAGTGTCGGTGCATTGCGACAACACACAAATTATTTGACAAAATGTTAGTGCACAACGATTACATGAAAACGAGAACACATATTATCGAGCTCAATATCTCACAAATTCTTTCTCAACAAACAACATTGAGCTCAAAGTGGATGTTGTACAGATTTTATTTCACAATTAGAGTTTGTAATACTAGTCACAAAATTGTTACAAAATAAGTAGTTCTTGTATATTTAATGTATCTAGTCTAAAATGTTTTGCTTGAATTTTCTATCACTTTTATAGAGATAGTTGAACTTGGGAAGTGGATGGTATGGAACAATGTTTACAAGTCGAGCGACCAGCTGGTCGAGCTAGAGCAGCGACCAGGCGCCTAATCGCAATTAGGGCGACGATTAGGGCGCCTAATTGGTCCTGGTCGACCTCTGGTTGTCTGTTAGTAATCCTATAGATTTATGGACATATGTATATGTATATAACTATATATTAACTATATAAGCACTGCATTTCTGCAATACTACAGTACTGCAATAGAGTGACATATTATATAGGCATAATTAGTAACAGTAATTCAGTAAAAGTGTAAAACTGAATCCATCCAAAGTCCAAACTGAAAGTAATATAGGCATAATTAGTAGTAGTAATTCAGTAAAAATCAATATGCAATACTGCATTACCTACTGGCTGCTACCTAGAGCAGATCAGCATCCAAACAAAATGCATTAGCAGCAGCACCATCTTCATCCATATATCTAGTTGCTTCTTGGGTTTGTTGTTATTCTGCTTGTGCTGCAGCAACACCATCTTCTTGATCATCACTATCCTCTTCTCCAATATCTTGAGTTGCTGCATTTCTTGAATGCTTCCTTGTCCTAACATATGTTCGTTGAGGCTGAGAAGACGAACCAGCACCTGCAGCAGCTACTCTTGGCAAGTTTCTGCCTCGAAGAGCCAGAGTTGTTCCTAATGCCTCATCCACAACATGTCATATATTGTTGTCACCATCATCTTCATTTTCTTCAACCCATTCATTTTCCAACATGAACTCTTCAAGCACCAGTGGGTTGCTTCTTTTTCCTTTGAATCCAGCTCAATTAGTGTTTGAATCATATTTTCCATCTTCCTGTTGTAACTAACATAGACCAATTTATTAAGCCTCTAGTGTTCTAGTCGGTTCCTCTTTTTGGTATGGATCTGAAAATGCACAAATGCACAATACATACATCAGATTCAACAAATAAAGGGCTACCCAATACAACCATTCAAACAACAATACTTACTGCTGCAAAAATTGACCAATTTCTCTCACGACCTGAAGCAGCACAATAGAGGCTTATAACTCATTTTGCTAAGCTTTGTAGTTCATATGCCAGTCCTCCATATGCCCCCCACCATAGGACTGTTATAGTTATACAAAAAAATAGATCAGTTCTAGTGCCAAACAGAAACAGGCAAACAAACTAACCAATGCTAGAATAGTAAAACAAACTAGGACTTTTTTCTCTTATTGCTCTAGCCTTTAAAAAGCATTCCCCTTCTGATCTTTCATAGCCATCTGCTTGTTTACTTATTTTTGTTTGCTCATCCTCATCACTGGTCATTTTCCACAAAACATCATTGAACATAGCTCGAAGTCTTGCAGCTTGCCTCCTGTCTTTATCCCTCAAGGTAAAGAATTTACCTAGATTTAAATAAAGGGCTGCCCAATATAATTTTTGCTCCATCTAAGTATCCCACCTCTTCTCAAAGCATGAGATTACTTCAGCAAGTAATCGTGGCTTGTCTTTTAAGGACTCTTGTATGGTAGCTTTTGCTTCGTCCATAGCTGCCATTATTTTTGGAGCTCCTGGTGTCTCATCACCATAAGCAAACCTTAGAGTAATGAGTAGTGGTTGTGAAGCCCAAAGACAATTTTCAAGAGTTTGCCAAAATGGTACTGAAAGGACAATATTTTTAGCTTGTTTACCTTGTTTAACTAGGGCAAATTTAGACCCGTTCCATTCATCACTAACAAACAAACCTTCTAATTTACTCTTATGCTTATACATGCTTGCCAAGTCAAGAATGATGTTGCAAATCGAGTCACACCTGGCCTAACAAGGTCCCCACCTAGTTTTTCTCTCATTAAGCTGTGAAGTCGCCCATGCTTGTATAGGAACCTCGAAACCTTCTTGGCCATGTTGATGCAAGTGTTGAACTCCTTGATCTTGCCAATATCTTCCAACAACAAATCCAAGCAATGCCTAGCACAAGGAGTCCAAAACAGATGGGGAATTCAGTCCATAAGGATCTTCCTCGCTGCTTTGAAATTGGCTCCATTGTTAGTGATCACCTGGACCACATGTTCTTTCCCCTCCTTTATTATTTGCTTCTCCAAAAGATCTGCCAACATATTGGCATTTTCTATCTCACTTGATGCATCGATAGAACCTATGAAGTAGGTCCCCGCTGGACTATTGGCAAGGAAGTTGATCAAATATTGTTGTCGTATGTCGGTCCACCTATCTGACATAATTGACCAACCATATTCCTTCCAAGCCTCTTCGTGCTTAGCTCTCAATGTTGATATTCTCTTCACTGCCCTTTCAAGCCAAGGTACCCTTGCCTCATAGTATGATGGGTCACGATATCTAGGACCGTACTGACCAGTGGACTCCATCATAATCTGTTAGCTTCTTGAGTTGATGACATTCAATGGAATCTTGTTCTCATATAGAAAATTAGCTACATGGTTGTCAACAGTTTGCTTTGCTTCTGTTCCCTTCTTTGTGCAATGCTCAAGAGTGGCCTGAGAAGTTTTGTTTTTGTCTCTCTGCTACAACTTCCTCAAGAGTCTTGCAAAGCATGACACTCACTGATTTGCTTGCCTTCTGTGTATTTGGTTTTATAGGAGCTGATACAACAAATGAAGACATGGAAGCTTGGACAATTTGCTTTTTTGCTTGCTTGGTTTTTGTCCTAGAACTTGGTAGGGGACCTACATCAATCTGCTCCCCTTCCTCTTCACCTTCATCACCATCAGCAGTAATCACAACCCTCATGTTCCTTCTCAGATAGGTGTGCATCTCCTTTGAAACCACTTCTGGTACTCTAGCACACTTCATGGTGTCACCAAACCCACCGGCAAGATGCTGCTTAAACCACTTGATTCTAGATGGCACAATCTTCTTACAGAAGACTAGGGATGTTCCTAAAACATCCGATTTATATGACAAATATAATATTTTAACATAGATATAAATTGAATTTAAAGCTAAATTTTGACAATGTTATTAAAAATATTATGAAGTATTTAAATAAATTTTTGTATAATTTTTTATGTACATTATTTTCTCCCTACAACAAAAAAGTTGAAAAAATATCTGAATCCGTATTCGGATAGACATCCGAATTTTATATCAATTGTTCAAAAAGATATAGAACGAATTCAATGTTTATTTTTTATGAAGATTAATAGCATCAATGGTAAAAACAAGAATATAAATTTACATAGCAAATTATATATGTTATTTGTTCGTAATCGAAGAAAGAAGACTAAAAAATTGACATCCGAATAAATATCGAGATCCATCCCTACAGAAGACACACTGAACAAAATCCTTCTTTGTTGTGTCTGGCCACCACCCAAACTGCCATCCTGGGTCCTTTGACCTTGCCTTTCTCTTGGGGTCATTTAATTGTGCACTAAGCTCTGGAGGGAGTGCTGCAATTGCCTTTTCAACAAGAGTTTTACAATCTGCAGCAGCTGATAAAGCAGACGCAGGACCAGTGCTATCAGCATTTGAGGCCACAGGAGGAACAGAAGCACTTCCACTTGCACTGCTAACCATATTTGACTCAGGGAATAAGACCTCAACATTATTAGCACGTCCACAACCACCATTAAACTCTGAACAGACAAACACAGACAAAGATGCAGTTACTACTGGCAGAAGGAGGGGAGATGAACTCAGAGTGACTACTCACTGCTGTTGGGGAGCAGGTGCACCTTCAAGCGCTACCGGTGGTAATAGAGGAAAGGGAGAGAAGGGGGAGCAGATGCTACCTTCAGATGACGAGCTCATCTTAACTCGGTGACAGACGCTAGAGAAGATGACTGGAGCTTGGAGCAGGAGCAGCCGTCGGTGAATGGGGCACTGGACGTCGGTGGCTGGAGCTAGACGGCGGTAGAGAGGAGTAAGGTTTAGGGTTCCTGCTGAACAAAGGCTGGCGGCTGGGGGGTTTTGTGTTAGGCAAGATAGGGTTTCAGCTGACCAGGGGCAACATATATGTTGCTACTGTAGTTGGGCCAAAAATCGGAGTGACGCTAAGAAGCGACCAGGGCCCTTACGACCAGGGCCAAAAATCAATGACCCGGATCACGGCGATCTGACCCCCACCGTGCCCCTCTATCGTTGACCCATTCTCCTAGGTGATTCCTCAACGCCTTTTCAGCACCCAGAGGTGCACGAGCAGGTACCCAACCTCACACACCCCTTCCCTAGCTAGGTAGCACACGAAACACTCGGGAGCACGCTCCTCTATCGTGAATGTCCCAGCACCACCGATCATGCCCCTCTGGCCATCCCCCGTCCGCGAGGTGCCGAGGTAGTGCCTAGTGTGCTCACCATGGTAATACATGGTAGTAACAGTAAAAAAATCTCGACCTATGCTTTGACGTGCGAAAGATGAGAGAATTTTTTTTAACATGGGACAAATGAGTTTTCTAAATCTAGACTGAAATTCGCTTCCACGTAGTGTGAGCCTAAAATTTGTTTCTACATGAAGCCAAACTCACTGTCACTGGAAAATAGTGCTTCCACCACGTACCCAACTCAATTGGCCCTTACTGTGCTACTAGTTGTTGGCAAAGTAGCTTATCATGACAGCGCTCCACTCGTACTTGTGCATCCATGTCTTACCTTAAGTAATCGAAATCTCTTTTGCCGAGGATCAGAGTCCTATCGCCTTGGCCTAGTTCCTAGAATATCCTTTTTAGGAATCATATCTCAGGGCGCTCGGGAAAAAAAAAAACAAATGCTAACAAGAAAGCAGGCAACTTTCAAGAAGCCTTTCGAGCAGATGACATACATTGCACACAAGCTGGTAGCATAGTAGCATTTGTTTACTGTAGTTGGGCCAAAAATCGGAGTGACGCTAAGAAGCGACCAGGGCCCTTACGACCAGGGCCAAAAATCAATGACCCGGATCACGGCGATCTGACCCCCACCGTGCCCCTCTATCGTTGACCCATTCTCCTAGGTGATTCCTCAACGCCTTTTCAGCACCCAGAGGTGCACGAGCAGGTACCCAACCTCACACACCCCTTCCCTAGCTAGGTAGCACACGAAACACTCGGGAGCACGCTCCTCTATCGTGAATGTCCCAGCACCACCGATCATGCCCCTCTGGCCATCCCCCGTCCGCGAGGTGCCGAGGTAGTGCCTAGTGTGCTCACCATGGTAATACATGGTAGTAACAGTAAAAAAATCTCGACCTATGCTTTGACGTGCGAAAGATGAGAGAATTTTTTTTAACATGGGACAAATGAGTTTTCTAAATCTAGACTGAAATTCGCTTCCACGTAGTGTGAGCCTAAAATTTGTTTCTACATGAAGCCAAACTCACTGTCACTGGAAAATAGTGCTTCCACCACGTACCCAACTCAATTGGCCCTTACTGTGCTACTAGTTGTTGGCAAAGTAGCTTATCATGACAGCGCTCCACTCGTACTTGTGCATCCATGTCTTACCTTAAGTAATCGAAATCTCTTTTGCCGAGGATCAGAGTCCTATCGCCTTGGCCTAGTTCCTAGAATATCCTTTTTAGGAATCATATCTCAGGGCGCTCGGGAAAAAAAAAAACAAATGCTAACAAGAAAGCAGGCAACTTTCAAGAAGCCTTTCGAGCAGATGACATACATTGCACACAAGCTGGTAGCATAGTAGCATTTGTTTACTGTAGTTGGGCCAAAAATCGGAGTGACGCTAAGAAGCGACCAGGGCCCTTACGACCAGGGCCAAAAATCAATGACCCGGATCACGGCGATCTGACCCCCACCGTGCCCCTCTATCGTTGACCCATTCTCCTAGGTGATTCCTCAACGCCTTTTCAGCACCCAGAGGTGCACGAGCAGGTACCCAACCTCACACACCCCTTCCCTAGCTAGGTAGCACACGAAACACTCGGGAGCACGCTCCTCTATCGTGAATGTCCCAGCACCACCGATCATGCCCCTCTGGCCATCCCCCGTCCGCGAGGTGCCGAGGTAGTGCCTAGTGTGCTCACCATGGTAATACATGGTAGTAACAGTAAAAAAATCTCGACCTATGCTTTGACGTGCGAAAGATGAGAGAATTTTTTTTAACATGGGACAAATGAGTTTTCTAAATCTAGACTGAAATTCGCTTCCACGTAGTGTGAGCCTAAAATTTGTTTCTACATGAAGCCAAACTCACTGTCACTGGAAAATAGTGCTTCCACCACGTACCCAACTCAATTGGCCCTTACTGTGCTACTAGTTGTTGGCAAAGTAGCTTATCATGACAGCGCTCCACTCGTACTTGTGCATCCATGTCTTACCTTAAGTAATCGAAATCTCTTTTGCCGAGGATCAGAGTCCTATCGCCTTGGCCTAGTTCCTAGAATATCCTTTTTAGGAATCATATCTCAGGGCGCTCGGGGAAAAAAAAAACAAATGCTAACAAGAAAGCAGGCAACTTTCAAGAAGCCTTTCGAGCAGATGACATACATTGCACACAAGCTGGTAGCATAGTAGGATGGGAAATGGGAGTGGCCGAATGCGGATTGGGGACGCACATGTCAAGCTGGTAGCATAGTAGGACATATATCATATGTATATTCTAGAAATGTAGTGTACCAAATTAATAAACCCTGTGAGGTTCCTGTCTGCTCAACTTGTATGTACGCTCTATATCGCTCTCTATATCGCTCCCTCTTCCTAGTTCTTCCAACCTTTCTTCATTTGCAAATATGAGTTGAATCAATTTTGTTTTTGGTATACAAGCAAGTTGATTAGGTAGATCAGTTATATTTGCAAATACATGTTTAGTTTCTTAAACTTGTACATACTGGCGCATGTTGCTTTATGATTAAGTTATAATGTTAGTTATTATATTTATGTTTAATTCTCTTGTTAAAATTGTTTGTTAGTTGAATGTTTTATTTTGTTATTTATAAGATTCAAATTTGTTAGTTATTTAGTTTAGATTATATGTCTATATTAATTTGAAATATTTAGAATATGGTATAAGGCAAGCCACATCCATTGATTTAAGGATAGGATTAATACGAGATTATCCTAAGAATTTATATCCAGACGTGTCTTGCAAGGATACACATGTCCTTACTAAGCTACTGGTACCTAACTATGATTGTGGTAAGTCAACCCACATGTTTTCAATCGAGACACTAAAAGTTGTCGGTTGCTTCTACACATATGGTCGTTTTATGTAAGTATTTGTTTGTCAATATTTTATTTTGTTATTCCTTGATATGTGTTATTAGATTAATGATAAGTTTGTGTCGTCCACTTGTTTAGGATCATGAGAGGTGCCTTTTCTTTCGGTGAATCGATGGTCTAGAGAAGTTTGACTAAAGGTATCTCCATTCGAACCACTTGTGGAGGGGAAGATGGTATAAGTGCATCAATCTTATTTGTGTGTTTTGGTGAAAAGGTGACAATGCATATAAAAATCTAACATCATTTCATGAGGTTTATAGTTACATACGATTGTGACAAGTGCAAAGGAAGCATAAAACCCCTCAATTCTAACTTGGTGAAAGTTGTGGCACCTCGGTACATCTCGGGAGAGAGAATATAGTGTTAATTCATATTTTAAATCTCGGCGTAGTTTATAGAACGTCATACTATTAAGAGAGATCGAAAAAACTCACTACGTAGAGGTGTAAAATATGCTTAAAGGGTTTATCCTTCACTATCAGCCTTCGTTTACTTCAACCTAGAATTCCTACGTTCTTGCTATTTGCTAGAAATAGTTGTGAAGTTTATTTATCAAACTTTTCATTCAAGGTAGAAATTTTTGGTCGGCCATGGCCAGAATTTTAGGGCACACCTGGCTAGAAATTCTGAGCAGCCTCCAAAAACTCTAAACCAGTCCTCTCTGGTTGAACTCTGACCTAGTTGAAATTTCTAGTGGTCTTGACGAGAATTTTTGGGTCTCCTTAGCCGAAACTTCGGGGACACCATCAAATTTTTTGGTATAGCCCTTCTGTCCGCTCTCAACCTTGGACAAAATTTCCATGCCCTCGTGGCTAGGAATTCTGGGGGGTGCACATATAGTGTCACATCCTTCCTTGGTCGGGATTTCTGGTCACCTATGGTCAAAATTTTCAGTGAGGGAATTTTTTATGTGAATTCTGTGCTCTTTAGCTATCATGTGCTATTTACATCAAGTACTGATTGCTACTTTATCTCTTGGCCATTTTGGATGCTCTCAAACACCTTGAGACAAAAGTGGCAGCTCTCTCACATACTATCCCACTCCTTCAAATGTTCCATCTTGTGAGTGGATTTGAAATGAGCTCTTTGTTTGATCTTGACTCCATTGTGTAAGATGCATCCTTTGAGCTCTTCTGACACCCATTAGTGATTTTGTTTTTGATTTATTACTCTTGGGTTCATTGAACCCTAGCCGGCTAGGTGTTGCCCGATTGTCACCCTCAAAATTGTAATTGTAAGGGTTCATGAGATTTGTATTACACATTTATTCTAATGAATATTGCTGCCTGATCTTTATGGTCGCTCGGGAAAGAGAAGAGTTGAGAAAGACTCTAAAGACCTTTGTGGTTGCCTCAACAATGAGGACATATGCACAACTTTGTGGTGTGGGCGAACTTTAAGATAAATCTTATGTCTCTGTGTGCCTATAACTTGTATTTTTCTTTCCCTTTTGGCATTTCTCCCCTTTGAGTAATCTTGTACCATTTTAGTACTTACCTTTGTATATCACTTTCTCCCCTTTGCACAGGAAAATTTCCCCATTATTTATAGGGAGTTCATACAATTTTCTCCCCTTTGTGAAAACTTATATGTTTGTATTTCAACTTCTCCCTATTTGTCAAAAATTAATACAAGGATTGGCAATAATGTGGAAAAGATGGGGCAGATAAAAAATGGGAGATCCTATTAGGATGGAGAGGATGTAAGGAGTTGCCTCCAAGGCAGCAATTGTTGCCAAGATCATCTCGGCATAGGGAGAACTTATCATAAACTTTCTTCATAGTGGCTTGAATTATATTATGTTTCTAAGCATATAACTTGGTTTACATGTCTTCAAGCTTCTTCACACATTTTGCAATGGTTATTTTGACAAAGTTAAGTTATACACTTAGTAACTCACATTTGAGTTCAAACCAAGGCTTACTAACTCATGAACAAGCTATATATTATCACTAGAAACACTTAAGCATATAAAAAATAGTGATATGTATTGTCGGCGTTCCGAGACCGGGGGGTCCCTGGGCCGACGAGTGAATGTCGCCGCGTGCCCCAGCCCAGATGGGTCGAGCGCGAGGGCGAGCGCGAAGGGGGGAGAGCGAGGCGGCCGGAGACCGGCGTAAGAGAGGTGGGAATCCCGCGGCCTTCGTGTTCGTCTCGCGCCCAGGTTGGGTGCGCTTGCAGTAGGGGGTTACAAGCGTCCACGCGGGAGAGGGAGCGAGCGGCTCCAGGCGAGCACCTGTTCTCGTCCTCGTCCCCGCGCGGCCAACCCTCTCTAAGAGGGCCCTGGTCCTCCCTTTTATAGACGTAAGGAGAGGATCCAGGTGTACAATGGGGGGTGTAGCAGGGTGCTACGTGTCTAGCGGAGGTGAGCTAGCGCCCTAGGTACATGCCGTTGTGGCAGTCGGAGAGATCTTGGCACCCAGCTGGTGTGATGTCGTGGCCGTCGAAGGAGCGATGGAGCTTGGCGGAGGGACAGCTGTCGAAGCGGTTGAGCCCTTGCTGACGTCCTCTCGCTTTCGTAAGGGGGCGGAGAGCCGCCATCGTCACAGAGCATGCGGGGCGCCATCATTGCCTATCTGGCGGCGCGAGCCAGATGGGACGCCGGTCTTGTTCCCTGCGGCCCGAATCAGCTCGGGGTAGGGTGATGATGGCGCCTCCTGTCGACGTGGCTGGTCTACGCCCTAGGTTGGGCGATGTGGAAGCTCCTCCGAAGCCGAGGTTGAGTCCGAGCCCCCGGGTCGGGCGAGGCGGAGATCGTCGTCTTCTGGGGCCAAGCCCAAGTCCGAGCCCTGGGTCAGGCGAGGCAGAGATCGTCGTCTTCTGGGGCCGAGCCCAAGTCCGAGCCCTGGGTCGGGCGAGGCGGAGATCGTCGTCTTCTGGGACTTAGCCCGAGTCCGAGCCCTGGGTCGGGCGGAGCGGAGTTCGCCGTCTTCCAGGACTTAGCCCGAGTCCGAGCCCTGGGTCGGGCGGAGTTCGCCGTCTTCCGGGACTTAGCCCGAGTCCGAGCCCTGGGTCGGGCGGAGTTCGCCGTCTTCCGGGACTTAGCCCGAGTCCGAGCCCTGGGTCGGGCGGAGCGGAGTTCGCCGTCTTCCGGGACTTAGCCCGAGTTCGAGCCCTGGGTCGGGCGAAGCGGAGCTTCCTATGGTGCCTCCGGCAGGGCCTGACCGCTTGTCAGTCTTACTCTATCCAGTGGCACTGTAGTCGGTGTGGCGTAGGCGGCGCTGTCCTTTCGTCAGGCCGGTCAGTGGAGCGGCGAAGTGACGGCGGTCACTTCGGCTCTGCCGGCGGGGGGTGCGTGCCAGGATAAGGGTGTCAGGCCACCTTTGCATTAAATGCTCCTGCGACTTGGTCGGTCGGTGCGGCGACTTGGTCAGGGTTGCTTCTTAGCGAAGGCAGGGCCTCGGGCGAGCCGGGAATATGTTCGCCGCTAAAAGGGGGGCCTCGGGCGAGACGGAAATCCTCCGGGGTCGGCTGCCCTTGTCCGAGGCTAGGCTCGGGTGAGGCGTGATCGTGTCCCTCGAATGGACTAATCCCTGACTTAATCGCACCCATCAGGCCTTTGCAGCTTCATGCTGATGGGGGTTACCAGCTGAGAATTAGGAGCCTTGAGGGTACCCCTAATTATGGTCCCCGACAGTAGCCCCCGAGCCTCGAAGGGAGTGTTTGCACTCGCTTGGAGGCTTTCGTCGCACCTTTTTGCAAGGGGACCAGCCTTTCTCGGTTGCGTTTTGTTCCGGCGGGTGCGCACGAGCGCACCCGCCGGGTGTAGCCCGAGAGGCCTCGGAGGAGTGGTTTCATTCCTTCGAGGTCTTACTGCCTCACGTAGTGCTTCGGCTGGTCTGGTCATTCCCTCATGCGAACTGGCCGTAGCCCAGGTGTACGGTCGGGTCCCAAGTTCTCGGGCTGGTATGTTGACGCTGTCAACGGTTCGGCCGGAGCCGGGTTTGCGAGAGCAGCCACCGAGCCTCTGCACAGAGCGAGAGGGCGGTCAGGGGTAGACTCGGCTTTTTTACATACGCCCCTGTGTCGCCTTTCCGCAAGGAGGAGGGGGGAAAGCGCCATGTTGCCCTCGATGGGCGTCGAACATGGTGTCTCCGACGAGCTGCAAGCGGGTAATCCGAGTGGACGTCCGTGCCCCGTTCGTTAGGGGTCGGCTAGGGGCCCAGAGGCACGCCCAAAAGTACTTGCGGGTGATCTGCCAGACCCGGTCCCCTGGCGACGGGGTCCGAGGGCTCGATGCCTCCCTCTGGTGGGATTCTGTTACAAGATCGTTCCCGCCGGTCTCGAAAATGTCCTAGGGTACCTCGGGAGCGCAGCCCGAGCCTTGGTTATGTATCGAACGTACCCATGGTCATCCCTCGCTTGGCGTCTGAGGCGGCTGTGAACCCTTCGGGGGCCAGCCTTCGAACCCCTGATCAGTATTGGGCGCGGAGCCCGAGTAGCTTGAGGCGGTCGTTGAACCCTTTCGAGGGGTCGGCCTTCGAACCCCTGACCAGTAGTGGGTATAGGGCCCACGCGATCTGAAGCAGCTGTTGAACCCTTCCGGGGGGCCAGCCTTCGAACCTCTGATCAGTAGGGGGGCTCGGAGCCTGGTTCCTTCTCGGGGAAGGATCCTTTTCGTCGTCCCTATTGCAAGAGAGAGAAAGAGGAAAAATGGAAAAGGATACAAAATCGAACGATGCGGCGTACCTTTTTGGACGCGTTCATTTTGGCGAAGGGGAAGCGTCGCCTGCTTCTCCTGCCAGAGGCGCTGCGTGTCCCGTCGCGGAGTTAATGTGACAGGGCGATTGGTTGGAGAGGCGACCGTTGCGCGTGCGCGAGCCGCTCGAGGAACGGCTGTTTCGCTTCGCGTTTTTGAATCCCACGTCCGGTCCGGGCGGAACGTTTGAACCGGCCACGCCTTGGTCTTCATATACTCGGGAGAGGGCCGGGCGATGGTTCTTTGCTCCGCTTCCTGTCTCCCTCTTAGGTTTTTCGCAGCCTGAGAGACTTAGCCGGAGAAAAGGTAACCGCCCTCCCTGTCCTTTGCGCCGCCACCCCTTCCGCTCGGCGATGGCTGACCGGGTGACCATCATCTCGCCGCGCGACCCATGGCCCTTCTCCACGGTGACAGCGAGTGATCTGGAGGATCTCGTTGGCGAGGGTTTACTTCGCCCTCTCACCGATGAGCAGCGACCGGAATGGATCCCCCCCGTGGGCGGAGCCGCTCCATACCCACCGCCGGGGTACATCGTGAGCTTCGTCTCCTTCCACGAGCGGGGCTTTGGTGTGCCGGCGAGCCGCTTTATGTGGGCGATCCTGCACCACTACGGGGTGGATTTGCACAACCTCAGCCCCAACTCCATCTCGCAGGCCGCCATCTTCGTAGCGGTGTGCGAGGGGTACTTGGGGATCGCCCCCCATTGGGATCTGTGGACCCATCTCTTTTTCGCGGAGCTTTTTGCCTCGCCGACAGGGGATAGGAAGGTCCACACAGCGGTGCGGGCCGGCGGCTGCACCCTCCTGCTGAGGCAGACGCGGGCGTCGCTGTATATTCCCGCCATCCTCGTGTCCTCGAACAAGGGGTGGCAGCGCCGGTGGTTCTACCTCCGGAATGACGGCGAGTTGCTCCCGCCGTTCTCTCAGCGAGTAGTCACCGCCGCCGCTGATGCTTGGCACCACGGGACCCCTCATGAAAGACAGAAGAACCTCGAACCCATCCTCAAGGCCTTGGAGGTGTTGAGGAAGGGGGGACTCACTGCTGCCGGGGTTATTGCCGCCATCCACCGCCGGAGGGTGCTTCCCTTGGCGGAGCGACGGCTGTCGCTTTGGGAAATGACACCGGAGGCGGAGTTGGAGGGCTCGCGGATGTCCTCTGATCCCCTTCCCCCCGACGTCCTCCACGGGCGGGTGTCCGTTGTGTTGGGGAAGCCGGACCCCAGCGCCCTCTCCCAGCCTTTGATGCGCCCTGACCAAGGGTGCGTGACTCTGGTGAGTGTCCATTTCTTTCTTCTAGCGTCGGATCACCCCTGGTTTCTAAGGCCAGGATTTCCACCCGTCTTTAGGAGGTAGGGTGGCACAAGTCTTCCCTGCCATGGGTCCCGCAAGATGCGGCGGACCGAGCAGCGCGGCGGGTCGCCGTGGAGGAGAAGAAGAAAAAGAAGGACGCGGAGAAGGCCCGGGCCCGCGAGCGGAGGCGGGCTCGGGACGCCTCGGAAAAGCTTCGTCGCCGGCAGGAGAGGGAGGGACTCCCAAGGGAGCCGTCGCCGGAAACGCCCGACGACGACGACGATGACGAAGATGATGACGAAGAAGACGACATGGCTGCCCGCCTTGGCCTCAGCCCCGGCTTGGGGTCAGGCCTGGAGCCATCAATCCAGCCCCCGAGCGGGTTGACGCCGTCGGTCCTTGGAGTCAGGACGCCGGGGTCCCGGCCCGAGGAGCGGGGGCAATCCGGGAGGGTACTTGACCCCTCGGCTGGAGGAGCCGAAGCGACCCCGGGGAGCCAGGCCGGGGCGTCTGCTCCCCGAGAGCCGCCGCCCACGCCGGCAGCGTAGGGGAGCGGCCCCCAGGTCGTCGTGGCGGTGCCTGAGCAGCCCGCCTCCCAGGCGTCCAGGGCGCCCAAAGCAAGGGTGATGCCGAAGCCGCCGGCGAAGCGGACCTCGGCGGCGTTGCCGGGGGTCGAGGTCCGAGAGACCTCCCCCCAGGCACGGTTGATCATGGCCCGAAGCGGGTGAGTATCCTGGAACGTCTTCGCCCTGGTTTTTCTTCCGTATGTACTGGCCGTGATTTTTTCCTTTTTTCCCCAGCAAGCGAAGCCATGGGCTGACTGACCTGGCGCCCCAGAAGGCCCTTAAGACGACACCGGCTTGCATGGCCAGCGCCGCTCCGGGCCCTGCCGCTCAGGTGACCTTCTCGCAAGGCGCTCCACAGCAGGGGGCTCAGGCAGCACCAGTCGCCGTGGAGCGGGTTCCCGAGGCTGGCGCTTCTGCCGGGGCGGCCGTCGTGATGGGGGTGGCGGCCGACGCGGACGTGGCCCTGGGCCCACCGGACGTGCCGGCGATGCCGGCACCTGTCGCTACCGAAGTCGCCGCCGTCCCAGTCGGGGAGCGACCGGCCGCTGCCGACGTCGAGACGGCTGAGGCGTCGGCACTCGGTGCCTCGGAAGAGGGGGGCGTGGAGGCGCGATCCGTCCCGCCGGGCGGCAGCCTCGTCGCTGTGCAGCGGAGCTCCGAGGGCCGGCGCCAGTTGCTCCGGTTCCGGACCCGTGAGGCCTCGGATCCCGGCTTTGTTCTCGACGATGAGCGGGAGGACCAGTCCTGGGACGAGCTCCGCGAGTGCGCCGAAGCAACGGTGGGGTTGCTCCGGTCGTCGCTGGAGGTTTTCTGCAGGGACGTCCCCAAAATCCTCCAGGTAACAGTTTCAGGCGTACCTTTTCTCTTTCGTGACCAAGGCGCCTTTCGTGACACCCCGTTTCCTTCCCTCAGGATCTGACGGATCAAAGCGCCGCCAAGTCGTCGTTCATCCGCCGCGAGGTCGACGTCTGGGGCTCGCTGCGATCCCTGAGGACCTCGCTTGCCGGGGCTACTGCGCACCTCTCCCAGCAGGGTGCCGAGGTGGCGGACCTTCGGTTGCTCTGCACCGATCTGAGAGCCGAGGCGGCAGCGGCGCGCGTGGAGGCGGCCGCGGCGCGTGCAGAAGCGCAACGACAGCAGTCGGAGTTCGCCCGGGTCGTCAAGGAGCGGGACCAGTCTCGAGGCCAGGCTGCCGAGGCCGAAAGCCGGGCCGAAACCCTTGCGGCCGACCTAGCCGCAGCCCAGGTCGCAGCCTCGGAGCAGCGTACCCGAGCCAGAGGTACGCCTTGGCCATCTTCGGTTTTCGTTTCTGCTTGTTTCCTCTGCTTGTGTTTGAGATCCTTCCTTTGGCTGTTCGTAGAGCTCGAGTCCGCCCTCGATGAGTCCGCCAAGGCGCTTGCCGAGGCGCTTGCCGGGGCGGCCGAGCAGAGGGAAGCCGACCACGCGGCCATGTCCGAGGCCGTCTCGGACGTTTACCGGGTCCTTGGCTCCGGCGACGTCCCCTCAGGAAGCTCCCCTCGAAGCCGCCTTCAAGTCTTGGGCGATCATGTGCGCGGCAGGCTCCGCGAGGCGTTGCACCACGGCGTCAGGCGGGCCTTCGCCGTACTCGCTTCCCACTATGTTGTGGACCTGGAGCGGGTTAGCGAGGGGTATTGCCTTCCCGACGAGGACGAAGCCGCCCTGGCAGAAGTCCAGAGGCTCGATGCGGCCGCCGCGGGTCCGAGCGCAGTGCTGGCGACCACCTTCGAGGCAGAGATCCTCCCACCTGCGCCGTCGCCGGAAGCCGGATGGACTTTGCCGATGGTGGGGACGAAGCCGAAGGTGTGGCTCCTTCCCGAGGCGACGCCTAACTCTATTGGATCAGTTTCTGTCGGATGCCCGTGTGTCCTTCTGCGGCCGCTGAGGCCTGAACACTTTGTTACCGTTGCATGAAGTCGTACTCCTTTCCTTTTTGCGTGTCCGGCTTCGCCTATTTAGTAACAGGGTGGTTTTCCCAAGTAGGGGTCACTTTTCGCGACGGGTGATGAGTGAGGTGTTCCTAACCCGAAGGCGTAGGAGTCCCTCGGCTCAGTCGGCCTTGCCGCTTACATGCACCCGCGTTCGCTCCTTGGGGCCTTGCTTCCGACATAGCCGGGGGGAACGCAAAAAGCTTTTTTAATTTGAAAATCTTGGATGCAAAGAGGTCCCTCAACTTTGATGCGGAGGGGTTCCCCCCCTTTTAGCCCCCGAGGGAGGGTCAGGCTTTGCCGAGGCGAGGCCGACCCTTCCTTGATGACTAAACTTTGCGTGGGTGCGAGGTATATGATCAACTTGAAAACGTCTTAAGGGTAGAAGCGACGTAGCTGTTGGATGTTCCAGGCGTTGTCGTAGACCTCGCCTTGGCTGTTGGCCAGCTTGTATGTTCCGGGCTTTAGAACCTTGGCGATGACGAATGGCCCCTCCCAGGGAGGCGCGAGCTTGTGCCGCCCTCGGGCGTCTTGTCGCAGCCGAAGCACCAGGTCGCCCACCTGGAGGTCTCGGGACCGGACCCCTCGGGCGTGGTAGTGTCGCAGGGACTGCTGGTACCGCGCCGAGTGTAGCAAGGCCTGGTCCCGAGCCTCCTCCAGCTGGTCCAGCGAGTTTTCTCGGCTGACTTGGTTGCTCTGGTCGGCGTAGGCCCTCATCCTCAGGGAGCCGTATTTTAAGTCTGTGGGCAAGATGGCTTCGGCCCCATAGACTAGAAAGAACGGCGTGAAGCCCATGGCTCGGCTTGGCGTTGTCCTCAGACTCTAGACCACCGAGGGGAGTTCCTTCATCCATCGCTTGCCGAACTTGTTGAGGTCGTTGTAGATCCGAGGCTTGAGCCCTTGTAGAATCATGCCGTTGGCACGCTCCACCTGCCCATTCGTCATGGGATGAGCCACGGCGGCCCAGTCCACCCGGATGTGGTGATCCTCGCAGAAGTCCAGGAACTTTCTGCCGGTGAACTGGGTGCCGTTGTCGGTAATGATGGAGCTCGGGACCCCGAAGCGATGGATGATGTTGGTGAAGAACGCCACCGCCTGCTCGGACCTGATGCTGTTCAGGGGTCGGACCTCGATCCACTTGGAGAATTTGTCGATGGCGACCAGCAGGTGCGTGTAGCCCCCGGGTGCCTCTTGCAAGGGGCCGACGAGGTCCAGACCCCACACCGCAAAAGGCCAGGTGATGGGTATCGTCTGCAGAGCCTGAGCGAGCAGATGGGTCTGCCTCGTGTAGAATTAGCACCCTTCGCAGGTGCGGACGATTCTGGTAGCGTCGGCCACCGCCGTCGGCCAGTAGAAGCCTTGCCGGAAAGCGTTCCCGACAAGGGCTCGAGGCGCTGCGTGATGGCCGCAAGCCCCCGAGTGTATCTCTCGCAGGAGTTCCTGACCTTCGGCGATGGAGATGCATCGCTGGAGGATGCCTGAGGGGCTGCGGTGGTAGAGCTCCTTCTCATCTCCCAGCAAGACGAACGACTTGGCGCGCCGCGCCACCCGCCGAGCCTCGGCTCGGTCGAGGGGCAGCTCTCCTCGGTGGACATATTGCAGGTACGGGGTCTGCCAGTTTTGATTAGGCGTGACCCCGCTTTGCTCCTCCTCGACGCGCAGTGCCTCACCCTCGGGGGCCGAGGGTACCTCGGACTGAACCGAGGGCGCCTCGGGTCGAGCTGAGGGTGCCTCGGACTGAGCCGAGGGCGCCTCGGGTTGAGCCGTGGGCGCCTCGGACTGGGCCGAGGGTACCTCGGGCTCGGACGTGTCGTCGATCTTGACAGAAGGTTGATGCAGGTCTCGGGAGAAGATGTCCGGGGGAACCGTCGTTCGCCCTGAGGCTATTTTAGCCAGCTCGTCCGCAGTCTCGTTGTAGCGCCGAGCGATGTGGTTGAGCTCGAGCCCGTAGAACTTGTCTTCCAGGCGCCGAACCTCATTGCAGTAGGCCTCCATCTTTGGGTCGCGGCAATGGGAGTTCTTCATGACTTGGTCGATGACGAGCCGCGAGTCACCACGAGCATCGAGGCATCGGACCCCTAGCTCGATGGCGATCCGCAACCGTTGACCAGGGCCTCATATTCGGCCACATTGTTGGACGCCGGGAAGTGGAGGCGTAGCACGTAGCGTAGATGCTTTCCGAGGGGTGAGATGAAGAGTAGGCCTGCGCCGGCTCCTGTCTTCATCAGCGACCCGTCGAAGAACATGGTCCAGAGCTCCGGTTGGATCGGAGCCGTCGGTAGCTGGGTGTCGACCCATTCAGCCACGAAGTCCGCTAAGACCTGGGACTTAATGGCTTTCCGAGGAGCGAACTAGATTGTCTCGCCCATGATCTCCACCGCCCACTTTGCAATCCTACCCGAGGCCTCTCGGCACTGGATGATCTCCCCCAGGGGGAAGGATGACACCGCAGTTACCGGATGAGACTCAAAGTAGTGTCGCAGCTTCCGTCATGTTAGGATCACCGCGTACAGCAACTTCTGGACTTGTGGGTAGCGGATCTTGGTTTCGGACAGTACCTCGCTGACGAAGTAGACTGGCCTCTGAACGGGCAGTGCATGCCCCTCTTCTTGCCTCTCGACCACAATCGCGGCGCTAACCACCTGGGTGGTCGCGGCGACGTAGACCAGGAGGGCTTCTCCGGTAGCTGGGGGCACCAAGATAGGCGCCTTTGTGAGGAGCGCCTTCAAGTTCCCGAGGGCTTCCTCGGCCTCAGGGGTCCAAGTGAAGCACTCGGCCTTCCTTAAGAGGCGGTATAGAGGTAGACCTCTTTCGCCGAGGCGTGAGATGAAACGGCTCAGAGCCGCGAGGCATCCCATGACCCTCTGTACGCCTTTCAAGTCCTTGATGGGCCCCATGCTGGTAATGGCTGCGATTTTTTCCGGGTTGGCTTCGATGCCCCGCTCGGAGACGATGAACCCCAAGAGCATGCCTCGGGACACCCCGAAGACACACTTTTCGGGATTGAGCTTGACGCCTTTTGCCTTGAGACATCGGAATGTCGTTTCAAGGTCGGAAAGGAGGTCGGAGGCTTTCCTCGTCTTGACTACGATGTCATCGACGTAGGCCTCGACCGTGCGGCCAATGTGTTTGCCGAACACATGGTTCATGCACCGCTGGTACGTCGCGCCCGCATTCCTCAAACCGAACGGCATGGTGACATAGCAGTACATGCCGAAGGGTGTGATGAAAGAAGTCGCGAGCTGGTCGGACTCTTTCATCTTGATTTGATGATACCCCGAGTAGGCATCGAGGAAAGACAGGGTTTCGCACCCAGCAGTGGAATCCACGATCTGGTCGATGCGAGGCAGAGGGTAGGGAACCTTCGGACATGCTTTATTGAGACCAGTGTAGTCTACACACATCCGCCATTTCCCCCCTTTCTTTCTCACAAGCACAGGGTTGGCAAGCCATTCGGGATGGAATACCTCTTTGATGAACCCTGTCGCCATTAGCTTGTGAACCTCCTCGCCTATAGCTCTGCGCTTCCCCTCGACTGCAGCGGCGACACCTCCAAGCAAATCCGGATCGGCTCCGGGTTCGATCCCAAATAGGAAGCAGTGCTCGTCGACTTTCTCCGCGCGAACGCCGACGTCTTCTCGTGGAGTCCCTCGGACATGCCCGGCGTACCGAGGGATGTCGCGTTGGGGACGGCCATGAACTTCGCGTAGCATGGCCTCCCCAGTACCGCGTGGTAGGTCCCTCGGGACCCGACCACCTCGAACATCAGGGTCTCCCTTCAGAAGTTGGAGGGTGTTCCGAAGCAGACGGGAAGGTCGAGCTGTCCGAGGGGTTGGACGTGCTTCCCGGGGATGATCCCATGGAAGGGCGCAGCGCCTGCCCGGACAGAGGACAGATCAACACGCAGGAGCCCGAGGGTCTCGGCGTAGATGATGTTGAGGCTGCTGCCTCCGTCCATGAGGACCTTGGTGAGCCTGATGTCGTCGATGACGGGGTCGACGACGAGCGAGTATTTCCCCGGGCTCGGGACATGGTCGGGGTGATCGTTTCGGTCGAAGGTGATGGGCTTGTCGGACCAGTCTAGATAGACTGGCGCCGCCACCTTGACCGAGCAGACCTCCCGGCGCTCTTGCTTGCGGTGCCGAGCCGAGGCGTTCGCCGCTTGCCCACCATAGATCATGAAGCAGTCGCGGACCTCGGGGAACTCTCCTGCCTGGTGATCTTCCTTCTTGTTGTCGTCGCGGGCCTTGCCACCCTCCACGGGTGGCCCGGCCCTGTGGAAGTGGCGCCGAAGCATGACGCACTCCTCAAGGGTGTGCTTGACCGGTCCCTAGTGATAGGGGCACGACTCCTTGAGCATCTTGTCAAAGAGGTTGGCACCTCCGGGGGGCTTCCGAGGGTTCTTGTACTCGGCGGCGGCGACAAGGTCCGCGTCGGCGGCGTCGCGTTTCGCTTGCGACTTCTTCTTGCCCTTCTTCTTGGCGCCGCGCTGAGTTGACGCCTCGGGAGTACCTTTCGATGGGCGGCCCTGGGGCTGCTTGTCCTTTCGGAAGATAGCCTCGACCGCCTCCTAGCCGGAGGCGAACTTGGTGGCGATGTCCATCAGCTCGCTCGCCCTGGTTGGGGTCTTGCGGCCCAGCTTGCTCACCAGGTCGCGGCAGGTGGTGCCAGCGAGGAACGCGCCGATGACATCCGAGTCGGTGATGTTGGGCAGCTCGGTGCGCTGCTTCGAGAATCGCCGGATGTAGTCTCGGAGAGACTCTCCTGGCTGCTGTCGGCAGCTTCGGAGGTCCCAGGAATTCCCGAGGCGCACATACGTGCCCTAGAAATTGCCGGCGAAAGCTTGGACTAGGTCGTCCCAGTTGGAGATCTGCCCCGGAGGCAGGTGCTCCAACCAAGCGCGAGCGGAGTCGGAGAGGAACAGGGGGAGGTTGCAGATGATGAGGTTGTCATCGTCCGTTCCACCTAGCTGGCAGGCCAGACGGTAGTCTGCGAGCCACAGTTCCGGTCTCGTCTCCCCGAATACTTCGTGATAGTAGCCGGGGGTCGGAACCGGGTCGGGAACAGCGCCCGTCGGATGGCTCGGCTGAAGGCTTGCGGACCGAGTGGTTCGGGCGAGGGACTCCGATCCTCCCCGCTGTCGTAGCGTCCCCCACGCCTGGGGTGGTAGCCTCGGTGCACCCTCTCGTCGAGGTGGGCCCGTCGGTCGCGGTGGTGGTGCTCGTTGCCGAGGCGACCCGGGGCCGCAGGCGCGGTGTTGCGCGTGCGCCCGGTGTAGACCGAGGCTTCCCGCATGAATCGGGAAGTCGCGGCATGAGGTTCCGAGGGGTACCCCTGCCTTCGGGAGGCAGAGCTCTCGGCCCGTCGGACCGTGGCGCCTTCCAGGAGATTCTTGGGTTCTCCCTGGATTCGCCGCCCCTTGGTGGTTGATGGCTCTGGCATCGCGCGAAGAAGCATTGCTGCTGCCGCCAGGTTCTGGCCGACCCCACTGGATGCGGGTGGTGGCCTGAGCCTGACGTCGTCGGTGATGCGGTGCTGCAAGCCCTGGGGTAGATGACGTATTTCTCCGGCCGGAGGTTGGCCCGCCCATGCCTGCCCGACGTCCCGACGGATCGGCTCCAGCGCTCCTGCTCCCTCGTCGAGCCTGGCCTGCACCCCGCGGATTTGCTCGAGCTGTGGGTCATGACCCCCCGCCTGAACGGGGACCACAGCTAGCTCCCGTGGGATGTCAACGCGAGGCACCGGCCTAGGGAGGTCACCGTCCTCCGGCATGCCGAGATGGCTGCCTTCGGGGGGACCCCCTAGATCGACGTGGAAGCATTCGCGACTTGGGCCGCGATCCTCGTCGCCGAGGCTTCGGCCACCGTCGGAACAGTCAGAAAGGCAGTAGTCGCATGCGGTCATGAGTCTCGTATGGCACTGGGGTTACCAAGTCCAGAGAAATCCCAACAGATGCTGGGTTCGTCGTCTTCCTCGGACCCAGAGGGCCCGTAGGTCGAGACGTCCGTCAGCCGGTCCCAAGGTGACCGCACACGAAACCCTAGAGGGTCTGGATTTGCCTCTACGAGAGCGCCCGCCAAAGCGAAGTCGCTAGACGGGTTGAGGCTGAACCCAAAAGACGCGGGATGGGAATCGATCGGTACCTTTTGGTCGACAGGCGGCGATAAGGTCGCGTCGGGGACTGACTGCGCCGTCGTCTCAGGTACGAGGGTGACATCCAGCAAGCTTTTCGCGAGCGTGCTGGCGTCGTCCGCTTGCTCGGGATTGGCGTGTCGCGGGGAGACGGCGCTCGCCTTCGTCTCAAACGCGAGGTCGACGCCTGGTGCGCCCCCCCATTGGGGTGCCGGGACCGTTGACTCGCTCGACAGCCGACGAGGCGCTGTCTCCTGCTTGGCCTTGGTTGCCCCGCCTCCTCCTCCATCGACGGGGGAGAGGACGGGGTGAGCTCGAAGGTTGCTCTTCCACCATGCGGGGAAGACGTCGCCGATTCCGCCGCCGGCAGGCGGGTTGTCGGCCGCCACTGTTGTTGTCGCACGGCGGTGGAAGGAGTATCATGTCGTAGCTGCCGTCGAGGGACATGAACTCAAGACTCCCGAAACGGAGCACCGTCCCGGGTTGGAGAGGTTGCTGGAGACTGCCCATCTGGAGCTTGACGGGAAGCTTGTTCGTCAACACGCAGCAGGCCCCTACCTGGCGCGCCAACTGTCGGCGTTCTGAGACCGGGGGGTCCCTAGGCCGACGAGTGAATGTCGCCGCGTGCCCCAGCCCAGATGGGTAGAGCGCGAGGGCGAGCGCGAAGGGGGGAGAGCGAGGCGGCCGGAGACCACCGTGAGAGAGGTGGGAATCCCGCGGCCTTCGTGTTCGTCTCGCGCCCAGGTCGGGTGCGCTTGCAGTAGGGGGTTACAAGCGTCCACGCGGGAGAGGGAGCGAGCGGCTCTAGGCGAGCACCTGTTCTCGTCCTTGTCCCCGCGCGGCCAACCCACTCTAAGAGGGCCCTGGTCCTCCCTTTTATAGACGTAAGGAGAGGATCCAGGTGTACAATGGGGGGTGTAGCAGGGTGCTACGTGTCTAGCGGAGGTGAGCTAGCGCCCTAGGTACATGCCGTTGTGGCAGCCGGAGAGATCTTGGCACCCAGCTGGTGTGATGTCGTGGCCGTTGAAGGAGCGATGGAGCTTGGCGGAGGGACAGCTGTCAGAGCGGTTGAGCCCTTGCTGACGTCCTCTTGTTTTCGTAAGGGGGCAGAGAGCCGCCGTCGTCACAGAGCATGCGGGGCGCCATCATTGCCTATCTGGCGGCGCGAGCCAGATGGGACGCCGGTCTTGTTCCCTGCGGCCCGAGTCAGCTCGGGGTAGGGTGATGATGGCGCCTCCTGTCGACGTGGCTGGTCTACGCCCTAGGTTGGGCGATGTGGAAGCTCCTCCGAAGCCGAGGTTGAGTCCGAGCCCCCGGGTCGGGCGAGGCGGAGATCGTCGTCTTCTGGGGCCGAGCCCAAGTCCGAGCCCTAGGTCGGGCGAGGCGGAGATCGTCGTCTTCTGGGACTTAGCCCGAGTCCGAGCCCTGGGTCGGGCGGAGCGGAGTTCGCCGTCTTCCGGGACTTAGCCCGAGTCCGAGCCCTGGGTCGGGCGGAGTTCGCCGTCTTCCGGGACTTAGCCCGAGTCCGAGCCCTGGGTCGGGCGGAGTTCGCCGTCTTCCGGGACTTAGCCCGAGTCCAAGCCCTGGGTCGGGCGAAGCGGAGTTCGCCGTCTTCCGGGACTTAGCCCGAGTCCGAGCCCTGGGTCGGGCGAAGCGGAGCTTCCTATGGTGCCTCCGGCAGGGCCTGACCGCTTGTCAGTCTTACTCTGTCCAGTGGCACTATAGTCGGTGTGGCGTAGGCGGCGCTGTCCTTTCGTCAGGCCGGTCAGTGGAGCGGCGAAGTGACGGCGGTCACTTCGGCTCTGCCGGCGGGGGGTGCATGCTAGGATAAGGGTGTTAGGCCACCTTTGCATTAAATGCTCCTGCGACTTGGTCGGTCGGTGCGGCGACTTGGTCAGGGTTGCTTCTTAGCGAAGGCAGGGCCTCGGGCGAGCCGGGAATATGTTCGCCGCTAAAAGGGGGGCCTCGGGCGAGACGGAAATCCTCCGGGGTCGGCTGCCCTTGTCCGAGGCTAGGCTCGGGTGAGGCGTGATCGTGTCCCTCGAATGGACTGATCCCTGACTTAATCGCACCCATCAGGCCTTTGCAGCTTCATGCTGATGGGGGTTACCAGCTGAGAATTAGGAGCCTTGAGGGTACCCCTAATTATGGTCCCCGACATGTATAAACTTCAAATTTATTTTATTTGCAATGATTGCCTTAGTAAGGGCTATATGCACTAACCACATGCTAGTATGGTATGTGCACATATGAACAATCAATTTTATGTTGATTCGTCGAAGGAGATGCATGCCATTTATGTGATTTGTAATCAACTCATGTTGGAGAAAGCAATGATGTTCAATTGATTCCTAAGCTTGCAAAATCGGCCTTCATCAAGAGTCTTGGTGAATATATCGACATGGTCTTAATTACCACACTGTCAAATATGGTATCCCCTATTTGCTTCATGCTCTTATGACATGATGGCGCATATAAATATGTTTTGTTCTTGAGTGTTGAACCGGGTTGGTTGCTATTTTGTTGGCGCTCTTATTGTCATATAGAAATGATACTTGTGTGAACTTAATTCTATGATACAACACACCATTGATTTTTTCCATAGTAATTGTGCGCAACAACTTTCTACCAAAATATACTATTTTTTGTGTTGGCCACTTGATTATTCTTTGTGGCTATCACTGTTGGGGGCTTGTTCTCAAATGCTAAGAGTTAAGAACAAGGCAACACAGAAAATGTTAAATATTAAGGTCCTTCGTCCTCCACTACATTATATCCCTTCGGGATATAAGGAACTTCGGACGAAGGTTACGAAGGACGTACCTTCGTAAACATAATAACGAGGGGTGAAGCATTCATATAAATCATGAGGTATAAAATAGGCATTCAAATGTTAACATAGAATCATTTCCATTTCTACTAATATGAATGAATACAAATGATTTCAAATTACAAATGTACCTTCGGTCCTGAGGAAGGCAGGAGTACAAGTGTGATGTGAAGGCAAATGACAGATTCGCGTGAACAGTACAGAGGTACTGTTCATCTATTTATAGGCACAGGTCGCAGCCTGTGACAAATTACAATTATGCCCCTTACAAAAGTTTACAACATTGACTCAGACCTCTTATGGATAAAAAGGTCATTCTATTTCTATGTCGGTTTGTAACGCCGAAGCTCCATGAAAAGGAACCTTCGGCCATCTTTTGGAGACGACTTCAGCCGAGGCTGCTTCTTCGTGTGAGACCTTCGGCGCACCGAAGCACGACCCCAACAGTAGCCCCTTTCGCGGTGCTAGATCGTTTTTCGTAACGAGCTTGACCCGTGAAAAAAGCCTCTTCAGCTTCGGGAAGCCGAAGGTCCAAAAAACACCTTCCCTGAGCTCGTTGCGGAGAAACGATCCGGCTTCCGAGCGCGTGCCAGGCCCACCTTGCAGAGTTACTGTTTGATCTTTGCGGTCCACTGCACAGCGAGTACAAGTGACCGCCCGTCTGGTGTAAAAATCCTGCCGCTTCGCCTTCTTACCTGCGGCACTATATAAACAAACGGGTAGGTGTGAAGTTACCACAGCATTCATTGCTATTTGCACTGTTTTGCTGCCAAAATTTTCCACCGTAGCCGAAGCTTGACTCTCAGAATCGAACGAAGGTCCGTCCCGACGTCTGCTTCATCAGAAAGAAAAGCTTCGGAGAAAAGAAAAAAGAAAAAAGTTTCTGACTTCCCCAAACTCAGAATCAAATGGCGAGAGTGCGATCTACTGCCAAAGTTGTACGTGAGGGAGACGAAGCCGAAGGTTCAGACACTGTGCCCATCTCCGAAGCGATGCAGCGTTCCGGTCTAGTGACTGCGGAAGAAATGCCTGCTGCTGAAGCAAACCCGACAACTGCCGAAGGAGAAGAAGAAAACATTGAAGGGACTGACCCCGAAGATGACTACCACATTGCCATGCCCAGCAAGCCCAGTCACCTGGATTTTGGGAAATCAACTGTTTCAAAAGCTGATCTTTCGAAGATGGTGAAAGCAGGTTATTTTAATGAAGATCAGAAGAAGCTACTCCGCTTCGGGGGAGAAGAAACCACCCCGAAGCCAGGGAAGGATGAGATTGTTATCTTCAAGAGCTTTTTAAAGGCTGGGCTGAGATTCCCTCTTCACAATATTATTGCGGAGATACTGAAGAGGTTTGGTATCTTCTTTCATCAATTGACTCCTAACGCCATCGTTAGGCTCAATGTTTATATCTGGGCCCTCCGAAGCCAAGCTGTGGAACCGTTTGCCGACAGCTTCTGCCGAGTTCACGAATTACATTACCAAACAAAGGCCAGAAAAGATGGGCTACATGATAATTTCGGCTGCTATAATTTTGCCTACCGGAAGACAACAAAGTGTCTTGTCATCAGCTACCGAAGCAAATGGCCAGCAGGCTGGAAATCTGAGTGGTTTTATGTAAAAGTTGACGAAGACAAAGAAAAATTAGTACAAAGCCCTCTGGATTTAATCTTCGGAGAGACGAGGCCACGATGCCGCATCGGCGATCTAAAAGGTCCCACCTGGGCTGCTCTGGGTGAATTTGAAATTATTTCAGAACATATTGGCACCAGGGATCTAGTTCAGGAGTTCTTGGCATTCAGAGTTTTCCCTACTCTAAAAGAGTGGGAAATGCCGAAGCTGGAGGGAGAGAAGAAGAAGGGGGAGCTTGTTCGGCTTCCTTATCACTTCAAGTTTAAGAAGTACTTTAAAAAACCCTGCAAAGAATGGTTAGACACAGTTGAGGTGATGTGCAATGAAATCCTGGGGAATTACTCCAAAAAAGAGGATCAACTAATGACAGCGGCCTTCGGCGCCCGACCGAAGCGAAGGCTGAACCGAGTGCTTGATGCCCTGGGCTTCGAGTACCCAGACTATGAGCAGTTGAACAAGGGTGCCGAGGGCCACAAAAGAAAAAGAGTGGCCGAAACTCTGATCAAAGATGAAGAAAGACCAGCAAAGGAGAAGAAAATTTCCAAGAAAAGAAAAATATCTACTCCAAAGCGCAAATCACCCGAAGAAGAGGGGACCCCCACACCGCCTTCTGCCAGCGACGTGGAGGAAATTTTAAAGGTAATGACTGAACCCATGCCCACGAAGCTAAGTCCATTAGGGCTCCAACTGACGAAGCTTTTTCAAAAGGTGGACGAACCGGATCAAACGAAGATAAGCAAACCCAAGCGGCAAAGAATTATTGCAGTAACTGAAGTTATCGACAAGACGCCGCCTAGGGCGTCAATTCAGAAAACGGCAGCTGCTGAAGGTACAGCAATCGTCGAAGGTGCACCTTCGGAGGTCGCGGCTACCGAAGCCGCTACAGCCGAAGACACAAACTTAGAAACTACCATTGAGGACATTAACAAGATTTTGGAAGACATTGCCGCAGAAGAAGCTGGTGCTACTACTGAAAAAACCATGGCCACAGTGCCTGAGAAAGGAAAAGAAATAGCCGAAGACACTTCGGACGACGAAGCCTACTCTTTCCAGAATTTAGTTGGGCAAAAACTGACGAAGGACGAAATAGAAGAACTCAAGGACTATGCCAAATCTTGCGGCTACAAGCCAGGAGCCCTTCTATTTGGAGGCATTGATGACGAAAAATTGGGCTGCATTCGAGACCAGACTGGAGCTAAGGTAATCGGTACTCTATCAAAGAGTATCGGTTTTCCGAAGCTAGAGACAGACATCAGCCGCTACCGACGACAACACATCGTCGGCAGCTTATTTTACTCCAACTTCAAGGTAAACAACCTTTTCTCTGGTTTTTATTGCTGTTAATAATGAAAATGTTACCAACATAAATTTTTCTGTGCAGAGCATGCTACTGAGCAAAGCTCTGAAGATGCAGCAAGATCTGGAGGACAGAAAACACGAAGCTATAATTGAAAACTTAGAAAACAAGATAAAAGAACAATCTGGCATCATTGAAAAGAAAGACTTCGAGCTCCAATCGAGCGAAGGCTTGCTGGCTGAGATTGAGGCTAAAGTATCAGAGTTGAATTCGAAGCTTATCAGTCAATCAAAACAATTCGATCAGGAGAAGTTAGAGCTTAATTCGAAGCTTGAAGCCGAAGTCCAGACCAGCTCAGAGTTGAAGAAATCTTTAGCAAGCCTTCAAGACAAATGCTTAAAATTTAGCAACAATTGTATTGGACGATTAAAAAAGATATTTTACTCTGTTGGAGCCAGCAGCGGGAAATTTAACCCCTCAGCGGAAAATTTACCACAGGCCTTCGATCATATTGAAGCCGAAATTGAAGAACTTGACGAAGTTATAGCCGGGCACGGCGACTTCTGTGCCTGGGTAGCTTCTCGGGGTACCGCTGCTGCATTCCTGAAGGCCGGCTGCGAACATGGAAAAATAGTCAACAGGCCCAACTTCACCCTATCTCCATCAATTCTGGATGATATACCTGACCTCGCCCGAAGCATCTCAAATAGATTTGTAAAAATGATATGGACAAAAGGCGGGCGGGAGAAGGCTGGAGACGAAGCCCGAAGTCATCTTGAACCAGTAAGAAATGATACTTCGTACTTACCTTTTCCTTTGCACTTGATTTTTACTCACGATTCCTTGATTTATGTAGGATGACGAAGGTGAAGATGATGCCTAAGATATGTCGCCGAAGCTGCCGCCGAAGCTGAAGCTTAATGAAGATCAGTAGAAGTATACTGTAGAAAAACTCAGGATAGTTTTGTATCAATTCTTGTAAATACAATTAGATTGTTCCCAAGGAACTTTGTACATACCTTGTAATATATTCTTACCCTTCGATTGAGGCGCTTTGATGTGGACGAAATCAGTTTTTTGAGCCGAAGGCGAAAAAACACCTTCCCTTCTTTTCGTACACAACGAAGCATAAAAGCAATTCTTCTTTTTGCTGAGCAACGAAGCTTTTCTCTTTTGTATACAACAAAGCATAAGAGACCAATTCTTCTTTTTACCGAAGCTTCTCTTTTTTGTATACAACATAGCATAACGAATCATAAAAAACCACTTCTCCGAAACTTTTCTTTTACACAACGATTCATAAAAAAACAATTCTCCCTTCTGCCGAAGCAACCACTTTGGTTCACAAATGCTATGAATGAATGCTTATGCATGCAAATGTTATGATGTAATGTAATGCGCGAATGAATGTCCGAAGCATATGTCCGAAGCCACATTGTCAGCCATTACTTCCTTAGAAACAACCACACATTAGCTCTGCATTCCCTTAGGAACGACTTTGGAGCCTCTTCGCCTTTTACTTAGGCAGTATCAGCGTTGACTTTTCGCTGTAAGCTCTGCATCCCCTTAGGGACGTCTTTGGAGCTTCTTCGCCTTTTACTTTTGGCGGAATCAGCGTTGACTTTTCGCTGTGAGCTCTGCATCCCCTTAGGGACGTCTTTGGAGCTTTTTCTCTTTTTCAGTTTCGGCACTCGATGGTGCGCTCTCAGCTTTTACATTTACATTCTTTGGGGGATTTTGCTCTTATAAAACTAAAAAGGAAAATTACATATGATGGCCCCATTAAAAACCTTTCTCCCCCTTTAGAAAGGAAAAGGGTGCCATGAAAAAGAAATGAAAAAACAAACATAAAAAATTACATCGAGTTATACATAAAATCGCCGAAGCTCATCCGCATTCCAAGATCTTGGAATTTCATTGCCATCCATGTCCTTCAGCCTGTATGAACCAGGCCTTGACGAAGATGCTACTAAGAAAGGCCCTTCCCATTTCAATTGTAACTTGCCCACTGTATCTGGGTTGGCCACTCTCCGAAGCACCAAATGCCCTGGCTCAATATTTTTTAGCCGGACCTTTCTATCTCGCCATTTAACTGTTTCAGCCTGGTATTTATTGATATTCTCCACGGCTTGAAGCCTGATCCCTTCTAAGGCATCTTTTTCCACGAGACAAGTATCTTCGGAACCTGATTCTGCCGAAGCTACCACTCTTATTGATCCAGCTTTGGCTTCTTCCGGGGTTATTGCTTCGTCACCAAATAGCAACTTAAATGGGGTAAAGCCTGTAGACCTTGATGTTGTTGTATTGTGGCTCCACACCACTTTGGTCAACTGATCTGGCCATTTTCCCCTTGGTTGATTAAAGATTAGCTTCATTATTCCTGTCATTATGATGCCGTTGGCCCTTTCAACAAGCCCATTCGACTCCGGATGCCTGACTGATGCAAAGTGGATCTTCGTGCCAATTTGATCACAGAAATTTCTGAAATCTTCGGAGTCGAACTGTGTTCCATTATCTACAGTGATGGCCTTCGGCACTCCGAAGCGACAGACAATATTCTGCCAGAAAAATTTTTGGACAGTGGCCGAAGTTATTGTGGCTAATGGCTTCGCCTCAATCCACTTGGAAAAATACTCCACAGCCACTATAACATATTTCAGATTGCCTTGAGCCGGTGGTAATGGACCCAGCAAGTCGAGGCCCCACCTTTGCAATGGCCAGATGGGCTGTATCAGCTGTGTTAGAGACGAAGGTTGCTTTTGATCTCTTGCACATTTCTGACAACCTTCGCACTTTTGAACCAACTCCGCTGCATCCGAAGCTGCCTTCGGCCAATAAAACCCTTGGCGAAAAACTTTTCCAAGTAACGGCCTGGATCCGATGTGGGATCCACACAGGCCTGCATGTATCTCTTTCATCAATTCTATACCTTCGGCTCTAGATAAGCACTTGAGCAGCGGGGCACAAACTCCATGCTTGTATAATTCCCCTTCTATCATGATATAGGGGCGAGCTCTTGCCTCTATCCTTTTATTATAAGCTTCGTCATCTGATAGGAAATTACCCTGAAGGTAAGAGATTATTTCAGTTCTCCAATCTTCACTGTAAACAGGAGAAATGTTGAGGACTGCTCTTTCAAGTAGCTCCACTGAAGGTGCCTTTATTGTTTCGAAGAACACATCCGAAGGTAGCGGGAGCCCCTGTGCTGCAGACTTGGCTAACAAATCAGCATGCTCATTTTGTCCTCGAGGGATGTTCTTAACAGAAAATCCTTCGAAGGAAGCTTCGATCCTTCGGACCGTGTCTAGGTATTTTTCAAGCTTCGGGTCTTTAGCCTTGCAACCTTTGTCAATATGACCCGAAACAACCTGGGAATCAGTTTTAAGAATCGCCCTTCTGATTCCCATTGCCTTTAGTTTCCGAAGACCCAGGAGCAGAGCTTCGTACTCAGTGATATTATTTGTGCAGCTGAAGTCAAGTCTTGCTGCATAGCAAGTTTTAACCTTGGACGGTGAGACCAACACAGCAGCTGCACCTGCTCCGAAGGTTCCCCAAGAGCCATCACAAAACACTGTCCATACTTCGGCATCTTTATTTGCTTCTTCGTCCTGAGCCCCTGGCGTCCAGTCGGCAATGAAATCTGCCAATGCTTGAGACTGAATTGAGGATCTGTGCACATAATCAATGTAAAATTCATTGAGCTCTGCAGCCCATTTTCCAATCCGGCCAGTAGCTTCTCTATTTCTCATGATATCCTTCAACGGCTGCGAAGAAGGAACAATAATATTGTATGCCTGAAAATAATGCCGAAGCTTCCTGGATGCCATTAAAACGGCATACAACACCTTCTCCAGCTCTGTATAATTTTTCTTTGAGACACTGAGGACCTCAGATACAAAATATACTGGGACTTGCTTCTTGACCTGTCCATCAAACTTCTCCTGGACAAGTGCCGCACTTACTGCTGAGTGCGAAGCTGCCACATACAACAACAGAGGAGCCCCTGGCGCTGGTGGAGTTAATGTTGTGAGATCTATTAAGTATTGCTTCAGCTCTTCAAAGGCTTTTTGTTGACTTGGGCCCCATTGAAAGACTTCAGCTGACTTCAGCACCTCGAAGAATGGTAAGTTTCTTTCTGCTGATCTGGATATAAATCTGTTGAGAGATGCCAGCCTTCCTGTCAATCTTTGGGCCCCCTTTCTTGTGGTTGGTGGCTCCATTCGAAGTATAGCTTCGATTTTATTTGGGTTAGCTTCGATTCCCTTTGTTGAAACCAAGCATCCAAGAAATTTGCCCTTCTTCACCCCGAAGACACATTTTTCTGGATTCAGCTTCAGACCAGCTTGTCTGAAGCTGGCGAAGGTCTCCTGCAGATCAGCAATATGATTTCCTTGCTTCGTGCTTTTTACGATGATGTCATCGACATAAGTCAACACATTTCTGCCTATCTGAGATTGGAGAACCTTCGCAGTCATTCTGCTGAAACTCCCTCCAGCATTCTTGAGCCCCTCAGGCATCCGAAGATAGCAATATGTACCACTTGGGGTTATGAAGCTAGTCTTCGGCTCATCTTCCTTCTTCATCCAGATTTGATGATAGCCTGAGTAGCAGTCCAGGAGACTCATGAGCTCTGAAGAAGCTGCTGCATCAACTAAAGAGTCTATCCTTGGCAGCGGGAACTCATCCTTCGGACAAGCCTTGTTGAGATCTGTGAAATCAATACACATTCTCCACTTGCCATTGGCCTTCTTCACCATAACAGTGTTAGCTAGCCACTCTGGGTACTTCACTTCTCTGATAACTCCTGCACTGAGGAGTCTTTTCACTTCATTGCGAGCCCCTTCGGCCTTGTCATCAGACATTTTCCGAAGCCTCTGCTTTCGGGGTCTGAAGGATGGGTCAACATTAAGCGAATGTTCAATAACATCCCGATTTACTCCACAGAGATCATTAGCTGACCATGCAAAGACATCTTTGTTGTTGAATAAAAACCGTATCAAGGTTTTCTCCTGGTCTTCAGATAATTGTGAGCCCAAGAGCACCTTCTGCTCTGCTATGTCTTCACACAATAACATGGGCTTCGGCTGATCCGCTGAAGCTGCCTTCTCCCTCCTGAATTTGTACTGCTCACAAACTTCAGCTCCATCTATATTATGGATTGCCTTGGAGTCCGTCCAGCTTCCTTCGGCCCTTCTAGCAGCTTCCTGGCTTCCATGAATAGCAATAGGTCCTTGGTCCGAAGGTATCTTCATGCAGAGATAAGCTGAGTGAAGAATTGCTTCGAAGGCATTAAGAGTGCCACGGCCGATGATAGCATTGTAAGGATACTCCATGTCAACAATATCAAACACAATTTGCTCAGTCCTTGTGTTGTTAACAAATCCGAAGGTTACCGGCATGGTAATCTTCCCAAGTGCCACAATCTGCCGCCCTCCGAAGCCACAAAGAGGGTGCGTAGCATCATGAATCTTGTCTTCGGGCTCTTGCATTTGTCTGAAGGCTTTAGCAAATATAATGTCAGCTGCACTGCCTGTATCAACTAGGACATTGTGGACCAGAAATCCTTTGATCACGCAAGAGATAACCATGGCATCATTGTGGGGATAATCCTTAAGCTGAAGGTCTTCCTGAGAGAAGGTAATTGGGATATGGGACCATTTTGACTTGATGAAGGGTCCCTGCACTCCAACATGCTGCACCCTTCTCTGAGCCTCTTTCCTCTGCTTCTTGTTGGCCGGCTCTGAGCAAGAACCGCCTGTTATCGGGAGCACCAGCTTCGAAGCCGAAGCAGCTCCAGCTTGGTTGTTGAACGAAGCCATCAGCTCAGGAAAGTGGAAATGAGTTCACCGGAGGTGGGCGCCAATGTTGGGGGCTTGTTCTCAAATGCTAAGAGTTAAGAACAAGGCAACACAGAAAATGTTAAATATTAAGGTCCTTCGTCCTCCACTACATTATATCCCTTCGGGATATAAGGAACTTCGGACGAAGGTTACGAAGGACGTACCTTCGTAAACATAATAACGAGGGGTGAAGCATTCATATAAATCATGAGGTATAAAATAGGCATTCAAATGTTAACATAGAATCATTTCCATTTCTACTAATATGAATGAATACAAATGATTTCAAATTACAAATGTACCTTCGGTCCTGAGGAAGGCAGGAGTACAAGTGTGATGTGAAGGCAAATGACAGATTCGCGTGAACAGTACAGAGGTACTGTTCATCTATTTATAGGCACAGGTCGCAGCCTGTGACAAATTACAATTATGCCCCTTACAAAAGTTTACAACATTGACTCAGACCTCTTATGGATAAAAAGGTCATTCTATTTCTATGTCGGTTTGTAACGCCGAAGCTCCATGAAAAGGAACCTTCGGCCATCTTTTGGAGACGACTTCAGCCGAGGCTGCTTCTTCGTGTGAGACCTTCGGCGCACCGAAGCACGACCCCAACAATCACCTTTCTCATCATGGTTTCTATTCTTGCTCAATCTTGGATGTCAATTTAAACCTAGCTCATTCACAACACTAGGGTAGAGATTAGTCTATCGGTTGTCTCAATTACCGAAAGGAGATGGCCACGCGGGCAATGGTGGCCCCATGAGCAAGGACCGGGGTAGGGTGAGGACAACTGCACGGGTAGTTGGGGCAGGTGCAAGGGGGGATGGCTAGGTACGAACGCGAGCGATGGATGATGATCAAATAGAGTGGTAATGATACACCTTGTGAGGGTGCAAGCGAGTGGGAGACAATGCGTGGCACAAATTTAAATGAGAAGTTGTGGCCACGGTTCTAAAGCTCGATATCAATCTAGATGCCCATAGCTCATGGTGTTGAGGTGCTGTTACATCACTTTCATAGTGGCATACACAGACTTCAATGCTATAGGTTATGCATGATATCAATCTCAAGAGTCAAATACAGACTTAGTTTTATTAGGTTGTTATGACAACAATCTCGAGAGTCAAATACAGACTTAGTTATACTAATAGTTTAAACATGATTTTTTTTAGAAAAAAAGGCTAAAAACGGCCATAGTTGGAGTAGTAGTAATTGCTGGAGAATGCGTAGATACACAGCAGCACGTACATTCTTGACCTTTACTGCCCAGCAGCCACATGGATGTAGCCGCAGAGGTGGTGCAGGGGCCAAGAAAGCAAAACGCTGCCCTGTCCTCGTGTCCCCAGCAAGCACAGGGTGAATCCCGTAAAAACGAGGGAGGCGAGGCGCCGTGGACGCAACTGTGCCGTGCACAGTGAACTCTCACCTCGTCTCAGCTCAGTACAAGAGTGCGTACAACACCACGATGACGGACGCGGGATCCTAATTAGTCCCTCCGAACCCTCTATTTGATCGATCACCCTTAGGTGTCGTTTGTTTTGTTAGAATTAAATTTCATTTTAATAATTATAATTTAGACAAAACTAATTAAGTTCATATATTTATATATGTAATATATTTGTATATTATCCTAAATCACATGAGAGAAATAGTTATATACTACATTTATGTTATAGCGAAGCAATTAGAAGAGTGTGCTATAAGTTGTATATCAGAAAAATAACATATAAATCTGTAGAATTAATTTTCATCTCTCACCTCATGAATTTGAGATAGACTTATATGATAACTTTGAAAAGTGGTGGAATGTCACATTCTAAAATATAGCCTATTCTATTTATAAAATTCCAGTTCCTCAAAATGAAAGGAAACAAACGGGACCTTAGTATAATTAACTTGTAGTAGAGCATATACCCGGTCCTGTACGTGATCGCCACCGGCACCGGACGGTGGCCGTCGTGTCGGTCTGTGATGGTGGATCACCACTTGGGGTGAGCCTTGGACAGGCGCTCACACTCGACAAGCCTTAGGGTCTGTTCGGTTTACTCAGAACGATGACCTGGAACGATTCGTAGCCGAATTACTTATATAATTTACATAAGCTTTATCAGCTGGAACGATTCATGGATAGAATTCGGGACAACCGAACAGGTTAGTAGGAACTCCATCACCTGCACTTCACCGAGAAGAATACATAGGGTAGGTGGAAGCGGACGGCGGCAGGACACCGGCCCTGGGCCCCAGGAATGAGACGGAGATGTAGACGAGACTTGCCTCGGCGGGCCCTGCAGCGAGTATGCGGCGCAGGTGTCCTTGGGTGCCTAGACACGAGGATACCCATGCCCTGGCCGCGATTGCGGAGCAGCACCTAGAAGGCGACCACGTCGGTGCGGTCGTCGCCGATGTACACGGGCAACACGTCGTCGACGCGGCCGCTGGTGAACCCCAGCGACTTGAGGAGGAACTCCAGGACCTTGCCCTTGTCCCACATGATGGTGGGATGTGTTGAATTAATGTGGGTCTGGTCCATATTAATATTCAATAATAGTCAATGCTAGAGGCTCACTTTAATGCTACGGTGTACTAGTACTTTAGTACCACACCGGAAGTTAAAGGGACAATTCACTAAACTTAAATGGGTGGACCATTGGTGCATCTATTGAGAAGCTGAGAAAAGGATGAAGGTCTGCCACACGCGCACGCGCCGCCGGATGGGCCGAGGCCGTGGTCGATCGGACCTTGGTCCAAATATTACTTCCTAACGGTTGCACATTTTTGCCTAGAGTGATGACCGTCCATTACTGTTGTACGTTGCTGACTGTTTTCCTGTGTTATGGCTATTAACGGACGAGCTGGCCGTCACTGACGGCGTCAGTTTATAGCCTCCCTCTACGCGTGTATATATACAGAGGAGGTGAAGCTACTTCTGGTTACGATAGCACAGTACGTACTCGCTCTGCACCAAACAGTCTCAAACGTATTACACACAGCCATTCCCGTCCCACCTTCTACAAGCACAGAGAGTGTGGGAGAGCAGGCCTCCGAAATCGCCGTCCGCAGAGAGACACTTGCATGGGTGTGCGGGCGATCAGGTTTTTAGGGAGCATACTCGCGACTGCTCGCTTCGTCCGACACTGATCAAGTTCCTCGTCGCCGGCGCCGTTCGAGGGACTGCACTGCGTACATCTGCCTGCGTCGACTGCGTACGACTACATCGAACATACACACGAGATGTCTCGTGTGAATGGAGCCACTGATGCCTTGAGCATTGGTCCCTCCGCAAGGTACAATCTGTTCTTTGTATTTGTGCATATTTTATTGTTGTTTACTGCTTATGTGAGTAGTGATACACATATGCACATACATATCATCGCATACATCACTGTGATTTTCTAGATTAAATTAAAACTGAAAATGCCTATTTCTCCAACAATCCAAAAACTTAATGTTAGGCATTTTTCTGTTAGTGGTTTTGCTGCTGCGTTAAAACCAAGTGAACCTTTTGATGGGGCATTTTATAAGAGGTGGCGTAGTAAGATGATACTATGGTTGACTGCAATGAACTGCTATCACGCCGCACAGGGGAAACCCGAACAGTTCACTCCTGATGAGGAGAGAATGTTCGACGTTGCCGATAACCTGTTTCGAGGAGCCGTGATTGATGCTCTTGCCAACAAGTATGTTGATTCTTATCTAACGTGCACATCTGCAAAAGAGTTATAGGATGCATTAGATGAGAAGTTCGTTGTTTCTGATGCTGGTAGCGAGCTGTACATAATGGATCAGCTGTTTGACTACAAGATGGTTAAGAACCGTCCTGTAGTTGAACAGGCTCATGAAATACAGGCACTAGCTAAGGAACTCGAACAGTTCCCATGTGTCTTGCATGACAAGTTCGTGGCTGGTGGTATTATCACTAAGCTGCCACCTTCTTGGATGGATTTTGCTACCACTCTAAAACATAAGAGACAAGAGTTTAGCGTGGCTGAGCTTATTGGGTCTCTTGATGTTGAGGAGAGGGCGAGAGCAAAAGACACTCGTGGAAAAGGAGTTGAGACTTCTAGTGCCAATATGGTACAAAAGAAGAACTCCAATACGTCACATATTAAGAAAAAGAAGAACAAGCAACAGAATGCCACGCCCAAGCAGGCAGCCTTGTTTAAAAAGAAGAACAAAGGAGTTGGTTGCTTTGTTTGCGGGAATACTGATCACTGGGCAAGCGCTTGTCCAGACCACAAATTTAAGCAAGAGAAAAAACAGCTCAAGAGAAGAAAACAACAAACATTGTTGTTAGTGAGACCGCAAAAGGAACACCGGGGTATGGTAATCTTTTACCTAATGTTCTTTCAGTGTGTCAATCCCCTGAGTGGTGGGTTGACACTGGTGCTAACATTCATGTGTGTGCTGATATTTTTTGTTTTCTTCTTATTAGCACAAAGGGGCTGGAGCCTTGCTGATGGGGAACAGATCACATGCGCGTGTTCTTGGTGTTGGTACAGTCATTCTGAAGTTTACTTCAGGAAAGACGGTGCTATTGAAGAACGTGCATCATGTCCCCTCCATCAAAAAGAATCTTGTTAGTTGCTCATTGCTATGTCGAGATGGCTATAAACTTGTGTTCGAGTCTAATAAATGTATACTGTCAAAGTATGGGACATTTGTTAGAAAAGGCTATGACAGTGGAGGCTTGTTCTGCTTATCTTTGCATGATGTTTGTAATAAGTCTGTGAACAATGTGATTTCAAACGAGTCATATATTTGGCATTCACGACTTTGTCACATCAATTTTGGTTGTGTGTCGCAGTTAGCAAATTTAAATTTAATTCTAAATTTGATTTAGTCAAAGGTTTTAAGTGTCAGGTGTGCGTGCAATCAAAGCAACCTCGCAAGCCTCATAAGGCTGCGGAGGCGAGGAACGTGGCACTACTAGACTTTATACATTCCGATTTATGTGAGATGAACGGAATATTGACTAAGGGAGGCAAACAATATTTTATTACTTTTATCGATGATTCTACTAGATTTTGTTATGTGTATCTCTTAAAGTCAAAAGATGAAGCTTTGCATTATTTTAAGACCTACAAAGCTGAAGTGGAAAATCAACTCGAGAGGAAAATTAAACGGTTAAGGTCTGATCGTGGTGGAGAATATTTTTCAGGTGATTTTTCTGATTTTTGTGTGGAACATGGTATTATTCATGAGAGGACACCGCCATACTCACCACAATTCAATGAGGTTGTTGATAGAAAGAACCGTACTCTAACTGATTTGGTTAACGCCATGTTAGAGACTTCGGGGCTAAGGAATGGTGGGGTGAGGCGATCTTGATGGCGTGTCATGTCCAGAATAAAGTTCCCACAAAGAACAAAGAAATCACACCATTTGAGGAGTGGGAAAAGAGGAAATTAAATATCTCCTCTTTGCGCACCTGGGGTTGTTTGGCTAAAGTGAATGTGCCAATTAACAAGAAGCGCAAATTAGGACCAAAAACTATTGATTGTGTTTTCCTTGAGTATGCTTTTCACAGCATTGGATATAGGTTCTTAATTATAAACTTAGGAGTACTGGACATGTTGGTAGGTACTATTATGGAGTCTAGAGATGCTACGTTCTTTGAGGACGAATTTCCCATGAAAGCTACACATGATACGTCTAGTGATGAACCAACAATACCACATGAGCATTTTATTCCGGTAGAACACACTAAGGAATCCCATATACATAATCCTGTGGAAGATGACAATGTATCAACTCGAAAGAGTAAGATATCAGGGATTGCAAAGTCCTTTGGTGATGATTACATTGTATATCTTGTGGATGACACCCCAAGTACCATTGAAGAGGCATATTCCTCTCCTGATGCTGACTTTTGGAAGGAAGCAATAAGGAGTGAGATGGATTCTGTCGGAGAGAAAATCCTCCGGCCGGGTGGTGGAATGCACCCGCCCTAATCCTAAGATGAGGAGGGGGCTTGGGCGGTTTGCTTGTTAGGTGGATTTGCGATGAACACAAGAGCACACGAAGGATTAGAGTGGTTCAGGCCGCCGGAGCGTAATACCCTACCTCCATTATGTGTTGTATTGAGTGTGTGTCTGAGAATCTAGAGAGCCTGTCTCTGTAACGTTGTGTGCCTTCCCTTTTATAGCTTAAGGGAGGCACATAAAAGGATGCTGAGCCCCGACATGTGGGCTCAGGAGCATAATAGATGGAATACATTATGTGGATAATTAATACTAATAACACCTGAGTAATCACCGGGCGCCATGATGGTCGCAGTCCACGCAGTATTGATAGGCGGTGACCGTTTTCTTGGTAACGTGCGAGTAATGATGAGTAATAGCGCAACCCACGCAACATGGACCAGGCGTGCCGCCTACCACTAGAATGGACAGACACTCGTATTATCCACAATAAATGCAGGGGCGGTGTAGCCCAGAGGCTTTATGCCAGGCTCCGTCCGTTGGCTTACGTCACGTGCAGTAGGTCACGTGGCAGCATCGAGTCTCCGCCTGGGCGGGGAGCAGAAGTGTATACGATAAGGTCCGGACACGTGCCGGCACCGGACCCCTACCTAGGCCTTGTCTAAGGCTTGGGTATGCTCTGTCCTGGAATCCTGGGACCCTGCTGTGAGCGGCCCAGACCCCACACAGAGGGGTCCGGATCCCATCCTAGGGGTCCGGTTTGCACACGTGGAGGTCTTGGACCATACTCGGAGGCCCAGACTATATATACAGGGGTCCGGTACCTTTCCATGGGGGTCCATACCTACTCACTGGAGGTACCTCAGTGTCAGATTCTCTGGACATGTGGTGGCACTGGACCTGCCCATGTGGTGGGGTCAGGTATTGTTGCTGGCCCAGAGTAGTCGCCCGAGGCTTGGGCGAGCCGTGGTCTGGTCCCACATACAGGTCTTTTACCACGCGACCAAGGATAGCCGCGTGGGTACTGTGCCTTTATACGACAGTAAGGGGTACCCCTGTTCTAGGGTATCGACAGATTCTATTATGTCTAATGAAACTTGGGAGGTCGTGGAGCATCCTTATGGGTGTAAGCCCATTGGGAGTAAACGGGTGTTCAAGAAAAAGCTTAGGCCTGATAGTACTATTGAAAGGTACAAGGCGAGACTTGTAATTAAAGGCTATTCACAAAAAGAAGGTGAGGATTTCTTTGGTACTTATTCACCTATGGTCCGATTGACCACAATATGCGTGCTACTTTCTCTGGCTGCCTCTCATGGTCTTCTCGTCCATCAAATGGATGTTAAGACAACATTCCTAAATGGAGAGCTAGATGAGGAAATCTACATGGAGCAGCCAGCTGGGTTTGTAGCAAACGGTCAAGAAGGCATGGTGTGTAAGTTATTGAAATCTTTATATGGCCTAAAACAAGCACCTAAGCAATGACATGAAAAGTTTGATAGAACTTTGACATCTATCGACTTTGTTGTCAACGAAGCAGACAAATGTGTATACTATAGGTATGGTGGGGGCGAGGGAGTAATCTTATGCCTGTATGTTGATGACATTCTAATCTTGGGGACGAGTCTTGATGTGATTAAAGAGACAACAGACTTTCTGTCCAATAATTTTGAAATGAAAGATTTGGGAGAAGCTGATGTTATTTTTAACATTAAGCTACTGAGAGAAGGCAATGGTGGGGTCACACTTGTGCAATCCCACTATGTGTAAAAGGTTTTGTGTCGCTTTGGTTATAGCGAATGAGAACATGCTCCAACACCTTATGATCCTAGTAAGCTATTGAAGAAAAATCAAAGGATAGCAGGGATCAATTGAGATATTCCCAAATTGTCACACCCAGATTTAAGGGACAAAGCCTGGTGTATCTCATACATACGCCAAAGAAGACAACATATAAAATAACAGAGTGTACAGAGAAAGATGTCACAATAACATCAGAGTACTTATTACATTATGGAAGTCTTACAAAATAAAAGATAAATATAAAACAAACTAAGGATCATCCTTGGCACCAAATAAGTCAACTAGGAGACGTCACCTAGATCAAGTCAAACTCCTCGTTGTGTGGCTCCTCCTGAACCACCTGTTCTTCTCCTGTGGGGGGGTGTGAGACAGCAAGGGTGAGCTCACACATGTTCATCGCTCAACAAGTTGTGGGAAATAATGTGCATGAACTCGCCAAAGGTGGGAGCTCATGAAGTGTAAGGCTTACCAAAGAGGATGGTTGAAGCTGAGCATTGCTTTTAAAGTTGGTCAAAATTTTATTAGCAATTACTAAGTATAAGTAGATACCATACCAGAATAATAATAGAACAAAATTAATAATAAATCCCATGCAATGCAAATGACAAATTGAATTTAGTTCCATAATTTAATCATGTGAGAGTTCTGAGCTGCTGTTGACCGTGAGCTCGGCTAGTATACCAGTTTTACACTCTGCAGAGGTTGTACCCTGTACTTACAAGTCGTGTATCCCATGTCGCTAGGGTTTGCAAGGCCCTTAGACACTATCGAGGTGAATGGCTAGGGATCCACTACGAGGCCTTTACAAAGTTCCACTAGCTTCCGAAAACCTGCTACAATTTATGGGAAGAGCACTTGCAAGAATTCCCCATCTGACCGCCATCGCAGCAAAATCAATCCGAGAACCTCCCTGCATGCAACTCCCCTACTGCCCTTGCCCTTTTGGGTAAGGTAGTCTTCAACTAGCTTTCCTAATTAGTTGGCCAAGGGGTCCCATTCCTCCCTTGTGGTGGCACGTGTTTCTCAAGTTAAGCTCCATGTTCCAATTAACAATAGTGATCTTGACATGAACATAAATAAAATAACAGAATAATTGGAACATGGATATAATGAAATATTAACCCAAAAGCATATAAAGCAATAGCAAAACTATCCAAGTGATTCAAGGGTAAACAAGGTAAAAAGGATAAACAAACTGGGGTGACCTATTGGGTCCCATCAAAATTTAAACCTATGCATGTATAGAAGTGGTCAAGGGCACAACTTGCCTTCAATGAGCTCCTGCTCAACAACTTCTATCAGCTAGGCACTAGGATCCTCAGCCACTGGCTCCTCTACTCGTCACAATACAAACATGCACAATATATAGAGAAAATTAACATCACACCAAACTTGTAAACAAAATACATAATAATAATCTACAAATTAAAATAAGATCCTAGGAACAGGAATCATTAATTTTGGAGTTATAGATTTTAAGTTATGAATTTCCAAAGGTTTCATGTGCTTGATGTATGATTAATTGAGAAATTAATTTTACTACTGTTTTCATATCAAAATAGAGACTCTAGGTGGTAAACAATAATATTACAAAATTTTAGAAACTGGAATGGATCAATTTGGAGTTCATATGAATTTTCTATGATTTATACAAGTTCTAGGGGTTTATTTTCACATTAAAATCCTTTTATAATAAGTTTTCTCTGGTTTTATAATTCTCTGGACTGGGCATCAAAAACTAAAAAGCGCAGGGTCTCTGACGCAAATCTGTCTATGACTCAGAATTTCCCTGATGTGGACGACGGGTTCTAATTCGACTAAACACAGGGGCCCTTAAGCAAATTTCACACGACCAGAGCGCTAGGGTACCCCAGGACCGATGGATCTTGATCGGACGGCCCAAATTAAATCCCTGTCCTCAGCGAACCGGTATGCATTCTCGGCCGTTGAATCAAAGATCTACAGTTCACCGTGTTCGACAACCCACTCTCTCTTTTGGCCGCACGATGGTGGATCTGCGACCCGAGTTTTATGATCCTAGATTGAACTGCATGCGTTTGATCCGATTTGGACGCTCCAGATCATCCTCGCGAATCATTAGCCTACGATTCGATCATGGTCGTCCGTTGGCCATCCTACGGCTAGTCTACTTCGTCCCCCACCGGTGCTCAAACACAGCGGCGAAAACGTGTTCCGCGGCGGCGCCATGGAAACCGCAGCACGCCCGCGAACCCAAGTGATCCAAGCACAGATCCGAGTAGTACTATGCATGCAAGAGACCAAAGCGAACTTAACAGAGGGTCTCATACCTAGGATAGTGGTGACGTGGAGGCTGTCGGCGGCGCGATGTGGAACAGCGGCAGCGCCCTAAATCCGATGAACAATCACGGCCGCTGGGGACCCGTTCCCAGCACGCCGAGGGAGTAAAAGCTCCACCAACCCGAGATGGTTATCCCGCGCCACCTAATTGGCCCCCAACGACGGTGAGAAGGCAACCCGACGACGACAGCGGGTTTCACTTGTGGTGTGCGCAGTGATTCGGCGATGGTAGCAAGCAGTTGGAGGAATCATAGAGGAGGTAGAAGGGATACGGCGTGGGCGCCTTATACTCAGGTCGGGGCTCCAGAAACCCGGTGGAGTTGGTTCAGCACATGTCGATCCACATCTCCCGGCGAAGCTCCGCAGATTCCACGCGAGGTGGGCGATGACATGTGGGCCCCACGTGGAAGTGGCGCAGTGAGAAGGAGTTGATCGCAGGGACTGCTGAGTGGGTCCATGCGCCAGCGATCGTGCGTGAGAGGAGTCTGGCCCACGCGCGCGTGAGGATCTGGTTGGGTGGGCCCACCTGTCGGCGCCATAGCACGCGGGGACGTGGAGAGTGTGCGCGGTTTAGTGGGCTGGCAAACGAAAACGACCCAGTATGTGACTTCCCTTTTTCTTTTTCTTTTATAATTTCTTTTCCTTTTCCTTCTCTTTTAATTTCTAGAATTCAAATTTGAATCCAATTTTAAATATGAACTTATATTCATTTTGAATGTACAAATTAAACCCAAAAATATAGATGATTTAACTATTTTTTATATATATTTCTTTATTTTTGTATAACATTTTTCTTTCTCTTCTCTAAACTCCAATTTGCAAGTTAGGGTTAAATCTCCAAATTTGGATTTTAATGTATTTCTTTCTACACTATTTTTATATTGTCATAAAATGCACACAAAATGTAGTCCAGCATGGTGCATGATTTAGTGGCATATCTTTTATTAATTACTTACTTTTAAATGAAGTGTTCACATGAGATGATACATATAGGGCACAAAATATTGATCGCATCTCTATTTTCACTTGTACACTTTTGGGTATTACACAAATAATTGGTTCACTCATGTACTTAGCTAGCGCTACGAGGCCTGACATCTCGTTTGCTGTGAGCAAACTTAGCCGATTTGTTTCAAATCCGGGAGATGATCACTGGCGTGCTCTTGAGAGAGTTCTGCGCTATCTAAAAGGTACTATGAGTTTAGGCATCCATTATACCGGGTACCCAACTGTACTGGAGGGTTATTATGATGCAAATTGGATATCTGATGCTGATGAGATATATGCCATAAGTGGATATGTGTTTTCACTTGGAGGTGGCACTAATTCATGAAAGTCTTGCAAGCAGACCATCTTAACAAGGTCAACTAAGGAAGGAGAACTCACAGCATTAGATACCGCTTTAGTTGAGGCTGAGTGGCTTCGTGAACTCCTTATGAATTTACCAGTGGTTGAAAAACCTGTGCCGACTATTTCTATGAATTATGATAATTAAACTGTGATAATCAAGATAAACAGTTCTAAGGATAATATGAAGTCGACAAGGCACATAAAGAGGCGTTTAAAATCTGTCAGGAAATTGAGAAACTCCGGAGTAATAGCGTTGGACTATGTCCATACATCTAAAATTCTGGCAGATCAATTTACTAAGGGGCTATCACGTAGTGTGATAGATAGTGCATCAAGTGAGATGGACCTGAGATCCACCTAAATTTTATCATAGTGATAACCTATTCTATGTGATCGGAGATCCCGTGAATTAGAATGGTGAAACAAGCTAGTGGTAGACTGATAGGAAAGACCCTTAATAAGGTTCATTTCAGATGTACATCTTTCCTTACTGTAAGGTAGGTTGGTGTTTACACCGTAATATGTTCCAAGTGGCTTTGTGAAGCAAAGATTTTATCCTACAGAACATCTTTAGAGGAACATAACTATATGATTTAACTGCTAGTCACAGTTTATGAGATCTGGGTGGTCTCTAGATACCCATGAAAGGCTATGGAGTTTGACTTATGTGCTCCAACCAGAGGGAATGCGCTCGGCAATCTAGTACTGGTAAAGTGTTTAGATAAAACGTATTCCACGCAAAACTGCCAATTCAAGGCCTAGTCCATTGTGCAGTTGTGGTCAAGTGTAATCTAGATTTGTTGAATTAATGTGGGCCTGGCCCATATTAATATTCAATAATTATCAATGCTAGAGGCTCAAATAATGCTATGGTGTACTAGTACTTTAGTACCATACTGGAAGTTCAAGGGACAATTCACTCAACTTAAATAGGTGGACTGTTGGTGCATTTATTGAGAAGCTGAGAAAAGAATGAAGGCGTGCCACATGCGCGCCACCGGCCGGGCCGGGCCGAGGCCGTGGCTGTGTCCGTGGTAGATCGGACCTTGGTCCGAATATGCCTTCCTAACGGTTGCACGTTTTGCCTAGAGTGATGACCGTCCATTACTGTTGTTCATTACTGGCCGTTTCCTGTGTTATGGCTATTAATGGATGACTATAATGGTAGCTTTGATGGCAACCGTTATTGTCCATTGGCCTCCCTCTGCGCGTGTATATATACGGAGGAGGTGAGCCTGCTTCTGGTTATGACAACATAGTACGTACTTGCTTTACACCGAACAGTCTCAGACGCATTGCACACAGCCATTCTCGTCCCACCTTCTGCGAGCACAGAGAGTGTGGGAGAGCAGATGATGGAACCCGCTGGGGTTTGCTCCCGACCTTTCGATGAGAGTGGGGGATAACGCGATTTGAGGAGGATCGACGTTGTGCTGCCCGACTACAACACCACAAGGGTTGCGCTGCGCCTTAGCGACAGTTACACCGTCTCCAATTTGTGTTGTTCTTGCTGTGCCAAGAACAACCTTGAACCTGCAAGCAAATCGAAGAACAAGCAAGAACAAGTGGACAAGCAAACAGCACAAAGACCTTGCCCAAAGGAGAAATCTGATACACATGAAGTTGGGGTTCTGAATCGAGCAAATTGTGTGGTCTAATCGACACACGCGTTTGCAAGGAAGTAGCAGCAGCTAAACTTACAACCAAACAAAACCCAAGTCGCAAATGGTGGTTGCTGGTGGTTTATATAGGTGGGGGAGCAACCAAGAGGTGTGGAGGGGTGTAAACCCTAACTTAGAATGGGCCCCTAGTGGTCTGAAGTAGATACAAGGGCCTCAGCCCAAGACTGGGTCTCAGCCCAAGACTGGAAGACTGAACATCATTTTGGCAATTCTGCTTAACTCCTTTGGAATTTCATCATGAGGTTGAATCCATCTGAAAGTAGACTTCAGGAGCTTTCCAACAAGTACTCATGGGCTTCAAACAATATGCAGAGCTAAGAGTTATGGCCTTCCGAAGTTGCCCCCTCCTAAGGTCTAAACTGGTATGGTCCGATCAAATCATCCACACTTGCTTTCTTGTCATGATTGCTCTCCCTCCAATTTGGTTCATGGCCCATGTTCCTTTGAATAAGAAAAGCATCACAAGAATTTAGTAGTACCCCCATTCATGGATGATGGTTTATGGATAGCGAATAACGAGTTTACTTGATAATTTAGCTCTCGTGCACGAGCTCTTGTCATTGGTCCTTGCTGCATAGTAGGTATAGGCATATCGTTGGGATGTATGTCCTCATCAGCAGACCTCCGAAATCGCCGTCCTCAGAGAGACACTTACACGGGTGTGCGGGCAATCAGGTTTTTGGGGAGTGTACTCGCGACTGCTCGTTTCGTCCGGTACTGATCAAGTTACTCGTCGCCGGCGCCGTTCGAGGGGCTATACTGTGTACATATGTCTGCGTCCACTGTGTATGACTACATCGAACATACACACGAGATGTCTCGTGTGAATGGAGTCACTGATGCCTTAAGCATCGGTCCCTCCGCTGGGTACAACACGTTCTTTGTCTTTGTGCATATTTTGTTGTTGTTTACTGCTTATCTGAGTTGTGATACACATATGCACATACATGTCATCACATACATCAATGTGATTTTCTGGATTAAATTAAAACTGAAAATATGTATTTTTCCAACCGGACGCAACTCGAACACTATCCTGCCCTGCGTCAGCTTCAGCTTCGGGGAGCCCTTGAGCACCGCCTTCATTGTGTCGGCCACCGTGCTCCATATATGTGAAGAGAGAAAAGGAGGAGAGAGCCACGTACTACCTTCTCATCGACGCGTCTGAAGTGGACGGCAAACAGATGTGGTCGATGGAGCCAAGGTGGAGATGAGAAGACCAAGTTCTGTTTGCCGTCTTCACCTTGGCAAGCCCTTGAGCACCGCCTTCACCATGTCTTCTCATCGACTACGAGGACGCACACATGGACCCCACCCACCCGCCGCTGACGACGCGGTCGGCGCCCGCGCCCATCTGTAGGTACTTCCTGCGCACGAAGACGCCCAGCGCGACCCCTAGCGACAGGTACTAGAACAGCGGTGCTGAGTTGGGCGGCACCACCATGCCCTGCTTCGTCATCGAGAGCAGAGGTCGAAGTAGCTGCGAGTGCGAGGGGAGCTTGTGCAAAGGATGTGTTGAGGGTGTCCGCTATTTATAGTTGGGTTGGGTGGGCTCGACATGAATCTGTGGACATCGGGCCCACGACGGTGTCCCTAATCGGCGTCCATGGGGATGGAACCCGCCATGACACGCGACTGTGACCGGCCGTCCATCTCGATGAGAGGCCCTGGGCTGTGGCCTCTAGCTGACTACGACCAGCACCACCCCGGCCATCGTGCCCAGCTCCAACCTCCAAGGCTCCAAGGCGAAACGGTTAGCTAGCGCGGAAAACCTGGGCAACGGAGGCCTAGGAAGAAGGTCCCGTTGGCGCGCGCATCACGTAACCGTTGAGCACCAAAATGAGCGGACAGATGGTCCGGCCCTGAGGTATGACGGTCCGCGGTCCGGACGGTCCGCACTGGTGGTGCAGACGGTCCGCGCGCAAGGCCTATTAGGTTCCAAGTTTCTTGCTACGGTTGTTGGCTAGATTCGCGAAATTAGCTCGGGAAATCTGTCTGTAATGGGTCCAGCCCCCCTCCTCTATAAATACAGAGGAATACGACCGATTAATCATAATCAATCGAATCAATAATCAATACAATTCACATTTTATCTTGTACATTTATGAGTAGTTCTAGTCTAGTTCTAGTTTAGTCTTCTAATTCACAAATTCTCCGCCTCTCCTCGACTCTACATCAATCAGAGGAGTCTAGGTCAGCCTGCCGAGCCTAGACAACACCTAGGATCTCTCCTCCCTGACTGGGTCCCTCCTAGGAGCGAGATCCAAGCACCGCCGGTGATCTTCGCCACCCCTGTGCACGTGCGGACTGTCTGGCCCAGGGCACGGACCATCCGGCTCGTCAAGCAAGGAACCCTAGCCCTACGCCAGGTCATGGACCGTCCGGCCCCTGGCTGCGGACCGTCCGCGCCTGTGCAGAGAGCACCGCCACCGGTTCTCATTATAGTGATTGGCGCCCGAAAAGGAGCCAACACACTTTTTGGCGTCTCCGCTGGGGAAAGCACATATAGGCCCGTCAGATCGACACTCAATGGCCGGTTCAAGGGATAACTCTGAAGTCTCCTCCAGCAATATCATAGAGCCGACTTGGGAAACCTTACCGGCTGACGAACAACTCCAGTTCGAGGAGCACAAGGAGTAGCTGATCCAAGAAGCAAAGGCGAAGTTCCTAGCCAACTTCAAGGTGGACAGGAACAACAAAGTCATTCGGCAACGGGCGACAGATTTAGCTTCGCTTCGACCTACCACGACTATCCCCGAGGTAAGCGACACAAACGAGCTCCAATCTCTTAAAGATTATGCAGATAAGCAGCGAGACCAAATGTAAAATATCATAGGGGGTATGCAAAAAGATTATAGGAGGCTAGTACGTGCATTTGATAAATCTACTGTTGCAAATTTTCCTTCGCACGAGGTTGAATTGGGGGAAAACCTGCATAATTCATTGGCTACAGGTTGTCACGACCAGCCACAACCCCTTTATGGGATGCCGATGGACACATACCCTGAGCAACCACAACCTCCTAAGCACCGGCAATAAAGTAGCCGATCTGCACATGTCCGGACCGTTCGCACGTGAGCGCAGATTGTCTGGGCCAGCAACGGCCGGTCCTATTTTTAATGAGTTACCGAGATACGCGTCCGAGCCGCCACATGTTACACAAGCCTTAAACCACCTAGACAGACTGATGAGGACATCCTCCACTATTACCCGTTGGCAAAGACACAATTGGCCCAGTTGGCCCAATTATAGTCGGACGGCGACCGTGTGAGCCTCAGAATTATCCCACCTCGCTTAACTTGGGAGGAGGAAGCCACTTTAAAAGGGAGAGCCACCCTTCCCCCATTGGACTAGTCTTTTAGGGCGATTGGGCCTTTCCTTGAGTTGGGTGTGCTTAATGAACTATTGGGCTCCGGGCAACCCTAACTTGTTGGGCCTCGGCCAACCCCACCTAGGCTGGGTGTATCATCTGGTATCAAAGCTAGGGCCCATTTTAAGAAGGTGGGAATGATGAGGACATCCTCCACTATTACCCGTTGGCAAAGACACAATTGGCCCAATTATAGTCGGACGGCGACCGTGTGAGCCTCAGAATTATCCCACCTCGCTTAACTTGGGAGGAGGAAGCCACTTTAAAAGGGAGAGCCACCCTTCCCCCATTGGACTAGTCTTTTAGGGCGATTGGGCCTTTCCTTGAGTTGGGTGTGCTTAATGAACTGTTGGGCTCCGGGCAACCCTAACTTGTTGGGCCTCGGCCAACCCCACCTGGGCTGGGTGTATCACAGACCGTCCACATATGATCACGGACGGTCTGCATATCCGACCGGACGGTCCGAGTATCCGACCGGACGGTTCGGCACAGGGTTGTGTGAGGAGGATTATTACCCAAATCCTCACCCGTCCCAGCAACACTTCCCATCGCACTATACAATTCACCAATCCCAAGCCCATGAGAGCAAGTACTTTCCAGCCCTGCCTAGACGGCTGGAAAGGAATGCTCAATCCTATGAACCATATAGGGCAAATAGTAATGCACTATAGAACTCAAACCAATGGGGGGGGGGGGAAGACAACAAACTGATGTGCAGACAACCTCACCTATGATAGGACAAAGAGCCGGTGGTCTCCCACCGGCTGCTATTGATATTGTAAGGGAAGAAATAGCTGGGGCATTCTGAGATAAGCTCGGAGTAAGCATGGTTCCTGGGGGCAGTCATATCGGAGGCCTTATGACAGCCGATTTGACCACCACCCATACCCATAGGGAACCAGGATACCCGAATTGGCAAAATTTTCGGGTGACCAAGGAAAAAGCACACGTGAACACATAGGCCAATTTCTAGCACAATTAGGAGAATTAGCCGACATAGAGGTGTTCCGCGTGCGTTTATTTTCGTTATCTTTAACAGGAACTGTATTCGCATGGTTCACCACATTACCCCCTAATTCTATTTTGTCATGGGGGGATTTAGAACAAAAATTCCATGATCACTTCTTTTTGGGTGATTATGAGCTAGATTTGGTAGACCTAGTGGCACTGCGACAAGGGAAAGACGAATCGGTTAATGAATACATCCGGAGGTTCTGGGATACAAGAAACCGATGCTTTCAAATTCATTTAGCAGAAAAATAGCTAGCATGATTAGCCTTTAATGGACTGTGATATTATTTAAAGGAAAGATTAGAAGGTATCTAGTTTTTTACGCTAGCACAATTACATCAAAGAGCTTTGGCTTATGAAAGCCGAAGCAAAGAAACTGCTAAAACAATTTGTCACAACGTGCATATAGTAGAGTGCGACCAAAGCAGCTCGGATTACGAATCAACAGAAGTATACACGACTGAAATGGTTTGGCCAAAGCAGGCCAAATCTTTGGCTTGTTCCTCCTTACAGTCGGTTCAAAAGAAACGGCAAGAGTAGGTTAAGTTTACATATAATGTTGGTAAATGTGACAAAATATTTGATGAATTACTCAAAAATTGCAACATTAAAATAAATCATACTGTTCCATCCGCCGACAAACTAAAACGTCGTGCATAATGGTGGCATAACTCATTTTCTCATGCCACTAATGGTTGTAATGTGTTTCAATGACAAATTCAATCGGCCATTAACGAGGGACAATTGAAATTTTAGGAAATGCAGGTGGATACGGAGCCCTTCCCGGTAAATGTGATCAACTTCGAGGGCAAAAGGGTCTTAATTCAGCCAAGCGCAGCCGATAAGGGCAAAGGCAAAGAGATAATCATCGGCGATGCGCGGAAGGCCGATGGGAATAATAAAATTTCTTGCAAGAAAGTGGTGGTCGAGAAGACTCCTGATGGAGGGGAGACCCTTAAGGTGACCATCACAACCTCCGGCACTGTGGGACAAGCATAGACCAAGGGGCGGGCGTAGGAACCCATATTACGCATCTCGGATGGTCTGACGGTCAGGCGTGGACGGTTCGGAATTACGCCGGACGGTCCGGGGAATTTCGGCGGACAGTCCGGCAACATTCAAGACCCGCAACGACCACGTACCTTCAAACCACGATGACCAAAGATAGGTACGTGGAAGACTAATACATTCAAGGCAGTTGGTCGGCTGGTCAAAACCGGCCCGACCTTTGATCAATTGTTATCTAAATATGTAAAAAAGAAGGCCGGTCCAAGTGACCGGCCAGCGAAGCGACCTTGCTCACCCACTCAGGAGCGACAGCAGATAAGACCGATTGGACCATCTCACCAATCGGAAAAGATGGAAGGTCATACTGTCCAGTTAAGACCTAACAAACCTGCATGGACACCTCCACCCCCATATCTACCTATGCCATATCAATATACATACATACCACCGCCATATGCCCCGAATCAAATGTGGAGCATGCCACCATATCCATTTGGGATGCCATAGTACCCCGCTTGGGGGGCACCCCACACATCTGTATTCAACAGGTTGGCACCTCCAGTACAAGACCGATTGAGCGTCACTCAATCTGGTCACCAGGCACAAGCCCAACAAGATTGCTGAACCACTCAGCCACAAAGGCCGACCAATCCGGCAGGGGGGCATATACCTACAGCAAACTAGAGAACGACAAAAAGGACATCATCAAAATAGAAACAACAGATGTCGTCGTATAAGAAAATAATGAAGGGCCGATGGTTTTTGGTGAATCGGCCAACACAAACAAAAAACAAGATACGACTGCTATCAAAATAGCCGATCCAAAATACTCCATGCCTCGAGGTACCCATCGGGATTGACACGGTCCCAAAAGCGAAAATTACAACGCTTGAGAGCAAGGAGAGCCAGGAAAAGGAGGCGGAAAAATATTCAATGACACATATCCTCAGTACCCGCCACCACAAAAGAGATGGAGGCCAAAGGCCGTTGAAATAAGTCAAACGGCCACAGAGACAAGGAATGAGACAACAACTCCGCAGCTCTCTGCAGGTATGGCGGACAGTCCAACTATAAAGGTCGGACCATCTGCACAGGGCACGAACCGACCGACCCTTGAGTCCAGACCGTCCGCAATACACCAGGACACCTCCAACGACGTGCCGACGCCCATGGAGGAGGCCAACCTACTGGGAGAAGACCTTGTTGACTATGAAGCTTCTCCAGAGCACCCAGGTATGGAATAAGTGTTATTACATTTTCCGTCAATTGTACTATTGTCAGCGACGATGAACCTGTCGTTGCTCAATTCGACTTTGGTCCTAAAGAGGCCGCCTTCACTAAACCAAAGAAATCGGTAAATCATTTAAAGCCGCTCTTTGTGCGCGGTCACATTGATGGGATGCCGATTGCTAAAATGTTGGTAGACGAGGGGCGGCCATAAATCTAATGCCTTGTTCATTATACAGAAAATTAGGTAAACAAGATGACGAACTTGTCAAGACCAACATGACCCTCAGCGGCGTTGGAACTGATAGTTCGATCAAAGCCAAGGGAGTCACGTCCGTTGAATTAACCATCGGGACTAAGACCCTTGCCGCTACATTCTTTGTTGCTGATGTAGATGGAAATTACAGTCTAATCCTAGGCAGAGATTGGATCCATGCTAATCAATGTGTACCTTCTACGTTACATCAAATGGTATTGCAGTGGGTAGGTGACGATCGGCCTGTATCGCTGTGGCTGATGCCCCTGTACTTTGGACTTATGAGACTGCTACATGTCTCATAGGAGTAGATTTTTCTGATTATCAATTCATAAGTATAGATAAAAAAGGTTTTATTCCTGTAATGCTAGAGCCGATGGAAAATCGGCTAAATCCTAAATAAATTTTAAATGATGAATACACATAGAATGAATGTGTCCCTGGTCGCGGACGGTCTGGCCTCTGAGGCCGTACAGTCCAGTATGTTGCAGAATAGTTCGACTTTTAAGGCTGAACAACCGCCACAGTATAAAACCAGTGTCGCGGACGGTCCGACTCTTGAGACTGGACGGTCTGTCGTCACACAGAGATCATCTAATTCCTCTGTGGGAGACATAATAGAGGAATTCAGAGATCTCGACAAATTAGGTCAGGGGTTTACATCGACCGATCCTTTGGAGGAGATCGATATAGGAGATAGTAAAACTCCAAGGCCGACTTTTGTGAACAAAGCCCTGGAGACCAATCCTAGAGATTAAATGATCGATCTATTGAAAGAATATTCTGATTGCTTTGCTTGGAATTACAGTGAGATGCCAGGATTAAGCTGAGAGATAGTAGAGCATCGACTGCCTATTAAGTCCGGTTTCAGACCTTTCAAGCATAAAGCTAGAACATTTCGTCCAGACCTATTCCCATGAATAAAGTACGAAATTCACAGCTGCTAGAAGCTAATTTTATTAGAACTTGCAGATACGCAAAGTGGGTCTCCAATATTGTGTCGGTGGAGAAGAAAGAATCAGGTAAGCTCAAAGTATGCATTGATTTTCGCAATTTGAATAGAGAAACTCCTAAAGATGAATATCCTATGCCCATAGCCAACACGTTGATCAATAATACGTAAGGAAATAGAATTATTAGCTTTCTTGACGGTAATGCCAGATATAATCAAATTTTCATGGGCGAAGAAGATGCGTCTAAAATGGTCTTTATATGTCTAGGCTTCATTGGTTTATTTGAGTGGGTTGTCATGACATTTGGTCTAAAAAATGCTGGTGCTACTTATCAGAGGGCTATAAATTTGATCTTTCACGAGCTGTTGGGAAACACTGTGGAAATTTACATTGATGATATTGCAGTCAAATCGGCTGAGTTTAGTTCTCATATAGCTGATTTGCGCAAAGCCTTTGATAAAATGTGTCGGTATGGTCTGAAAATGAACCCACGTATATGTGCTTTTGGAGTGTCTGCTGGTAAGTGTTAGAAATATGCCCTAGACATAATCATAGAGATGAGCATATTTCTTTGTATCCATGATATATATATTGCTTAATTGAATATCCATGAAAGGCACCTTGTATTGATTAGCAATTATGTGAATTGTTTGTGAGATTCTTTACTTGTATGGTTATTCTAAATGATGTCCCTGGTCAGAGTCGATGACCAACACATATATTAGTTGATGGCTGCATTTCACAAGTCATGGACATGGAGATGTCGAACTAATAATGTGGGCGCATGTATGACATGAGGCTGGACCAACCCAATGTGTCCTTAGACCTGAGATTGACGCATGTTCTCAAGATGTGGATTGACCTACTTAGGGACTATCAAACGCTACTCCTTAACTGGGTAGTTATAAAGGTAGTTTTGGGTTTGTTAAGAAGCATGCTGTGAGGCATGGTCAGTCAAGATGGAATTTGTCCGTCTCTTCTTGAGAGAGATGTCTCTGGGCCCCTCGAGTGGTTGGATCAAGAAATGCATGGCCGTGCTAGGGTTAAGAGTTAACCATTGAAAGGATTCCAATTCACAGTATCGAGAAAGAGAGGTCAGCTTAGAGCCAGACCAAATATCATGAGACAAAGGGAACAACATATACATAATGTTGCAATGGTTCGTCTGATATGATCTTTACGTGTGCATAAGAGTTGACATGCTTTGCTAGAGGCCGCTGTCAATTATTGGGCCAAGTAAGAGTACTCGGGCCATGTCTATTTGTACGTGAACCTATAGGGTCACACACTTAAGGGGAAGGAAGCCTAATTCGGATTAGATCCGAAATTAGGCTGGGCTTTAGGGTTACTGATGAGCCTCGGAGTCAGAAGCCCACCATAACGCCTATATATTGAGGGCCAGGGGCGCGGTTAGGTTAACCCTAATTCGCAACCAGCGAACGAGCAGCTGCTCGCCTCTCGCCCTCGCATAGCCGCCGTCGCGAACCTAGCAGTTCGGTACGGCGCTTCCTCCCTATACATGTGGATACCTCAGAGGTGCTGCATCTGGAGCACTAGGATGAACCACACGAGGAAGTGAAGGATGTCAGCGACTGCATGGCACTGCTTGACGCGTTCGTCTACATCGAGACGTCTTCCGCTGCCCTGCGCGTCTAGTGGTAATTCCATGACCTATAACCGCAGTAGTTCTTGGTGTTATGGGGTCAAAAATTTTTGTTTTTCGATAGCGTAGTCTCCCCATAATCCTACAGTAAGTTCTTAGGATTCATCATTCATGAGCATGGTATAGAGATAGACCCTGACCGAATTAAATCCATTTGGGATGTGGGACCCCCGACTTGTAAGCTTGAAGTGCAGAAGTTCCTCGGAAAGGTAAATTATTTATGGAGTTTATTTCTAACATGGCCGGGAAAATGATGCCTTTACTCCCATCCTTCGGCTCAAAAATGATGTCGAATTCACCTGGGGGCAAAGCAGCAGGAGGCATTTAATCTCATTAGAAAATATTTGTCTTCGGCTCCCGTGTTAAAAGCACCACAAGTAGGAGTACCGTTCAGATTGTACATTACAGCTGAAGATAAGGTTATTGGGGCTGTTCTAACGCAAGAGACCAGAGGAATGGAGCATGTGGTGACCTATCTAAGTCGGAGGCTAGTGGATGCTGAAACGAGGTACACTTTCATCGAGAAGTTATGCTTATGCTTGTTTTATGCATGCACCATGTGTAGATGTTATTTACTGTCTAGTCGTTGCACCGTTTTCGATCAAACCGATGTGATCAAATACATGTTGCAAAACCCAATTATGAGTGGTACAATTGGTAAATGGGCTTATGCACTCAGAATATGACTTGGCCTATGAACCATTGAGATCTATGAAAGGCCAGGTCATAGCAGATTTTATTGTAGAGCATCAGATTGATGATTCTCATAAACTAGACATATAATACCTTGTTGTTACTCTCTGGACTTTATATTTTGATGGATTGGTTTACAATGAAAGACAAGGAATTGGCATTGTGCTTATTTCACCAAGTAATGTCTCCTTCGACTTCTCTAGCCGACTGAAAACTTATTGCACTAACAATCAAGCCGAATATGAGACCCTTTTGTTCGGCTTGGAGATTTTAAGTGGTATGGGGGTAAAACATGTGAAGGCACTCGGTGATTATCAACTGGTTGTCCAACAGGTGTTGGGAGAATATCAATGTTTTGATGGTACTCTAAATGGTCACCTTGAAAAATGTTGGGACATAATTCATTTCTTTGACAAATTCAGCATTCGACACATTTCTAGAGTTGAGAATCACAGAGGTAACGATTTGGCACAAGATGCATCAGGTTATCAGATAAAGCAACGGAAATTTCACATTACCAAAAATCTGATAACCAGTGCAGGGCCAGTTCTCTAGGTCGCGGACCATCCGAGAGTAGGATCCAGACCGTCCGGGATAACTAGAGGAGTCCTCCTAATAGAGTCGGTTGATAACAAAGCTGATGAAACTGACTATAGGTTACCCATAATTGACTACCTACGAAATCCAAGTGTTAGGACAAGTAAGAATGTTTGGCGTACAACTCTCAAGTATGTTTTAATGAGTAATGAACTCTATCGCCGAGCGGTTGATGACATCCTGCTTAAATGCTTGGGCCCCAGTGATGCTATATTAGCTATGGCCAAAGTACATGAGGGGATTTGTGGCACCCATCAGTTGGCTCCAAAGATGAAATGGTTATTGCGAAGATCTGGATTCTATTGGCCCAACATGATAGCTGATTGTTTCAAGTATTATAAAGGATGCCAGGTATGTCTGAAATTCGGCGACCTACAGTTGGTCCCCGCAGCCAAATTATATCCTGTCATTAAACCTTGGCCTTTCAAAGGATGGGGATTGGACTTTATAGGAGAGATTCATCCTTCATCATCAAAGGTGCATCGGTTCATGTTAGTTGCCACTAACTACTTTACCAAATGGACTAAAGCCGTTGCTCTGAAGAACATGACACACAGGGAGATAATTGAGTTCATAAGTGAACATATTATTCATAGATTCGGCATTCCCTAGACTTTAACTACATATCAAGGGGCTTCTTTTATGTCAAAAGAGGTACATGAGTTTGGTGAATTATATAGAATTAAATTGTTCAATTCATCTCCATATTATGCTCAGACCAATGGACAGGCCGAGTCTAGTAATAGAACATTGATTAACATGATAAAAAGAAGATATCTGATCATCCTAAGCATTGGCATAAGATTTTGTCCGAAGCTTTGTGGGCTCACAGAATATCTAAATACCGAGCTACTAAAGTTTCTCCATTTGAGCTTGTCTATGGGCAGAAAGCAGTTTTACCCATGAAGATAAGTTTAAATGCTGTTAGGATCGCCTGGCAAAATGACTTAACTATCGGTGATTATTATAATTTGATGATGGACAATATTGATGAGGTGACTGACAAAAGAGTGGTAGCCTTAGAAGAAATAGAAAAGGACAAGATCATGGTAGCCAAGTGTAAGACCTAAAAATTGGTAGAAAAAATAAATAAATATATTTATGAGAGCTATTCTAAAATTCTTAAAACCTTTGAGAATATATTGTTCATAATCAATCAAAATTTAATTAGTTAAACAACCAGTAAATAAATAATGAAGAAATTGCATCTCTTACTTATAATTTTGTGAAAGACATTTTATTGAAGACATAACTTGAATTTGACCTTAGGGTTTGAATGAAAACATAGAATAAAAATTGAGAAAAGAAATTGTAATAGTCATTTATTACTTCAAAATTTGAAAGTGGAAGGAGAATAAATAATAATAATAAATAAATAATTTTAGTGCAAATAGTAGAAGTATTAGAATTTGTTTTGATGTTTGAAACCTGGAGATTAAAACCAGAATTCGAATTTAGTTTGAATTTTTGATTTGGAAATAAAATAGAAATTATAAAAGAAAAATAAAACAAAAAGGGGAAAACACGCTTGGGCTGAACTTTGCCTGTATCGGCCCGTTTCCGGATTCCATCCCGCGCGGCCCAACTTGTAGAATTAGCGCGCGCGACCACCAGCCTAGCTGCGCTCGCGCCACGCACTGCCAAGCCGACCCCGCTGATAACCTAGACCCGCTGGTCAGCCCCTCTGTGCTCCGCACCCAAATCACGTGCCACTGGCAGGTGGGCCACCCCGGGGCTGCTTCTTCCCCAACTGAACGCGCGGATTCCTGGCTCGGACTCCGTACGCCGCGCCCCCAATCCCAACGGGTTTCCGGATCACTCGCGCAATGCTTGGTTTATTGGGGGACGGGCTGCGGGATCACCTCTTCTATATAAACCCTAACACCTCCCCTGAGCCATACTCCATCAACCCTCGATAGCACCATCGTCGCCATAGAAGATCGAAGAATAGCGCAGGTGGGTCTTGTCTTTGCCGACGGTCCAACCTTGGGCATCGGGTCAGATAGGAGCACGAGATCCGGGGCAACTGGTCCATTGACTGCGTTGGCACGTGGACGGTCTGGCTCTCGGCAATCGCTCGTCGGTGCACGAAATCCACCGTGGATCGCAGGTCACCGTGGGCAGGGCTCCACGTACCAAAGCCACTGGTAGGTTGCTCTCCATCTTGTTCTCCCTATCCTGTGCATCATGTATATCCCTCAAATTGAAGTTTTGTGCGCAAAAATGGATGGCCGATTGGTCCGGCCATAGCCACCGCCGCGGCTTGCCCTGCGCCGCCGCCGTCCCTGGCTGGAGGTGGGAGGAGGCACGTCGACCGTTGTTCTGGAATTCGACGACGTAGATTAGAAATGTGTACCACTTCGGGGAGTGGATCGGTACCATAGATATGAGATCGTGCGGGTGGGATTTAATGATGGGGGCTTGGGATCCGGACCATGGATCCATGATCGGATGGATACGTGATGTCCTCCGCTGTTTTAAATCCAGTCCGTTGATGGTAGATCCAAGCGCTTAGAATGCGTACCGGTTCGTCGCAGCCAACTTTTAATCTAGGCCCTCGGTTCTGGATCGGGCGGCTCAGATTCCATCTTACCCCTTCGCCGCGGTCACTTTCTAAAAGAGCCCCTCGGGTTTCGATGAATTAACCCGCCATCCACCGTGGGTTAAATCTGAGTCTGAGGTATTTTTATACGTCAGCCCCCGAACTTCTCTGTATTATGCGCGCAGTCCACGAATCAGGGAAAATAAGTAAATAAATACAGAAAATAGATATTTAGTATAAAAACATTTCCAAAACCTAGTTTAATTCATATAAAATTCATTTTAACTCCTCTTTAGCCCATTCCAATTCCTAACATTTTGTAATAATATTATTTATCAACTAGTGTCTCTATTTTGATATGAAAACCATATTAAAATTAATCTCCTAATTAATCTTGTACCTAGCACCTAGAACTTTTGGAAATTCATAACTTGAAATCCATAACTCCAAAATTAATTATTCTTGTTCCTATGATCTTATTTTAATATGTAGATTGTTAATATGTATTTTGTTCTTATGTTTGGTGTGATGTTAATTTTGCCTATACCATGTTTGTTTGTATTGCTACGACTAGCGCGAGGTCACGAGTCATCTGAAAAGCAAGTTGGTACCTGGAATCTCAAGTCCTAGGCAAGTTGTGCCCTTGATCACTTCTTTTTACCCAGTCATGTTCTGATTAATCATAATGATCTGCATAGGTTAATTTTGATGGGACCCAATAGGTACCCTAGTTTGATTATCTTTATACCTTGTTTACCACAGAATTTTTGGGTAGTACCTGCTATTGCTTTATGTGGTTTTGGGTATAGAGATACACATTATTCATGATTATACTTCTATTATGAGTTGTTATTTACTGTTCATGTTAAGATCATTATGTTAATTGGAACATGGAGTGACCACTCTGGAAAACAATGCTACCACAAGGGAGGAATGAGACCCCTTGGCTGATTAATTAGGAAAGCTAGTGGATGACTACCTTACCCGAAAGGGGCAAGGGCAAGGGCAGTAGGGGAGTGGTCAGTGTAGGGAGGTCCTTGGGTTGATTTTACTGCGATGGCGGTCAGGCGAGGGATCCCTGCATTGGAGCTTCCTATAAACTGTAGCGAGTTTTCTGAAGCTAGTGGAACTTTATAAAGGCCTCGTAGTGTTACCCTGCCTCGCTTCCTTTGTAGAGGTGTATGGGGCCCATATAACCCCGTGGCAGATGGGTAACATGATTTGTGGGTAAAGATGTGCAACCTCTGCAGATTGTAAAACTGGTATATCAGCCGTGCTCACGGTCATGAGCAGCTCGGACCCTCACATGATTAATCTATAGAAATAAATTCAATTTGTCATATTTATTGCATCGCAGGTGTTGTTATCACTTTTGTTCTACTACTTAATTACGTTGGTATTTACTTATACTTAGTAATTGCTAATAAAATTTTGACCAACTTTAAAAGCAATGCTCAGCTTCATCCATCCTCTTTGGTAAGCCTTACACTTCACGTGAGCTTCCACCTTTGGCGAGTTCATGCACATTATTCCCCACAACTTATTGAGCGATGAACATGTGTGAGCTCACCCTTACTGTCTCACACCCCCCCCCACAGGAGAAGAACAGGTGGTTCAAGAGGAGCCACAAAACGAGGAGTTCGACTTGATATAGGTGGCGTCTCCCAGTTGACTTTATGGCGCCAAGGATGAACTTTAGTTCGTTTTATATTTTGTTTTGTAAGACTTCCGCTATGTAATAAGTACTCTGATTATATTGTGACATTTATCTCTATACACTCTGTTATTATATGTGTCGTCTTCTTTGGCGCACATATGAGATGCACCCGACTTTGTCACTTAAATCCGGATGTGACACCAAGGCCTACAACAAGAAGGTCAAAGCTAAATCGTTTCAAATAGGGGACCTGGTGCGGAAGACCATCTTGCCTCTAAGAAATAAAGACCGAAAGTTTGGGAAGTGGTCGCCAAGCTGGGAGGGTCCATACAAAGTAACACAGGTAATATCTGGTAACGCCTATTTATTGCAAACATTATAAGGCAAAGATTTGCCCAAAGCTTTGAATGAGCGTTTTCTCAAGCAGTACCATCCTAATATGTGACAAGATGCTTAAGAAAACCGATGTGATCACATCGAGTTAGTTGCTTTTGGTTCGCTCAGCTCCACCAAAAGGCAGGGGGCATATGTTGAGCACCAAAACAAGCGGGCGGACGGTACGACCCTGAGGCCGGACGGTCCGCGGTCCGGACGATCCGTATTGGTGGTGCGGACGATCCACGCGCGTGTAGAGCCAGTTAGGGTTCCGAGTTTCTTGGTACGGTTGTTGGCTAGATTCACGAAATTAGCTCGGGAAATCTGTTTGTAACGGGTCCAGCCCCCCTCCTCTATAAATACAGAGGAATACGGCCGATTAATCATAATCAATCGAATCAATAATCAATACAATTCACATTTATTTTGTACATTTAGGAGTAGTTCTAGTCTAGTTCTAGTTTAGTCTTTCAATCTCTAAATTCTCCGCTTCTCCTCAACTCTACATCGATCAGAGGAGTCTAGATCGACCTGCCGAGCCTAGACAACACCTAGAATCTCTCCTATCCTGACAGGATCTCTCGCAGGAGCGAGATCCAGACATCGCCGGTGACCTTCGCCGCCCTAAGCACGTGCGGACTGTCTGGCACGTCAAACATGAAACTCTAGCCCTGCACCAGGTCACAAGACCGTCCGGACTATGCAGAGTACACCGCCACCGTCGTCCGAAAAGCAGCCAACAGTAACAACGCGACCGTGGCCATGGTATTGCGGCGCGGGCCATCCGTGGGGCGACATGTCTGCCTTCGCTGACACGTACACGTCCGATCTCTCAGTGCTGCTCGCCAGGCCTGCCGCATCGCATGCGCCGTCGATCGGCCGTCCTCCGCATATGTGCTCTCTGCTGCATGCACGGCTGGTCACCCCATGGGCTCATGCCCGCGATACTCCCATGCATGCATTGCATCGCCTCCACGGTACACCACCGGCCAACAAGACAATATAGGTGAACTGTCTATGGATCTTGACTCGAGAGACTAATTTTGGAGCTTAACACAACAAGACAATCGATTCTAGAGCCTCGAGTCCTGAGAACCTTTCGTAGCCCGGCCAAAAACAGATCCAACGCCGTTCAATTAAGATAAATGCTAACAGCACTGCATAATACTCTAAAAAGGAATATTCTATCCTGGTCAGCAAAATTATCTATTCTATATTACAATCTTCTACAGTCATTTTTACTCTATATCTCAACTCTGTACCAACTACTATATATATATTTTATCATTTCTTTTTAACTCTATTCTTTTCCCACCAAAACAAATTGCTTTCTTCTCTCCTCCGTTCTGACCATTCCCGCACCACAGCTTTCGAGTGAGAGCTGTATGTACTCTGGAAGTAGCGTTCCTGGTTTCCTTACTGTGTTTAGAGTAGTTCAAATAGTTCACCACTGCGGCAGTCTTTTACTGTATATTCAACTCTATATTTATAGCGTACCGGTTAAAATTGATCTCTGCTGATAATCTAATCCTTTACCGAACGTCCTCAAATTGATTAATTATGTTGCTTTGAGCCTATTTTAGGTATAACATTACAAGCTTTGGTTGAAAGTGTTGGTGTCTTTTTTGGGCGCCAATCACTGCGTGAGAACCGGCGGCGGTGCTCTTTGCATAAGCACGGACGGTCCGCGGCTAGGCGTCGGACGGTCCACGACTAGAGCAGGGCTTAGGGTTTCCTGCCTGACGGCCGGACGGTCCGCGTCTACAGGACGGACGGTCCGCGCGTACGCAGGGGCGGCGAGGGTCGCTGGCGGTGTCTGGATCTCGCTCTCGGGAGGGACCCCATCGGGGAGGAGAGATCCTATGTGTTGTCTAGGCTCGGCCGACCGACCTAGACTCCTCTAATCAATGTAGAGTCGAAGAGAAGCAGAGAATTTGGGGATCGGAAGACTAAACTAGAACTTGACTAGAACTACTCCTAAATGTACAAGAAATCAATGCGAGATAAATTGATTATTGATTCGATTGATAATTACAAATAGGCCGTATTCCTCTATGTTTATAGAAAAGGGGGGCTGGACTCGTTACAAACAAACTCCCCGAACTAATTCTGTGAATCTCGTCAACAAACACAGCAAAAAAACTCGGAACCCTAATCGGTTATGTGCGTGCGCGGACCGTTGGCCCCAGGCTGGACCGTCCGGAGGTTCATTTTGGTGCTCAACATATGCCCCCTGCCTTTTGGTGGAGCTGAGCAAACAAAAAGCAACTAACTCGATACGGTTATATCGGTTTTCTTAAACATCTTGCCATATACTAGGATGTTACTGCTTGAGGAAACGCCCATTCAAAGCTTTGGACAAATCTTTACCTTGTAATGTTTCCAATAAATAGGCGTTACCAGATATTACCTATTTTACTTTGTATGGACCCTCCCAGCTTGGCGACCATTTCCCAAACTTTCGGTCTTTATTTCTTAGAGGCAGGATGATCTTCCACACCAGGTCCCCTACCTGAAATGACTTAGCTTTGACCTTCTCGTTGTAGGCCTTGGCTACCATAATTTTATCCTTTTCTATTTCTCCTAAGGCTGTCACCCTCTTGTTGGTTACTTCATCAATATTGTCCATCATTGAATTATAATAATCACCGACAGTTAGATTATTTTGCCTGGCGAACCTAACAACATTTAAACTTATTTCCACAGGCAACACTGCTTCCTGCCCATAGACAAGCTCAAAAGGAGATACTTTAGTAGCACTGTGTTTAGATATTCTATGAGCCCACAAAGCTTCGGACAAAATCCTATGCCAATGCTTAGGATTATCAGATATCTTATTTTTTTATCAAGTTAATCAATGTTCTATTACTAGACTCGGCCTGTCCATTAGCCTGAGCATAATATAGGAATGAATTGAGCAACTTAATTCTATATAATTCAGCAAACTCACGTACCTCCTTTGACATAAAAGAAGTCCCCTGATCTGTAGTCAAGGTCTGGGGAATGCCGAATCTATGAATAATATGTTCAATTATGAACTCAATTACCTCCATGTGTGTCATGTTCTTCATAACAACGGTTTTAGTCCACTTGGTAAAGTAGTCAGTGGCAACTAACACGAACCAATGCCCTTTTGATGATGAAGGATGAATCTCTCCTATAAAGTCCAATCCCCATCCTCTAAAAGGCTAAGGTTTGACAATAGGATGCAATTCGGCTGCAGGCATCAACTGTAAGTCGCTGAATTTTTGACATACTTGGCATCCTTTGTATTATTTGAAACAATCGGCTATCATGTTAGGCCAATAAAAACTAGACCTTCGCAACAACCACTTCATCTTTGGAGCCGATTGATGGGTACCACAAATACCTTTATGTACTTTGGCCATGGCTAACATAGCATCACCTGGGCCCAAGCATTTAAGCAGGACGTCATTGACTGTTCGGTGGTAGAGTTCATCACTCATTAAAATATACTTGAAAGTTGTACGCCGAATGTTCGTATCCGTCCTAATATTGGGATTTCATAAATAATTAATTATGGGTGTCCTCCAATCGCTTGCATCGGCTTCATTACCAGCCGAATCAATCAGGAGAACTTTCCTAGCAACCTCGGACGGTCCGGAGTCCTCACCCAGACGGTCCGCGACCTGGGTAATTGGCCCTGTATTGGTTATTAGATTTTCAGTGTTGTGAAATTTCCCTCGCTTTATCCGATAACCTGATGCATCTTGTGCCAAATTGTTAGCTCTGTGATTCTCAACTCTAGAGATGTGCCGAATGCTGAATTCATCAAAAGAATAAATTATGCCCCAACATTTTTCAAGGTAACTGTTTAGAGTACCATCAAAACATTGATACTCTTCTAATACTTGTTGGACAACCAACTGAGAATCACCAAATGCCCTCACATGTTTTGCTCCCATAAAACTTAAAAGCTTCAAGCCGAACAAAAGGGCTTCATATTTGGCTTGATTGTTAGTGCAATAAGTTTTTAATCGGCTAGAGAAATCGAAAGAGACATTACTTGGTGAAACAAGCACGATGCCAATTCCTTGTCCTTCATTGCAAACCAATCCATCAAAATATAAAATCCAGGGAGTAATAGTGAGGTATGATATGTCTAGTTTATGAGTATCATCAATCCGATGTTCTATAATAAAGTCTGCTATGACCTGGCCTTTCATACATTTCAATGGTTCATAAGCCAAGACATATTCTATGAGTGCATAATCCCATTTACCAATTCTACCACTCATAATCGGGTTTTACAACATGTATTTGATCACATCGGTTTGACCAGAAACAGTGCAATGACTAGACAACAAATAACATCTACACTTGGTGCAAGCATAAAAAGGCATAAGCATAACTTCTCGATGAAAGTATACCTTGTTTCAGCATCCACCAGTCTCCAACTTAGGTAGGTTACCACATGCTCCTTTCCTTCGGTCTCTGCGTCAGAATAGCCCCAATAACCTTATCTTCAGCTGCAATGTACAATCTGAACAGTACTCCTACTTGCGGTGCTTTTAACATGGGAGCCAAAGACAAATATTTTCTAATGAAATCAAACGCTTCCTGCTGTTCTGCCCCCCAGGTGAATTTGGCATCATTTTTAAGCCGAATGATAGGGGTGAAGGCATCAATCTTCCTGGCTAGATTAGAAATAAACCTTCGCAAATAATTTATCTTGCCAAGAAACTTCTGCACTTCGACCTTACAGGTCGGAGGTCCTACATTTCGAATGGATTTAATTCGGTCAGGGTCTATCTCTATACCATGTTCATGAATTATGAATCCTAAGAACTTACCAGCCGACACTCCAAAAGCACATTTATGTGGGTTCATTTTTAGACCATACCGACGCATTTTATCAAAGGCTTTGCGCAAATCAGCTATATGAGAACTAAACTTAACCGATTTGACTACAATATCATCAATGTAGACTTCTACAGTGTTTCCCAATAGCTCGTGAAAGATCAAATTCATAGCCCTTTGATAAGTAGCACCATCACTTTTCAGACCAAATGTCATGACAACCCACTCAAATAAACCAATGAAGCCTAGACATATAAAGGCCATTTTAGACTCATCTTCTTCGGCCATGAAAATCTGATTATATCCGGCATTACCATCAAGAAAGATAATAATTCTATTCCCTGACACATTATTGATTAATGTGTCGGCTATGGGCATTGGATATTCATCTTTAGAAGTTGCTCTATTTAAATTGCGAAAATCAATGCATACTCTGAGCTTACCTGACTCCTTCTCCACCAGCACAATATTGGACACCCACTCAGCGTATCTACAAGGTCTAATAAAATTAGCTTCTAGCAACCAGTGAATTTCATCCTTGATTCGTGGGAGAAGGTCTGGACAAAATGTTCTAGCTTTCTGCTTGAAAGGTCTGAAACTGGACTTAATGGGCAGCCGATGCTCTACGATCTCACGGCTTAATCCCAGCATCTCAGTGTAATTACAAGCAAAGCAATCCGAATATTCTTTCAATAGACCGATCATTTCATCTCCAGGGTCTTGTTCACAAAAGTCAGGCTTGGAGTTTTACCATCTCCTATGTCGATCTCCTCCAAAGGATCGACCGATGTGAACCCCTGTCCTAATTTGTCGAGATCTCTAAATTCCTCTATCATGTCCCCCACTGAGGAATTAGATGATCTTTGTGTGATGGCGGACTCTCCGGTCTCGGGGGCCAGATCATCCGTGATACTGACTTTATGATGTGGTAGATGTTCGGTCTTAAAGACCGAACTGTTTTGTGAAAGACCGGACCATCTGGCCTTAGAAGCCGAACTGTCCGTGACCAGGGACTCATTCATTTTGTGTGTACTCATCATTTAAACTTTATTTAGGATTTATCTGATTTTCCATCGGCTCTAACATCACAGGAATAAAACCCTTTTTATCTATACTTATAAACTGATAATCAGAAAAGTCTACTCCTGTGAGACACGTAGCAGTCTCATAGGTCCAAAGTACAGGGGCATCGGCCGCAGCAATACAGGCCGATGCATCAGCATGCACTTGTTCTACATCATCGCCTACCCATTGTAGTAGCATTTGATGTAGCATAGAAGGTATACATTGATTAGCGTGAATCCAATCCCTACCAAAGTATATTGGGACTTGCTTCTTTGCTTGTTCGTCGTGTTTCTCTTGCACCAGCGCTGCACTGACTGCAGCGTGAGAAGCCACTACGTACAGTAGCAACAGATCTCCAGACAAAGGTGGAGTCAAGGTTGTTAGCTATATGAGATATTTTTTCAGATCTTCGAAGGCCTTTTGTTGATCCGGGCCCCATTGAAAGACTTCGGTTGACTTTAGTATTTCGAAGAATGGTAAATTCTTTTCTTCTGATCTTGAGATGAATCTCTTCAATGATGCCAGCCTTCCTGTTAATCTCTGAGCACCTTTTCTTAACTTTGGTGGCTCCATCCGAAGTGTAGCTTCTATCTTGCTTGGGTTAGCATCAATTCCTTTTGTTGATACTAGGCACCCAAGAAATTTTCTCTACTTCACCCCGAAAACACATTTTTCTGGATTTAGCTTGAGGCCAGCCTTTCTGAAGTTAGCAAATGTTTCTTGTAGATCAGCAATGTGGTTTTCTTGCTTCGTGCTCTTGACTATGATATCATCAACATATGTCAAAACAGTCTTGCCGATCTGAGTGCTAAGAAATTTGGAAGTCATTCTGCTGAAGCTTCCTCCAGCATTCTTGAGCCCCTCGGGCATCCGAAGATAGCAATAAGTTCCACTAGGAGTTATGAAACTTGTTTTGGGCTCAACTTCCTTCTTCATCCAGATCTGATGATAGCTAAGTAACAGTCCAGCAGGCTCATGAGCCCCGAAGTGGTTGTTGCATCTACGAGGGAGTCTATTCTTGGCAGGGGGAATTCATCCTTCAGGCATGCCTTGTTGAGATCCGTAAAGTCAATACACATTCTCCACTTTACATTGGCCTTCTTTACCATAACAATGTTCGCTAACCATTCTGGGTATGTTACTTCTCTGATCACTCTAGCACTGAGAAGCCTTTTAACTTCATTTCTTGCTCCTTCAACTTTATCATCTGACATCTTTTAAAACTTCTGCTTCCTCGATCTGACATTTGGGTCTATATTGAGAGAGTGTTCGATAACATCTCTGTTGACACTAGAAAGGTCATTGGCTAACCAAGCAAAAACATCCTTGTTATTGAACAAGAATTTTAACATATCTTTTCTTGTTCATCAGACAATTGGGATCCAAACAACACCTTCTGCTCGGCTATGTCTTCGCACAGAAGCATAGACTTTGGTTGATCCGCTGAACAGTTTTGTCTCTTATATACTTGTGCTGTTGGTGAGCTTCGAATTCATCTATGTTGTGAATGGCCCTGGAATCTGTCTGATTCCCTTTGGCCCTTCTAGCAGCCTCTTGGCTTCCATGCACAGTAATATGACCCTGGTCAGATGATATCTTCATACATAGATATGCTGCATGAAGTATTTCTTCGAAAGCATTCAATGTCCCTCATCCAATGATTGCATTATAAGGATAATTCATGTCTATGATGTCAAATACAATTTGCTCTATTCTGGTGTTGTGGACATAACCGAAGGTGATTGGCATTGTTATTTTTCCAAGTGCCACTATCTGCTTTCCTCCGAAGCCACACAGGGGGTGTGTTGCATCATGTATTTTGTCATCCTACTCTTGCATTTGTCTAAAGGCTTTTGTGAAGATAATGTCTGTAGCACTACTAGTGTCTACGAGGACATTGCGAACTAGGAATCCTTCGATAACACATGATATAACCATAGCGTCATTGTGAGGGTAATCCTTAAGCTGAAGGTCTTCTTGAGAAAATGTGATTGGTACATGAGACCATTTGGACTTGATGAAGGGTCCTTGCACTCCGACATGTTGTACCCTTCTCTGTGCTTCCTTATTCTACTTCTTATTGCCTGGTTGAGAACTTGAACTGCCTGTGATTGGGAGCACCAGCCTCGTAGTAGAAGGTGACGTAGCTTGATCACCTTGTGAGGCCATTATCGTGGTCGTGGAAGTGAGTTCACCAGAGGTGGGCGCCAATGTTGGTCGCTTGTTCTCAAATGCTGTGAATCAAGAACAAGGCAACACAATTGTCAAACATTAAGGATCTTCGTCCTTCGAAGCATTATCTCCTCTCGGATATAATGATCTTCAAATGAAGGTCATGGAAAACACATTTCTATTATTCATAAGAAATAAGAGTTTATACATACAATATGTATTATCCATTCATATATTTATTCCCTGATGAATATATTAACATTATCAGAATTTATATTACATTGATACCTTCGGCTTGTTTGAAGGCGATGACGCGAGGACAATTAAAATCCAGCGTGAACAGTACGGGGGTACTGTTAACCTATTTATAGGCACGGGACATAGCCCAAGTACACATAATTGTAACATAAATTATTAGGGATTAACTAGTTTTTTCCTCTTCGACTTGGCATCATGTTTGACCTTTGTCACCACCTTGAGCCGAAGTTGTTGTCCTTCGGCTGTAGCTTCAGCATTCGACATTGTCGCTTACATACAATGTCTTTGTCTTGAGGATCTTCAACAAAGAATCAGACCTTCGGCATATCTTACAAACAATATATTTGTCTTGAGGACCTTCGGCAGGGAAGAAGACCCCCAACAATACCTTTATGATGATGCTTAATGATGACGATTATAATTATGGTTCTTGGTATTTCCTCTTGGAGGGAGTACTATTTGGGTTAATAATTTGGGATAATTGCTAAAACTTGGCTCTTTACTAGTAATAAATATCTGACCAACAAAAAGCAACTGCTTTAAGCTTCCCCCACATACAGCTAGTCCACTTTAACCAAACGGGACATTTGTTGAGTACGTTGATGTGTACTCACTCTTCATTAAAAATACCAAACACCAGGTTGTCCCCATTGCAACCAGTGCTCAGGAGAAGAGGAAGGCAATATGGAGGACTTTCAGGAGTTTGAGGACTTCGACGGGTTCTAGAATAGATTAGTGACAAACCCCCAGTCAACTGCATGTGAAGGTCTTATCGTACTGTGTTTCGTTCAGCACTTTGATTATGGTTTAAGTTAATGACTTTGTGGATGTTTCAGACATCGTGATCTAATAAAGTACTTAATTCTGCTATTATTTTGAGCAATGCGTGATGATGTCCAATTATGCAATCGTTGTGTACGTAAATTTCTAATCCTGGCAAGTACATGGTTCGTACTCGGACTGCCTTCTAAAACCGGATGTGACAAGAAGTAGCTTGTAAGTTTACAACTACCTTAGCCATAAGAACCAAGAAATTTTATGACACACAAGTGGGTTATAGATGAGATAACTATTATGCGGTGTGAGGAATGGCCGTTGCATGGGTTTTATCCTAGTTCACTAAGCTAACACCTTAGGTCATCGTTTCACTGATATGGTGATAACTCTAGGGTCATGCAGAGGTTTGTGGAGTTGTAACCAGTAGACTCCTCTTATTGCATGAGATAGACTCATAAGATCAAATTATAGAGGAGGACACCGTGAACATTGTGGCGAGTCCCCTTAGCTGATTAATTAGAGGAACTTGACGTGTAGTCGGCTTCGCTGTCATGCCGTCAATGGGGTCCGGGCACAGTACTTGCTCTGCCAAGGCTGGGTGTCGAGGTTATTTTGGGTTGCTTTTGTTAGTCACCCTTCCTGTGAGGAGAGGTACTGTGTTTATCAAACTGGAGAAACCTAACGGGCGGCTATGACCTCTGGGGAAACTTTGTAAAGGCTACATAGTGAATCCCTGACCATTCACCTCGGTAGTGTAGATCGGGTCTGTACAACCCAGGCTGGGAAGGGATCATGACTCGTGGGTAAAGTGTGCAACCTCTGCAGAGGGTTAGAAACTGGTATATCAGCCATTCTCACAGTTATGAGCAGCCTTGGGAGCTTTTTTGATTAGAGTTACTCTAGATACCTTTATGATGATGCTTAATGATGATGATTATAATTATCGTTCCTGGTATTTCCTCTTAGTGGGTGTACTATTTGGGTTAATAATTTGGGATTATTGCTAAAGCTTGGCTCTTTACTAGTAATAAATACCTGACCAACTAAAAGCAACTGCTTTAAGCTTCCCCCCACATACAGCTAGTCCACTTTAATCAAACGGGACATTTGTTGAGTACGTTGATGTGTACTCACTCTTCATTAAAAACACCAAACACCAGGTTGTCCCCATTGCAACCAGTGCTCAGGAGAAGAGGAAGGCAATATGGAGGACTTTGACGAGTTCTAGATTAGATTAGTGACAAACCCCCTGTCAACTGCCTGTGAAGGTCTTATCATACCGCGTTTCATTTAGCATTCTGATTATGGTTTAAGTTAATGACTTTGTGGATGTTTCAGATATCATGATGTAATAAAGTACTTAATTCCACTATTATTTTGAGCAATGCATTATGATGTCCAATTATGTAATCGCCGTGTACGTGAATTTCTGATCCTGACACGTACATAGTTCGCACCACTCGGTTTGCCTTCTAAAATTGGGTGTGACAAGAAGTAGCTTGTAAGTTTACCACTACCTTAGACATAAGAACCAAGAACTTTTATGACACACAAGTGGGTTATAGATGAGATAACTATTATGCGGTGTGAGGAATGGCTGTTGCAAGAGTTTTATCCTAGTTCACTAAGCTAACACCTTAGGTCATCCTTTCACTGACATGGTGATAACTCCAGGATCATGCAGAGGTTTGTGGAGTTGTAACCACTAGACTCCTCTTATTGCATGAGATATACTCATATGATCAAATTATAGAGGAGGACAGTGTGGCGGAAACGCCCGAATTATTCCAGCTTAAGTGCCCAAGTCGCACTCTTAAGGGCAGCAACACACTTAAACAGGAATAATCCATTAGTCCCTCAGATCTAGTCTGATAAAGCCACTTACCAGGATCGAATACCACTAGCTCACACGAAGGTGAGGCATAGAGAAATACAATAAAACATAATACCACACATTTAATAAGTATCATTAGTGATTACATTATCGGAGTTTCAAAAATAATAACCATAAATTTTAATACAGCGGAAATAACTAACGGAGAAAACCGAGTAACATGGCGAAGCCTGGCCACGCTACTCCTCCTGGTCCTCTCCTGCGGAAGCAATAACCCACTCGACCGTCTATCCCGGTGGCAGGGATGAAGGCCAAGTCACACCATCAACCAATCATCCTAAGGAGTACCTGCAAAAATTATGCCACAAGCAAGGCTGAGTATACTAATACTCAGCTAGACTTACCCGGTGTGAGGAGTCTACTCCTCTACCTCTAGACATGCAGCTGTTTGACTTAGAGGTTTGGTTTGCCCAAAGCACTAGCTGAGTCTAAAATCAAAATTTAGCTTTTCAAGTTTTAGTAGAATCCTTTTAAAACTAGATGTGTACATAGCTATTCATACATGGTATCAAACATTTTATCAATCAACATGTTTTGCCAGTCACCTCATTTCCACTTATTACTCAATGTAGCAGTATGGATCAAACAGTCTCATTAGCTGCGAGAAGCAGACGATTCAAATCGAGTTTTTATCCTTGCAAGGTAAACCTAAACACACGACGTGGCGAGGCACTCCGTCCCCACACATATCAACCGTCCCCATCGATTCCCTGTCAACAGATCAGGGCTCACCGCCTTGGCGTACAATGCCTCACTGATCCCGACTGCCATCGTGCAGTGACCGCACTTGTACCCACCATAAACAGAATGGGAGACCACGTCTCAGGTCGTGTGAGGGGTAAAGTCTGCTGCCAGGTTCACTCAGATACTAGGCTTACCGATTTACCATATTTCTCGGTATATGCTTAGTACGTTCAAACGCTTGACACACGGTACCACACCTTAATCCTTATTCCAATTTCCGTCTCGTAGACAACGCATCCCCATGGATCGTTGTCCACAGACCATCATCAGTACGATATGCAAATGGATACAACCAATTCTTGACCTTGCGCGAGTGCTAGAAAATCACTCGACTTCTACCGAGATCCCTAATTAGTAAAGCAGCTACTCGACCTAGCATACTAGTATCCATCTCAAAAGGAATCCTGAGTTCATGCAACTAGGGTTTCAGTCAACTCCTCCACTTTAGTGCACAATACAAGCCTACAAACATTAAGTGCAGTAAAATAGCATATATAACGGTTATGCATAAAACCAGGGCTTGCCTTTAATTTAACACTTAGGTAGTGTTTGCTGGGGGAGGTACTCGCTTGGCGAGCATCCACTGGTTAAGTCCATCCTTCCTTGGGTCGTCCACCGACTGCATCTTGTGGGTGGCACCATATCACTTGCACGATCATCCTCTCTCGGTCCTAAATGAGATGCAAGGTGCATATGTTTGAATATTATGAAATAGCACAAGATACTTTAATTACATGTTAGCGAATTAAACACTAAGTAGCGAGACATCATAAGCAACCACATATACTAGCGTTAGCTAACTACATGTCATCGAGCGCATAACATTAACACCACTAAAAAGACGACAAACATTTTGTATATTTACGCAACACAATTACGACATCACAAGTACGCGCATCTATTTAACTTGCTACGACTTTTCATTATTCTTCTATTTATCACACAAAAGCATCCCAAGCACCAGTTCAACAGAGGAGGAATTCCTATCCACAACCAACTACTCAAGCAAGCACATCAATCATGGAACACATGTTATCCTAAGTTTAGACATTACAAGTCTATGTCCGTTAAGTGCTAACTAAGCATTTTTAGCCAAAAGGTGAACTAAACAATCAAATGCGCACTTGCAGATTTCTGGGACAGCAACATAGCAGTTACTCGTTTTAATCATAACTTTTCAAATATTAATCCAAAAATAGCAAACTAGGACTTTCTAGAAAGTTTAGAAAGTGCTCTACAACTTTAGTATTGTCATCACAACATGATTCAACACTTAGGAAAGTCGAATTGTGCAACACAGCAGCTCTGTCCAGATTTGGACAGATTCAGACTCGGGACTTCAAAAATTTCATAATTAAAGATTAAGACATCCAAACAAAGTGATCCTAGACTTTCTGGAAAGCTAATTAAATGTTCTACAAATTATTTATAAATATCTCAAGGTGATTCAGTATTTAACTAAGGATAAAAGACACTAGAAGACTTTGTTGTCCAAAACTGGACAGATTCAGTCTTCACACTTTAAACATTCATAACTCAAGCTTCCGGTCACCAAAAAGAGTGATCCAAGACTTTTAGAAAGCTTAGCAAAAGCACTGCATAACTTTTATAATCACCAAGAAGTGATTCAATGTTTAACTAAATCAAACAACATAGTTTTTGAAATCTGTTCTGACGGTGGACAGAACACAACAACCAGTTTGTAAAATTTATAACTCCTAAACTGTCAGGCCTATGGTTATGAAATTTTAACACAAGTAAGATCAGAAAAGCATATACAACTTTCTTATAACGACCATGAACAGATTGTAACATTAACTTAAGCAAACAATTCAATCTCTGAAATCTATACAGAATTTGGACAGATTCAGTTACTGAATTTGTAAAAAGCATAACTCCTAAACGGTCAGAGTTATGCCTGTCAAATTTTAACACAAGTAAGATAATAAAGCTATCTACAAATCTTCTATATGGCTTTCCTACAGAAAACATGATTTAATTCATCAAATCAACAGCACAACGAAAACAGTGCGTGGAGACGTGCAGTCCAAAACAGCAATTAATAACTTTCAGCTTCTATATAATTCAAGAATTGCCATGTTTTACAGACTTCAATTATTCTAATAATTTACCATTTGTTAGAGTTAAAATAATCAAATGAGGACTAACAAATAGACTTACTAATTTTTATCCGTGTCATTTTGAACACTAGAAGTACCATACTCAATTAACAACGCATTCTCTACGATAATCAATATCGAAGCGCTTTTCACCCAATAATTTGCATTTCAACTTAGACATCACATGAGCACTAATACCTTTCATCCGCGACCATAACCATACGCATTTAGACTACAACAAGCAAATCATCGTGGCTACGAGCTTAACCAATCCATCTAGCAAGTCGGCTAACCAGAGGAATGACATAGCCCGCCATACGACATACACGTCGACTTGCCTATTATTATCGCAGTCCGAGACACCACATATATATATATCACAATCACTTATGCAATCGACTCCCACTTAACATGAGTTGGCTAACGCAGTACAAGACTTAGCAAACCATTTGAGACATTGCAACTCAAAACATGGGGTTGAAGCAGGTTAATTAGTTTTTCTTAACCATTGCTCAATTTAAATTTGTTAACACACAAGTCACCTAAAATAGCACATTGTTGGGGTCTAACATAGAGACATTTACACATGGCATAAAACTCCATAAGACTTACATTGGCTACTGAAAGACCTAAAGCACTTATGTGCATATCTTATCAGATCGTTTTTAATTTAACAAGGACCGACTTATGAATGCTACCCGTCTCCAATAATTATTGGGCTATGATAACGCTCATATAAGACCTCTAATCGATCAATAAGACATTTATTTATCTGATGGGCATGGAATGCAATGATTGACAAAGCAAGGCATCGATCCGCCATACAACAGAAATTATGACGACACTGATAGGTGCTATCAACTAATCGTTTAAAAATACTAAACTTACTTCTCGCTTCGCTACTACAACACCCTTTAGTCACATGACCATCGAGAGCATCCTTCACACGGTGATACGACAGCAACCTAAACGCTGTGTTACACAATACATACATTTTGCTTCATTGCGAGTATAACCATATTACGACATATACCAGCACACCTCAATCAAATATCTTACGCCACCACTATTATAATGCACCACGGCACACACACACATACGTGTACTAACTCAATCCTCACATCACATGTATTTCCAATTTACTCATCACATTAAACAACACAACACGTTTGCTTACCAAAACGTGAGGGCAACCTTGCTACTGCATATAACCAAGACATTTTATACCCACACATATTCAAACACCAATATACACCACATCGACCAAAACGTAATTAGGCAAACTACAAATCACACACACATCAAATAACCTCTTGTTCTCCAATCGCAAACGCGATCCTACCAATGCGCATAACCAAAACATTTTACACACATCCATTCAAAATAATTAATCGAGTCGATCGAGAGCGACATGCATCGGCTCACCATAAACAAACCCAATCGATGTTTGTAAGGACAATGGCGATTCCGATTTGTGCATCGGTCCAAACATCCGACGAGCGTTGAGCGGCCTGCCTTCTCCACGCAAACACGGGGTTCCTCTCCTCCACAAAACAAAACAAAGCAGCACATATACGCAATTAATCACCGAAGAATAATGTCGATGTGGAATCAAACAAGGATTGTCGTGGTCTCACCGGGGGTGAACGACGACGACGACGGGGCTGCGCAAAAACAACAAACACCCGGCGGCATCACGGCGTGCTGCTCACTGCTTCACAAGACAACAAACCGGTAGTGCGCGGAGACGTCGGGTTGCTGCGCAAAACATCGAACTTGCAGCGCGACTTCTTGTTGCATACCATGAGCATGGGGAGGCCACTGCGCTGTTCTTGGGAGGCAGTCGCAGCAAAGAAAAGCTGGCAGCCATGGAGGAAAAGAGCTGCACAGGGAGGGGCGCCGTGAGGGAGAAATCCGAGCTCGCAGGGGGCCGACGGCCATGGAAGTCGCAGGGGGGTGCCATGGGAGGCTGGGGGAAGGTGCTGCTCGCCTGCAACACCATGAACATTGTGGCGAGTCCCCTTAGCTGATTAATTAGAGGAACTTGGGGTGTAGTCGGCTTTGCCGTCATGCCGTCAATGGGGTCTGGGCACAGTACTTGCTCTACCAAGGCTGGGTGCCGAGGTTCTTTCGTTTTGCTTTTGTTAGTCACCCTTCCAGTAGGGAGAGGTACTGTGTTTATCAAACTGGAGAAACCTAACGGGCGGCTACAACCTCTGGGGAAATGTTGTAAAGGCTACATAGTGAATCCCTAGCCATTCACCTTGGTAGTGAAGATCGGGTCTGTACAACCCTGGCTGGGAAGGGATCATGACTCGTGGGTAAAGTGTGCAACCTCTGCAGAGGGTTAGAAACTGGTATATCAGTCGTGCTCACGATTATGAGCAGCCTTGGGAGCTTCTTTGATTAGAGTTACTCTGGATACCTTTATGATGATGCTTAATGATGATGATTATAATCATGGTTCCTAGTATTTCTTCTTGGAGGGAGTACTATTTGAGTTAATAATTTAGGATTATTGCTAAAACTTGGCTCTTTATTAGTAATAAATACCTGACTAACTAAAAGCAACTCTTTAAGCTTCCCCCACATACAGCTAGTCCACTTTAACCAAACAAGACATTTGCTGAGTACATTGATGTGTACTCACTCTTCATTAAAACACCAAACACCAGGTTGTCCCCATTGCAACCAGTGCTCAGGAGAAGAGGAAGGCAATATGGAGGACTTTTAGGACTTTGACGAGTTCTAGAATAGATTAGTGACAAACCCCCAGTCAACTGCCTATGAAGGTCTTGTCGTACGGCGTTTCGTTCAGCACTTGGATTATGGTTTAAGTTAATGACTTTGTGGATGTTTTGGACATCGTGATGTAATAAAGTACTTAATTCCGCTATTATTTTGAACAATGCTTGATGATGTCGAATTATGTAATCGTTGTGGACGTGAATTTCTGATCCTAACACGTACATGGTTCGTCTCAGTTTGCTTTCTAAAACCGGGTGTGACAAGAAGTAGCATATAAGTTTACAACTACCTTAGACACATGAACCAATAAATTTTATGACACACATGTGGGTTATAGATGAGATAAGTATTATGTGGTGTGTGGAATGGCCGTTGCAAGGGTTTTATCCTAGTTCACTAAGCTAATAGCTTAGGTCATCCTTTCACTAACATGGTGATAACTCTAGGATCATGCAGAGGTTTGTGGAGTTGTAACCAGTAGACTCCTCTTATTGCATGAGATATACTCATAGGATCAAATTATAGAGGAGGACACCATGAACATTGTGGCGAGTCCCCTTAGATGTATCTTTGCTTCGGCGCTTACAAGCCAAAGCCTGCTGGTGCAACTTAGCTAGACTAAAAAATTAAATGCCTTCTAATTTCTCTTTTAAGTATGACTGTATCCCATTAAAAGCTAATCCTGCTAGCTATTTTTCTGCGACGTGAATATGAAAGCATCAGTTTCTCGTGTCCCGTAACCTTTGAATGTAATCATTAATCGACTCATTCCTGCCTTGTCGCAGTGCTGCTAAATCTACCAGGTCTAACTCATACTCTCTGGAGAAAAAAATGGTCATGAAACTTTTGCTCTAATTCTCCCCAAGAGTAGATAGAATTTGGTGGCGGGGGTTGCATACCATGCAAACACGGTATCGGTTAGTGATAATGAAAATAAATGAATGCGGAAAGCCTCCCTATCGGCCGTTTCTTTGAGTTGTGCTTGGAATTGGACTATTTTTTCATGCGTGCTTCTACCCTGGCCTCCCAAAAATTTTGAAAATTCGGGTATCCTTGTCCCCTAGGGATATGGGTCATAGTCAAATCGGCTGTCATAGGGTTTCCGCTATGACTGCCCCCATGGGTCATGTTAACTTCGAGTTTGTCTCGTAATGTCCCAGCTATTTCCTCCCTTACTATGTCGATAGCGGTCGGTGGTAATCCACCGACCCTTTGGTCCAAAGGTGTGGATGCTAGGGTCTCATTATGTCACCCCCTTGCCCATGGGTTGGGGTTGTGGGTCATTAATGCTTGCCCGAGCTATCTCACAATGTATATTCAATCTTTCCTTCCTTCTAGGTACCAAAAAGTGCTCGCCCCCGTGTGTTTGAGGAGCCATGCCATGATTTTGAGGAGCTGTGTGTGGTATGGGAAAGCTTTGCTGAGGCGGGTGTAAGGGTTGTTTGTGATAACTAGCACCCTGTTCTGCGTATCCTATGCCACACTGTCTGGTGTGATACGCGGACGGACTAGTGTGATATGCAAAAGGTCCAAGCGTGTCAGTTAGCCCTTGCATATAGTACGGTGGTCCTAGCGTGGATCTCGGAGGCTCGCGAAGTAAGACAGAGCTAGTCGCCGCTGGGCCGGACGGTCCGAGCATAGGCTTGGATGGTCCGGCCGTGCACAGGTTTGTGGATTTATCCTAGATTGCTTGAGAGGGATGTGGTTGTGTCGCGAATGTATTCATCGACATATCGTATAATGGTTGGGTTTGTACAGACCCATTTGCAGACGATGCTTTTGGTGAGGTTGACTCAATCGCGACCTCATGTGATGGGAAATTATACATGACAGATTTCTCTATTATACATGTGAGTTTCTTAAGTGTGTCTTCTATCCCCCAATGCGTTGCTACAACTGATTCCCTTGTAGATCTACATATTGTTTAAGGGACTGGAGGTCGTTTGATTTACTTACATTGGGGGTTTGACGAAGGTAGGAGGGATGACGTCTCGTTCTCTCCTTACTTGATGACCTTATGGTGCCAGTCCATTTTGAAGTGCTTCAAGTACTCCTCAACATCCTTGATTTCTTGTGCCACTCATCGCAGCGTCTCTTTGCGTCGTGGCCAAGGAGAGTGAAGGTGCTAGAGCTTGAGGGCGATTGGAGACGCGGAGAGAGAGCTCGAGGGCGAGAGGAGATGGGAGAGGGTAACCTAGCTGCGAATGAGGGAAACCATAGCATGAGCGAAAGGACGAGCAGGGTCGAGCCGAGTGAACGAGCGTAGCCAGGCTCACGAAGAATGCAGCCTTCGGTCCTATCCCACGGCCACGGGTCTGGTTGAGGTTGATATTTTGCACGAACGCAGTTTGGCCAAGGCACACATTTAAGCAACCAAACACACATGCTCAACTGATTATTTAGCATCAGATGGATCCTGTATGCACAGACACGGGTAACCAATCACACTGTCAGATTGGACTGAATGATACGGGACACCAACAAGAACAAGGAAGAACGACAACATTTTCGAGAGATGGAGGTAGGGTTTTCTTTTTCTTCTATAAAAAAAGAAAAAAACCGAAAATGCCATGTTGCATTGCATTTTCAAGAGATTGAAGTCGGTATGGTGAAGATTCCATCTCCATCCAGGTGCTTTGGCTGCCAGGGGTTCGGGCTCAAGAGTCGCTCTACCTGCGGCAAAAGGAGGTCTCACACCCGAGCAGCGAGGGGAGAGATGAATCAACAAAAACTGCACTGTACCAGGCACTGCTGATACACATGCCCTACCTCTGCACCTCCAGAAACACCACCACTATTTTTCTCATGCCTGTCTGTGCATTCGCGTTGCCTACTGGCCTTGCCCAGAAATCAAACACTGAATGCATGCTATATGTTTGAATCATTACTGAATAACGATCTGCTAAATCAGACAGTCAGATTGGACTGACCAAGAGACAAATCTTAATGCTGTTTTACCAGTGGTCACATGCAGTGCAGGATAAGAGCCGTCAGAGACGGCTTGGACATCGACTATATACCCTAATTCGTCAAATTACACTGTGGTATTAGCATCGACAGCACATCAAGCAAGAGCGGTCGAAAACTGTTACACATGCGCTACACCAAGTAGGTAAATCTGGTCATCTCATAAACATTTTACAAGTATGTAGCAACACCCGGCCCCTCCCATCAATCAATGACAATTGACAAATCAACAATTTGAAGACAAAATAGGCCCGGGAGAATAACCCCTAGTGGGGGCTGACGTGGATCCGATAGATGCGGGAGATTCCTTTCAACGGCCCGGATTCCTGTCATGGCCTCCTTTTATCTCACCCCGCCTCTCCTTCCCCTCTCTCACCAGTCACCACTCACCACTCACATCCCGGACACCTCTTCCTCCCCTTCTTCACCCACTGCCACTGGCCTGGCCTCTCACGGGCCACATAGCCATGGCGACGACCATCTCTACGCACATCTCCAAACCCTGACACCACCTCTTCTAGCGCTCCCTCCCAGCTGCTGCAAGTAGGAGTACGTAGTAAGCAGCCGTACATAGGTGATAGGTTCAGTGAATAGTTCAGAGAGAGGGTAGAGGTAGGTAGGTAGGCAGGCATATATAGAACTATACAAGAACGGTAGAGACAGACAGGGCAGGGGAGATGATGCTGGGGAAGAGATCCGGGCGCCCGTCGCCTACGGCGCGGCAGCACATGCGACGGACCACAAGCTTGACGGAGTTCGCGGCGCCCGACAAAGTGCTGGCGGACGTGGCGGAGGAGGAGGAGGACGAGGAGCTGCAGCTGCTGCCGGCGCACGCGGAGGCGGCCGAGCTGGAGGGCCCCTACGGGTGGGCCATCGGCGGCGCTGCGGCGGCCGGGCGGGCGGACTGGCTGGCGGCGTACCGCGCCCGCGCGGCGCCGGCTCTGGCGGGGCTCCGCCGGAACTCCGCCGACTTCTCGGCCGCCGAGACCGCCGCGTTCCTCCGCGCATGCGGGCTCTGCAACCGCCTCCTCGGGCCAGGCCGCGACACCTTCGTGTACAGGTACGCCGGCGCGCTGCTGTCTGCGCTGTCCTGCCTTCACTTTTCTCTTCCTCGCATGCATGGACGAGAATCAAGAATCAATGGATCTGCGTGCCGCTTGCAGGGGCGACACGGCGTTCTGCAGCCTCGAGTGCCGGCAGCAGCACATCACGATCGAGGAGTGGAAGGAGAAGTGCGCGCTGGCCACGCCGCCGGCGTCCGACCCGGTGGTGCCGCTACCGCCCAGGCCCAGGGGCTCGAGCTCCGACAAACCCGGCACGGTCGCTACGGCCTCCTAGCCTCCAAGTCCTAGCTGCCTAGCTCGATCTGGCGCGCCACGCCACCACACACGTCACATGCATATACTCCTACCTAGGCTAGGCGTCCTCAGCTACTCAGGGGGTGTTTGGGAACAAAGTTTTTCTGCAGTTTTGGAAAAATACTGCAGTATTCTCAAATACTGCATTATTATATACATAATGGTGTTTGGCAAGCTTGGTAAAATCTCTGTTTTCAAAACTGAAGTATTGCAAATACTATAGTTGTTTAAGGCATTCTAAACTTAGCTCTGGACCTCAGTTTTCAAAACTGTGGTATTATAAACTACGGTATTGTCATAACTAAAGTATAGTATAGTATTTCAAAAACTGTGGTTTTCAAAAACTTTGTTCCCAAACAGAGCCTCAGCTGTATGTAATATGCTCAGCTCAGAGAGCACATACTGTTGCTGATATGTTCATCTGCGCGGATGCATGCCACGCATACATGATACATGCATTTTGATCTCAGTATCTGCTCGGCCCCAATCCCAGCCGACGTATCATCATGCATGATCATCAGTTACTGTCGTATCATCAACTCTCGAATCACGCATCACCTTTGTTATGAATCAATACCACAAAAAGTAGATCACGGAGAAGACACAAATTTAACATGAAAAACCCCTCCAAAATGAAGGGAAAACCACGGACGTTGACCACCAACAATCTAAATCTAAGTCTTCCAACGACGGACCTCCGTTTCACTCGCCAATTTAGCCGCTTTCTTTAAAATTTGGATTACAAACTCAACAACCTTCATTTGTTGGCTGACCATCTAGCTAGATTATATGTGACACATGCTTGCTTTGTCTTCCATGGTGCATGGATCCAACTATCTATTAATCTATCCAAACATAGTAGAAGCGTTTTCACAAAATCAACACATCTACCTGTTCTCTAATTACAGGTGTTCATCTTTGATTATTTATTTTTTTATTTTTCTTCTCGCTCTCGGATGGCAATCTCTTCTTCGGCTCCCCAAAGGGTAGACCTTCACCATTTAGCTACAAAGAGTAAAATACATTATTGATCCTTAAACTTGTAGTGTACTATTCCGGTCTATAAACTTCCAAAAACACATTCAGATCCCTAAATCTATAAAATTATATTATCTCGGCCTCTAAACTTTCAACATGGATATTTCGATCCTTATACTTTTATGATTTTGTAATCTGAGTCTCTAAACTTATTTTTAGTGTCACCAAAAATAAGTTTACGAACTCATATGACACAACCATAAAAATACATGGACCAGAATATGCATATTGGAAAGTTTAGGGACCCAGATAATACAACTTCACAGGTTTGGGTTTAAATGTGCACTTTAGGAATTTAGAGTCTCGGACGATACAACACTACAAATTTAGGGACCTGTCGGCGTTTCGACCCCGGGGGGGTCCCTGGACCGACGAGTAAATTGTCGCTGCGTGTCCCAGCCCAGATGGGTCGGCGCGAGACGGAGCACAAGGGGGGAAAACCAGTGAGGGAAAACCGCGGCCTCGTGTTGTCCTGCGCCCAGGGCGGATGCGCTTGCAGTAGGGGGTTACAAGCGTTCGCGAGGGAAAGAGAGAGGGCGTGAGACTGCGCGTCAGCCCGTTCTCCCGCGCGGCCACCTTTTTCGTACGAGGGCCCTGGACCTTCCTTTTATAGACGTAAGGAGAGGGTCCAGGTGTACAACGGGGGGTGTAGCAGTGTGCTAACGTGTCTAGTAGAGGGGAGCCAGAGCCCTATGTACATGCCGACGTGGCTGTCGGAGAGGTGTTGGAGCCCTGTTCATGTGGCGTCGGGGCCGTCGGACGAGCGCTTGAGCCCTGTAGAAGCACAGCTGTCGGGGCTATCGGATCCTTGTTGACGTCTCCTTGCTTCCGTAGGGGGCTGAGAACCGCCGTCGTCATGGAGCACGCGGGGTGCCATCATTACTTGTTTTACCGGGGCGAGCCAGATGGGACGCCGGTCTTGTTCCCCGTAGCCTGGGCTAGCCTGGCTAGCTAGGGGTAGGGTAATGATGGCCCCCCTTATGGCGTGGTCAGTCCGAGCCCGAGGTCGGGCGAGGCGGTGGCTCCTCCGAGGTCGAGGCTGAGCCCGGGCCCGGGGGTCGGGCGAGGCGAAGATCGTCGTCCGAGTCGAGGTTGAGCCCGAGCCCGGGGGTCGGGCGAGGCGGAGACCGTCTTCTGAGTCGAGGTTGAGCCCGAGCCCGGGGGTCGGGCGAGGCGGAGATCGTCTTCCGGAGTCGAGGTTGAGTCCGAGCCCTGGGGTCGGGCGAGGCGGAGACCGTCTTCCGAGTCGAGGTTGAGCCCGAGCCCTGGGGTCGGGCGAGGCGGAGACTGTCTTCTAGAGCGAGGTCGAGTCCGAGCCCTGGGGTCGGGCGAGGCGGAGACTGTCTTCCGAAGTCGAGGTTGAGTCCGATCCCTGGGGTCAGGCAAGGCGGAGACCGTCTTCTGGAGCGAGGTCGAGTCCGAGCCCTGGGGTCGGGCGAGGCGGAGACTGTCTTCTGGAGCGAGGTCGAGTCCGAGCCCTGGGGTCGGGCGAGGCGGAGATTCCTATGGCGCCCAAGGCTGGACTTGGCTGCTGTCAGCCTCACCCTGGCAGGTGGCACAGCAGTCGGAGCAGCGCAGGTGGCGCTGTTTTCCTGTCAGGTCAGTCAGTGGAGGGGCGAAGTGACTGCAGTCACTTCGGCCTTGTCGACTGGAGAGCGCGCGTCAGGATAAGGTGTCAGGCGACCCTTGCATTGAATGCTCCTGCGATCCGGTCGGCTGGCGAGGCGATCTGGCCAAGGTTGCCTCTCCGCGAAGCCTGCCCGAGCTGGGCCTCGGGCGAGTCGAAGGTACGCCCGTTGCTTGAGGGGACCCTCGGGCGAGGCGTGAATCTACCTTGGTCTACCGTTCCTGCCCGAGGCTGGGCTCGGATGAGGCGAGATCGTGTCCCTTGAGTGGACGGAGTCTTGACCAGAATTGCGCCCATCAGGCCTTTGCAGCTTCATGCTGATGGGGGTTACAAGCTGAGATTAGGAGCCTTGGGGGTACTTCTAATTACGGTCCCCGACAGTAGCCCCCGAGCCTCAAAGGGAGTGTGGGTACTCGCTTAGAGGCTTTGTCGCACTTTTTTGCAAGGGGACCGGCCTTTCTCGGTTGCATTTTGTTCCAGTGGGTGCGCGCGAGCGCACCCGCCGGGTGTAGCCCCCGAGGCCTCGGAGGAGTGGTTTGACTCCTTCGAGGTCTTAATGCCTTTCGTGATGCCTCGGCCGGTCTGGTTGTTCCCTCATGCGAACTGGTCGTTGCCAGGGTGCATAGTCAGGTTCCGAGTTCTCGGGCTGGTATGTTGACGCTGTCAACGGGTTGGCCGAAGCCGAGTTTGCAAGAGCAGCCCCGAGCCTCTGCACAGGGCGAGAGGACGGTCAAGGACTGACTCGGCTTTTTTCATACGCCCCTTCGTCGCCTTTTCGCAAGGAGGAGGGGGGGAAGAGCCATGTTGCCCTCGGAGGGTGCCGAACATGGTGTCTCTAGTGAGTTGCTAACGGGTGATCCGAGTGGACGCCCGTGCCCCGTTCGATAAGGGTCGGCTAGTGGCCCAGAGGCGCGCTCCAAAAGTACCTGCAGGTGATTTACCGGACCCAGTCCCGTTCGATAGGGTCCGAGGGCTCGATGCCTCCCTCTGATGGGATTCCGTTACAGAATCGCTCCTGCTGGTCTCGGAAATGTCCTAGGGTACCTCAGGAGCGTAGCCCGAGCCTTGGTTATGTATCGAACGTACCCAGAGTCATCCCTCACTCTGCGTGCTCTGGTGCGGCTGTCGAACCCGTCGGGGGGCCAGCCTGCGAACCCCTGATCAGTAGTGGGCGCGGAGCCCGAGTGGCCTGAGGCGGCTGTCAAACCCTTCCGAGGGGCCAGCCTTCGAACCTCTGACCAGTAGTGGGCGCGGAGCCCGAGTGCTCTGAGGCGGCTGTCGAACCCTTTCAGGGGACCAGCCTTCGAACCTCTGATCAGTAGGAGGGCTCGGGGCCCGCTTCCTTCGTGGAGAAGGATCCCTTTTGGAGTATCCCCCTTTCCCGGTCCCTGTAGCAAGAGAGAGAAAGGGGAAGAAGAAAAGGATACGAAATTGAACGACGTGGCGCACCTTTTTTGACGCGGTCATTATGGCGGAGGTGAAGCGTCGCCCGCTTCTCCTGCCAAAGGTGTCGCCTGCCCTACCGCAGAGTTAATGCGACGAGACGAGTGGTTCGCGGGGCAGCCGTTGTGCATGCGCGAGCCATTCGAGGAACGGAACACGGGCGCGTCGTCTTTACGCCGTGGGAGAGAGCTCTCTCGCTGTTCCAGGAGGGGACGTGAGCCTGCAAACGATTTGACTGCTGCTTCCGCCCGTCTGCCGCCGCCATTACTGTCGGCCCACTTCTGGCCATATTGACCGTCGTGCCTTCTCCCGCGGCTGACTGACCCGTGACCGGCGTGCCTGGTTGGCACTGCTGGGCCATGCGCAGGGTTGCCTCAAGTCGCGGCACCGGTTCCGTAGTCGAGAAGGCGCGGCGTTGGCGCAAGTGGCGCTGCAGTTTTTTGCACGTAGTAACCGGCGCGCCGGTTACATGACGTCTGGGCCTAGGCCTCCATGATGGATGCGTCGAAGTCGAAAGGGTTTGCCCCTTTGGTGCAGTTGCATGCCGCCTGCATGGCGGTCCGCCCTTTCACCCGCTGGTTTGGGCGAAGACGGAGGAATGCTTGTAACCGCTGGGCGGTTACACGCTCCGCGCGCGGCGGTTTGACTTCTTCTGTCCTGGGCCAGCTTGCATGACGCGTGGGGCCCAGCCCCCGTGCCGTAGGGGGAGGACCTTGGAGCGTGTTGGTGAAGACTCAGTCCGCGACGGCTGAGGACGCGAGCGGGGAGAGTCGCCTTTAAAAAGGGATCGACCACCTGGGCGGTAGCCATGCCTTCGCACTTCCCTCATGCGTCGCGCCCTTCGGCCTTCCGAGCCCCCGGATGGGGAGCACCCGTGTTGTCTTCGTCTTGTTGTGGAAGGAGCGCAACCTTGTGGAGGTTGGTACCTTTCAGCCATCGCTTGGCTTCAAGGATTTTCGTCGTGCGGCCCGGCTGCGTTCCCCCACCAATGGGTAGTTTGGTGGAGAGAAGCGAGCCGGGCTGCGGCCTCCGCCCCGCCCTCAGCTGGGGAGGAGGGCGAGCTGAGCCGGAGCTTGCCTTCGCGAGGGCTGGCGTCCCGCTCCCTTCTCCAGCTTCTGGGGGTGGAAACCATCCTCCAGCTCTGCGGAGGAGGCATTCTCCAGCCATGCCGAGGAAGGCGGACTGCTGCTGCCCAGCGAGGGTGCAGCATTCCGTCCTCTGTCCGGGCGACGGTGGCCAGCCGCACCGGGGGGTCTCACAACACGCCGTACGCCACGAGCGCGGTACTCGTGTTCTGGGATGGTCCCATTCTCGTTCTCATGACGAGGACGGGAGTGAGGACCTGCCGGTGCGCTTCGGGGCGGCCGGCGCCCGCTGGTGCGGTGTTGGCGGATAGGTGGACGCCGCCGTCGGTGCTGAGGTGGTGGCAGCCGGAGAAGGTTTCTTTGCTGACGAGATCGCCAACTCCGCCTGCACCCCTGGACCTCCGTCTCCCTGGCTTGAATGGCTGGTTCTCGTCCTTGGTGGGCGAGAACTTTTCCGTCGCAGCGTTTGCCCTGAAGCCGTTGCTGCAGCTGTCTTGCCGCCCGGGATGGAGGTCGTTGTCGCTGCTGCTGGAGCGGGCGGTGGTGAGCCGCTTGGAGTTCGTCGTCCCGCGGTCCTCCTGGTATGGAGGTTGTTCATACCCGCGGGAACGGAACCGGAGTCCCGTTTGTAATGGCACCTTGAGTGCTGGCATATGTTCATTGCGGCTGTCAGGGCCTGAACATCTGTGTATTTGGGCATAAAGCCGTGTTTCTTCCCCATTTCGAGCACCAGGACTCGCCTGTCGGCTAGCTGGACCGCTTAACCAAGTGTGAGTTGCCCTGTGCGGAAGGTGACGAGTGAGGTATCCGTATCCCGGAGGTGTAGGAATCCCTCGGCTCGGTCGGCCTTGCCGCTTGAAGCTTCTCTTGCTTAGTGAAGGAACCCTCGGCTGCTCTGCGATGAGCCGAAGCCGGAGGCAGCGGTGTCAGCATGGACAGAGGCGGAGTTGACTAGAGAAGAAACTTCGTCGGCCCGGGAGTAGGGGACTTCCCAGGCCGAGGAGGCGTTGCAGTGGCAGCTGGGACCTGGCCAGGTCATCCACTGGCGGGACCAACCCTAGAGTCGGGCTGCCGAGGCCATGAGCCGGGCTGGTGTCCTCGGGGGACAGCTGGCTAAGGCTACGGAGCGGCCGATCTGGTCGTCTACTTGGGCCGGGTTCCTGGAGGAGACCCTGGCGGCGATGGCCCAGGCGCGGCGCTGACATCTTCCTTCAAGATGGAGATCCTTCGACCATGTTGTTGTCCGAGGCCGGGTCAGATTCCGCCGAAGGTGGAGTCGATGCCGATGGTGCTGCTGCTCCCCCTACCGACGTCTGAACCTGTAGGAACAGTTTGTATGTAGTGTGCGTATGTTTTTTTGCGTCCGCCGAGGCCCGAACATACCGTCGTTGTGTTGTAAAGCTGCATTTCTTTTTCCCTTGTTTCGAGTATCAGGACTTGTTCGTTGGTAACAGAATCGTTTATCCAAGCAAGAGTTACTTATCGCAGAAGGTGATGAGTGAGGTATCCGTATCCCGGAGGCGTAGGAGTCCCTCGGCTCGGTCGGCCTTGCCGCTTACATGTACTCTTACAAGTCCATAGGATTCTGTTATCGATATAGTCGAGATGGCACGAAAAATCGTTTCGGCAGAAAAAGTTTTCGAGCGTTAAGACTTGTTCGGTCAGCGGAATCGCTTATCCGAGCATGAGTTACTTATCGCAGAACGTGATGAGTGAGGTATCCGTATCCCGGAGGCGTAGGAGTCTCTCGGCTCGGTCGGCCTTGCCTGCTTACGTGTACTCCGTCGTTTTTAGGATCCCACTATCGAAGTAGTCGAAAAGCACGAAAGATGTTCTGGCAGAAAGACTTTTTCCGAGGAAAATTTTGACGCAGAGGGGGTTCCCCCCTTCTAGCCCCCGAGGGAGGGTCGGGCTTTGCCGAGGCAAGGCTGACCCTTCCTTGAAGGTTAGACTTTGCTTGTGTATGTAAACGAGGTACATGAACGACTTGAAAACATCTTAAGGGTAGAAGCGACGTAGCTGTCGGATGTTCCAAGCGTTGCTGTAGACCTCGCCTTGACTGTTTGCCAGCTTGTATATTTCGGGCTTCAGAATCTTGGTGATGATGAACGGCCCTTCCTAGGGAGGCGTGAGCTTATGGCGCCCTCGGGCGTCTTGTCATAGCCGAAGCACCAAGTCGCCCACCTGGAGGTCTCGAGACCGAACCCCTCGGGCGTGGTAGCGTCGCAAGGACTACTGATACCGCGCCGAGTGTAGTAAGGCCATGTCCCGAGCCTCTTCCAGCTGGTCAAGTGAGTCTTCTCGGTTTGTCTGGTTGCTTCGGGCGTCGTATGCCCTTGTCCTCGGGGAGCCGTATTCTAAGTCTATGGGCAAGATAGCCTCAGCCCCATAGACTAGAAAAAACAGCGTGAAGCCCGTGGCTCGGCTTGGCGTCGTCCTCAGACTCCAGACTACCGAGGGGAGTTCCTTCATCCATCACCTGCCGAACTTGTTGAGGTTGTTGTAGATCCTCGGCTTGAGTCCTTGCAGGATCATGTCGTTGGCACGCTCTACCTGCCCATTCGTCATGGGGTGAGCTACGGCGGCCCAGTCTACCCAGATGTGGTGATCCTCGCAGAAGTCCAGGAACTTCCTACCGGTGAACTGGGTGCCGTTGTCGGTGATGATGGAGTTCGGGACCCCGAAGCGATGGATGATGTTGGTGAAGAACGCCACCGCCTGTTCGGACCTGATGCTGTTTAGGGGTCGGACCTCGATCCACTTGGAGAACTTGTCGATGGCGACCAGCAGGTGCGTGAAGCCCCCGGGTGCCTTCTGCAAGGGACCGACGAGGTCCAGACCCCACACAGCAAACGGCCAGGTGATGGGTATTGTTTGCAAGGCCTGAGCGGGCAGGTGCGTCTGCCTTGCATAGAATTGACACCCTTGGCAGGTGTGTACAATCCTAGTGGCGTCGGCCACCACGGTTGGCCAGTAGAAACCTTGTCGAAAGGCGTTTCCCACGAGGGCTCGAAGTGCTGCGTGGTGACCGCAAGCCCCCGAGTGTATTTCTTGCAATAACTCCTGACCTTCGGCGATGGATATGCACCGCTGGAGGATGCCTGAGGGGCTGCGGTGGTAGAGCTCCTTTTCGTCACCCAGCAAGACGAACAACTTAGCGCGCCGCGCCAGTCGCCGAGCTTCGGCTCTGTCGACGGGTAGCTCTCCTCGGTGGAGATATTGCAGGTATGGGGTCTGCCAGTTTCGATTAGGCGTGACCCCATTCCGCTCTTCCTCGACGCGCAGTGCCTCACCCTCGGGGGCCGAGGGTGCCTCGGGTGGGGCCGAGGCTGCCTCGGGCTGAGCTGAGGGCGCCTCGGGCAGAGCCGAGGCCTTCTCGGGCTCAGGCGTGTCATCGGTCTTGACGAAGGGTTGATGTAGGTATCGGGAGAAGACGTCCGGAGGAACCGTTGTCCGCCCCGAGGCTATCTTAGCCAGTTCGTCTGCAGTCTCGTTGTATCGTCGAGCGACGTGGTTGAGCTCGAGCCCATAGAACTTGTCCTCCATGCGCCAAACCTCGTCGCAGTAGGCTTCCATCTTCAGGTCACGGCAGTGGGAGTTCTTCATGACATGGTCGATGACAAGCTGCGAGTTGCCACGAGCGTCGAGGCGCCGGACCCCTAGCTCGATGGCGATGCGCAACCCGTTAACCAGAGCCTCATACTCGGCCACGTTGTTGGACGTCGGGAAATGGAGGCGCAGCACGTAGCGGAGGTGCTTCCCGAGGGGTGAGATGAAGAGCAGGCCCGCGCCCGCTCCTATTTTCATCAGCGACCCATCGAAATACATGGTCCAGAGTTCCGGTTGGATCGGAGCTGCTGGAAGCTGGGTGTCGACCCATTCAGCCACAAAGTCTGCCAAGACTTGGGACTTGATGGCCTTCCGAGGGGCGAACGAGATCGTCTCGCCCATCATCTCCACCGCCCACTTTGCAATCCTACCCGAGGCCTCTCGGCACTGGATGATCTCCCCCAGGGGGAAGGATGACACCACAGTCACCGGATGAGACTCGAAGTAGTGTCGCAACTTTCGCCGTGTCAAAATTACAGCATACAGTAGCTTCTGAATTTGCGGGTAGCGGATTTTGGTCTCAGACAGCACCTCACTGTTGAAGTAGACCGGCCGCTGGATGGGTAATGCGTGCCCTTCTTCTCGTCTCTCGACCATGATCGCGGCGCTGACCACCTGAGTGGTAGCGGCGACGTAGATCAAGAGGGCTTCTCCGGCAGTGGGGGGCACCAGGATGGGCGCGCTTGTAAGGAGCGCCTTCAAGTTCCCGAGGGCTTCCTCGGCCTCGGGGGTCCAAGTGAAGCGCTCGGTCTTCTTTAAGAGGCGATACAGGGGCAGGCCTCTTTCGCCGAGGCGCGAGATGAAGCGGCTCAGAGCCGCAAGGCATCCCATGACCCTCTGTACTCCTTTCAAGTCCTTGATGGGCCCCATGTTGGTGATGGCCGCGATTTTCTCTGGGTTAGCCTCGATGCCCCGCTCGGAGACGATGAACCCCAGGAGCATGCCTCGGGGGACTCCGAAGACACCCTTCTCGGGATTGAGCTTTACGCCTTTCGCTTTGAGACACTTGAATGTCGTTTCAAGGTCGGAGAGGAGGTCGGAGGCTTTCCTCATCTTGACTACGATGTCATCGATGTAAGCCTCGACCGTTCGGCCAATGTGCTGTCCGGACACGTGGTTCATGCACCTCTGGTATGTCGCACCCGCATTCCTCAAACCAAATGGCATAGTAATGTAGCAGTACATGCCAAAAGGTGTGATGAAAGAAGTCGCGAGCTGGTCAGATTCTTTCATCCTGATTTGGTGATACCCTGAGTAGGCATTGAGGAATGACAGGGTTTCGCACCCAGCAGTGGAATCCATGATTTGATCGATGCGAGGCAGGGGGTAGGGAACTTTCGGACATGCTTTGTTTAGACCAGTGTAGTCTACACACATCCGCCATTTCCCACCTTTCTTTTTCACAAGCATAGGGTTGGCAAGCCATTCGGGATGGAATACCTCTTTGATGAACCCTGCAGCCATCAGCTATGGCTCTGCGCTTTTCTTTGTCAAATCGGCGCAGGGGCTGCTTCACGGGTCGGGCTCCAGCTCGGATATCCAGTGAGTGCTCGGGGACATCCCTCAGTATGCCTAGCATGTCCGAGGGACTCCACGCAAAAACCTTGGCGTTTGTGCGGAGAAAGTCGACGAGCACTGCTTCCTATTTGGGGTCAAGCTCGGAGCCGATCCGGATCTGCATGGAGGTGTCGTTGCTGGGGTCGAGAGGGACGGACTTAACCGCCTCTGCTGGTTCAAAGTTGCCGGCGTGGCGCTTCGCATCTGGCACCTCCTTGGGGAGGCTCTCCAGGTTGGTGATGAGGGCCTCGGATTCGGCGAGGGCCTCGGCGTACTCCATGCACTCCACGTCACATTCGTACGCGTGTCGGTATGTGGGGCCGACGGTGATGACCCTGTTGGGGCCCGGCATCTTGAGCTTGAGGTAGGTGTAGTTGGGGACGGCCATGAACTTTCGGACATGCTTTGTTTAGACCAGTGTAGTCTACACACATCCGCCATTTCCCACCTTTCTTTTTCACAAGCACTGGGTTGGCAAGCCATTCGGGATGGAATACCTCTTTGATGAACCCTGCAGCCATCAGCTTGTGGATCTCCTCGCCTATGGCTCTGCGCTTTTCTTCATCGAATCGGCGCAGAGGCTGCTTCACGGGTCGGGCTCCAGCTCGGATATCCAGTGAGTGCTCGGCGACATCCCTCGGTATGCCTAGCATGTCCGAGGGACTCCACGCAAAAACCTCGGCGTTTGTGCGGAGAAAGTCGACGAGCACTGCTTCCTATTTGGGGTCGAGCTCAGATCTGGATCTGCTTGGAGGTGTCGTTGCTGGGGTCGAGAGGGACGGACTTAACCGCCTCTGCTGGTTCAAAGTTGCCGGCATGGCGCTTCGCATCTGGCACCTCCTTGGGGAGGCTCTCCAGGTCGGCGATGAAGGCCTCGGATTCGGCGAGGGCCTCGGCGTACTCCATGCACTCCACATCGCATTCGTACACGTGTCGGTACGTGGGGCCGACGGTGATGACCCCGTTGGGGCCCGGCATCTTGAGCTTGAGGTAGGTGTAGTTGGGGACGGCCATGAACTTGGCGTAGCATGGTCTCCCCAGCACTGCGTGGTAGGTTCCTCGGAACCCGACCACCTCGAACGTGAGGGTTTCCTTTCGAAAGTTGGAGGGAGTCCCGAAGCAGACGGGCAGATCGAGTTGCCCAAGGGGCTGGACGCGCTTCCCGGGAATGATCCCGTGAAAGGGCACCGCGCCGGCCCGGATCGAGGACAGATCGATCCGCAGGAGCCCGAGGGTGTCAGTGTAGATGATGTTGAGGCTGCTGCCTCCGTCCATGAGGACCTTGGTAAGCCTGACGTTGCCGATGACAGGATCAACAATGAGCGGGTACTTCCCCGGGCTTGGCACGCGGTCGGGGTGGTAGCCTTGGTCGAAGGTGATGGGCTTGTTGGACCAGTCTAGGTAGACTGGCGCCACCACCTTCACCGAGCAGACCTCCCGGCGCTCTTGCTTGCGGTGCTGAGCCGAGGCGTTCGCCACCCGCCCACCATAGATCATGAAGCAGTCATGGACCTCGGGGAACTCCTCTGCCTTATGGGCTTCCTTCTTGTCGTTGTCGGGGGCCCTGCCACCTTTCGCCGAGGACCCGACCTTGTGGAAGTAGCGCTGAAGCATGATGCACTCCTCAAGGGTGTGCCTGATGGGACCCTGATGGTAGGGGCACGATTCCTTGAGCATCTTGTCGAACAAGTTGGCGCCTCCGGGAGGCTTCCGAGGGTTCTTGTGCTCGGCGGCGGCGACAAGGTCTGCGTCGGCGGCGTCGCGTTTCGCTTGCGACTTCTTCTTGCCCTTCTTCTTCGCGCCGCGCTGAGCAGACGCCTCGGGGACGTCATCCGGCTGGCGCCCCTGAGGCTGCTTGTCCTTCCGGAAGATGGCCTCGACCGCCTCCTGACCAGAGGTGAACTTGGTGGCGATGTCCATTAGCTCGCTCGCCCTGGTGGGAGTCTTGCGACCCAGCTTGCTCACCAGGTCGCGGCAAGTGGTGCCGGCGAGGAACGCGCCGATGACATCTGAGTCGGTGATGTTGGGCAGCTCGGTGCGCTGCTTCGAGAATCGCCGGATGTAATCCCGCAGGGATTCTCCCGGCTGCTGGCGGCAGCTTCGGAGATCCCAGGAGTTCCCAGGGCGCACGTATGTGCCCTGAAAGTTGCCGGCGAAGGCTTTGACCAGGTCGTCCCAGTTGGAGATCTGCGCAGGAGGCAGATGCTCCAGCCAGGCTCGGGCGGCGTCGGAGAGGAACATGGGGAGGTTGCGGATGATGAGGTTGTCATCGTCCGTTCCACCCAGCTCGCAGGCCAGCCGGTAGTCCGTGAGCCACAGTTCCGGCCTCGTCTCCCCTGAGTACTTGGTGATGGTAGTCGGGGCCCAGAACCGGGTTGGGAACGGCGCCCGTCGTATGGCTCGGCTGAAAGCTTGCGGACCGGGTGGTTCAGGCGAAGGGCTCCAATCCTCCTCGCTGTCGTAGCATCCCCCACGCCTGGGGTGGTAGCCTCAGCGCGCCCTCTCGTCGAGGTGGGCTCGACGGTCGCGGCGATGATGCTCGTTGCCGAGGCGGCCCGAGGTCGCAAGCGCTGTGTCCCGTGTGCGCTCGGTGTGGACCGAGGCTTCCCGCATGAATCGGGAAGTCGCGGCGCGATGCTCTGGGGGGTACCCCTGCCTCCGGGAGGCAGAGCTTTCGGCCCGTCGGACCGCGGCATCCTCCAGGAGATTCTTGAGTTCTCCCTGGATACGCCGCCCCTCGGTGGTGGATGGTTCCGGCATCACTCGGAGTAGTATTGCTGCTGCAGCCAGGTTCTGGCCGACCCCACTAGAAGCCGGGGGCAGCCTTGCCCTGGCATTGTCGGTGATGCGGTGCTGGACGTCCTGGGCCAGATGACGCGCTTCTCCGGCTGGTGCTCGGCCTGCCCGCTCCTGGCCGATGTTCTGCCGGAGCTGCACAAGTTGTCCTGCTTCCTCGTCGAGCCTGGCCTGCATCTCGCGGATTTGCTCGAGCTGTGTGTCCTGACCCCCCGCAGGGACTGGGACCACAGCTAGCTCCCGAAGGATGTCAACGCGAGGTGCAGGCCCAGGGGGATCACCGTCCTCCGGCATACCAAGGTGGTTGCCTTCGTCGAGACCCTCTATATCGACGTGGAAACATTCGCGACTTGGGCCACAGTCTTCGTCGCCGAGGCTGTGGCTATCATCGGAGCAATCAGAGAGGCAGTAGTCGCATGCGGTCATGAAGTCCCACATGGCACTAGGGTTATCGAGCCCAGAGAAATCCCAACCATAGTCGGGCTCGTCATCTTCCTCAGAACCTGAGGGCTCGTAGGTCGAGACGGCCGTCAATTGGTCCCAGGTTGACCACATATGGTACCCCGGAAGGTTTGGATATGCCTTTATGAAAGCATCCACCGAAGCGGGGTCGCTTGGTGGGTCGAAGCTGAATCTAAAAGGCACAGGATGGGAAACGGACGGTACCTCTTGAACGACGGACGGTGACGAAGTCGTGTCGGGGACGGACTGCACCGTTATTTTAGGTACGAGGCTAATGCTCAGCAAGTCCTTCGTGATCGTGCTGGCGTCGTCCGTCTGCTTGGGGTTGGCGTGTTGCGGGGAAACGTCGCTCGTCTTCGTCTTAGTCGCGAGGTCAATGCTCGACGTGTCCCTCGCTGGGGCGCCAGCACCGTCGACTCGCTCGACAGCCGATGAGGCGCCGCCTCCTGCTTGGCCATGGTTGCCCCGCCTCCTCCCCCGTTGATGGGGAAGGTGACGGTGTAGGAAACGGGTGACGCCTAAGAGGGGGGGGGGTGAATTAGGACTTCTAAAACTTTTACTAAACTAGGCCACAATTAAATCCCTAGAGCAAAACCTGTGCAAATAATCAAAACTAGAATGTGCAAACTAGGTTTTGTCTAAGTGTTGCTACCTCTACCGCAAAAGGCTAAGTTTCAATCTATACTAAATAAGTATGACTACAAGATTGAAACTTAAATGCTTAATATAAATGCGGAATGTAAAGAGCTAAGTAGAGAAGCAAACTCTCGTGGATGACGCCGGTATTTTTACCGAGGTATCCGGAACCACGCAAGGTCCCGACTAATCCTCGTTGGTGCCCCTACGCAAAGGGAAGCCCACGCGAGGGCCAAGCACCACGGTCGAGTAACTCCGTAGAGAGCCGCGGGCCTTCTCCACGCGCAAGTGGTGCTCCGCTTCCGGCTCCTCTCGGACGCTCCCCGCCGTCTCCACTATCGAGCTTCCGGCTGAAACGCCGCGGGCCTCGTTCCCTCCGGTACACGGTGGCGGCCGTGACACAAACGCGGTTGTCACGGTCTCGCAAGACTCTCGCCCCACTCGGTACAATTACAACGACTCACGCAAGAGCCGAGGGGTTGTGTGGTTTTACAAAACTCACTCAACTAACTAGGATTCACCTAGAGCAAGCGCTAATGCGGTCTAACTAACCTAAGCACTTCGCAAAGCACCTACGCTAATCACCGAGTGATTCTATTAAGCACTTGGGTGTTTGAGCACTTGGAAATGTCTACAATATGCCTTGGTATGTTGCTTGGGCTCTCACACTTGAGAATGGCCGGTTGGGGTGGTATTTATAGCCTCCAAGCCCCCAACTAGCCGTTGGACAGAAAGCAGCAGCTTTCTGTCGTCGGGTGCACCGGACAGTCCGGTGCACACCGGACACTGCACTGTAGCATGTCCGGTGCCCCCACGTCAGCCGACCGTTGGCGCCTGTAGCAGTCGACCGTTGGATCCGACCGTTGGATTCGACCGTTGCCTTCTGCCCGTTGGCACACCGAACAGTCCGGTGCACACCGGACAGTCCGGTGCTACAGCCAGAGAGCGCCTGTCTGCGACCTCTCTGCGCAGACTGTCCGGGACTTCACCGGACAGTCCGGTGCACACCGGACACTGCGCTGTAGCATGTCCGGTGCGCCACCAGGCGCTGGCTGACAGCCCTTTTCCTTGGAATTCTTCGCTGATTTCTTTGGGCTTCTTTGTTCTTGAGTATTGGACTCCTACGCATCTTTTTATGTCTTCTTTTGAGGTGTTGCATCCTCATTGCCTTGGTCCAATTCTCTTCGCATCCTGTGAACTACAAACACAAACACTAGAAGACTTATTAGTTCACTGATTGTGTTGTTCATCAAACACCAAAACTCAATTAGCCAAAAGGCCTGGGGTCCATTTTCCTTACAATCTCCCCCTTTTTGGTGATTGATGACAACACAACCAAAGCAAGCAAATAATACAAGTATTTGAATGAAAATATGCATTCTACTTGCTAAGATGCATGATTGTCCCCACAATGTGATATTATGGACTTAAGCCTCCCCCTAACTCCATAATTCACTTACTTCCTATTTTTGGACCAAATAACCAAAAACCACTTGAAAAGCCATTTGAAGATATAAAATTTTAAATTGGTGGTGTTTGGTGTTTGATATAGTTTTCATTGCTTTGGTCCCTAAATTTCTCCCCCTTTGGCATCAACCACCGAAAAGGAAGACATTAAAAGCATGTAGGAAGTAAATAAAAGCTTGCCCTCAACAAGAAATCTATCAAATGATACCACAATTGCAGGATATTAATTTAAACAATATGAATATACCACTTGAAGGAGTCCTCAAAAAATTACTCCCCCTAACTGAGTATTCTCCTTTAGAAAGAGTTTTTCTCCCCCTTTAGAGATGAAGGAATACTCCCCTTGACAGAGATCCTCTACTTAGGAAAAAGCATGTGAAAATTAGAGGTGCAAGATATGATTTGAAAAGACTAACTTCCCTTATGCATAGGTAACAGAATATGAGTTAACTACTTATGCATTTTTAGCAACATGGAAGCATATGATATGAAATATAGTCTAATCAAATATTGGAGAAGACATGTAAATGATACTGAATGTAGTCTCAAAAGATACCAATTGAAGATCAATGGCGAGCTTGAGAGACATGAGAGTTCTTGGAGTTTTTGCAGTGGAAGATTGTTGTCTTTCTCCGGGGACTTCATTTTCCTTACAATGAGACTATTACATGAAATAGACTTGAAAAGGTGTTAGTCTCAAAGTGTTAGATTATAGAGTAACCTCCCCCTAAAGGTGTGCATACAAGTTTTGAATACTTGTAGGAGACATGCACTTTGATTTGATATCAAGAGGGGCAAATTATCCATAATCCAAACTTTGGCACATATAAGTTAAATGATACAGTTTGTAGAAATCAAAATTTTCAATTGATGCATCATTTACTATGGAGTGATATAAAAGCTATGTGCCGTGCTTTAACTAAACATTTTAAGCCATGTAGGTTTGCTTAAGTATATGAATTTAAAAACTAGCAATCCTACCATATGATTTACCTAGTATGCATGATTTTGAACAAAAGTACATAACAAATGTAATACTAGGCAAGAAAGGTAAACTAGATAAAAGATAAATAGATACGCATATCTAAAAACGAGAAATACAATAAAACTAGTTACCTTAGTCATGGGTGGGAAATTTGGGTCCAAAATTTTCACTAACCCACTTGGCAATAAACTTGATCCAATATGATGTATCCCATGATATACATCCCAATTTAGCCAAGTCTCCAAATTTCCCGATGACCTTCGGTCCACTCACTTCCCTTTCGGGATCCAAACCTTCTTGGTGCTTTTCATGGTTGAAATTATCTCCTTCGGCACCCAGATGCATTTGGTCCCTTTTCCTTTGTTGGCTTGCTTGTTGGCCTTGATTGCTATCACCTTTCCATTCTTTTTCTTCTTGATCAAATATGGTGTAGCATCCTTTTTGTTCACCTTTTTGATGTAGGTGTTGGAGATTTTGCTTGATGGCTTTTGCTTGAGCTTTTGCCTTTGTTTATCCCCGGTCATCGCCTTGCATTGGAAAGACTTGTGGCCTTCCTTGTGGCATAGCCTACAAATCACAGTTTCTCCCTCTACAGGCTTGTTCACTCCCGCAGTGGTGTTATCCTGTGGAGGTCGGATTTGTTTGGCTTTGCCTTTCTTGTCATACAAAGCTTTGCCAAGGCGAGCCACTTCTTGCTTTAATTGTTCATTTTCCTTTGCAACCTCATCCGAACATGTCTCTACAACAATATTCTCAACAACGACTTGGTTGCAGGGGTTAGAATCATCAATTAAATCAAAGCAGGAAGTAGAAGCATTTTTCTTGATTATTTCAGGTATTTCAACTAAAGATGCTGCTGGGGTGCTACCAATGTTTTCTAGCTTAGTAGTTAGCTCATTATTGTGTATGCTAAGAATTTCCATTTTTTCTAGCAAATTTTCAATAGCTTCTTGGGAGCTAGCTAACTTAGCCTTAAGTTTTTCATTCTTTTTAATAAGGCTATTATCGGTAGCAGTGGATGGAGCACTAGATTCTAATAGCTCAATTTTAGTTGACAGCTCACTATTTAAGTTTGCAAAAGTTTCAAATTTTTCTAGCAAACCTTTGTAATCATTTTGAGAGCTAACCAACTTGTTTTTCAAGGTTTTAAGTTGAGCTTTTTGCTTAGTGCAAACATCCTGGAAAAAATTAACGGCTTCCGCAAGCTCTTCTAGAGAGGCCTTTCCCTCACCTTCATCACTACTACTTTCATCACTAGAGGATGGAATGCTTTTGTTACCTCTTGCCATAAGGCATTTGTGTGATGACCGTGATGATCGTGACGAGGACCGGTGGCTGCGCATCCTTGGAGGTTCATCTTCACTTGAAGAGTCATCCCAAGTTCTAACACTTGTTAGCGCCTGGCCTTTGCTCCTCTCCTTTTTGGGCTTGGCCATATTTGGACAGTTGTCCCTGAAGTGGCCCTTCTCCCCACATGCGAAGCATCCTCTCTTCCTTTGCTTTTTCCTGTCAATGTTAAAGAGAAGATCCTCGACCTGCAGGGGCACACCCATTAGATTAATCTTGCGGATCATCCTCATTACCTTTCCGACGCGTCGGATTGTTTCTTCGTCCTCGGAGGATGATGTGCATGGTTGATTATCTTCATCATCATCACTTCCTTCTTCTTCCTCTTCTTCACTTGAGGAACTTGGAGTGGGAGCCTTCTTTTTGCCCTTCCTTTCATCACATGCAAAAGCATATGGTCTTGAGGAAGTTGGCTCCTCTCCCCGACTCATTTTACGCGACATCTCAAAGGCCGCGATTTTCCCAATCACAATGGTCGGGGTCATGTTGCTCAAGTCCTCCATGTTGTGAAGGATGGTGATGATGCTCCCATATATTTGTTGTGGTAGCAGGGAGATAATCTTCCTCACAATGTCCGCATCACCTAGCTTATTAATGCCAATAGAATTGAGCTCATTGATAATTAGATTCAAACGAGAATACATGTCTCTAACAAGCTCATCATCTTTCATGGCAAAAGAATTATACTCATTTAAGACTAGGCAATGTTTTTGCTCACGGACATTGGATGTGCCGTCATGGAGCTCATGCAATTTTAGCCAAATCTCATTAGCAGTTTTCAAGGTAAATACTTGATTAAAAATATCCATGCTAAGAGATTCATACAAGCAATTTTTGGCTCTAGCATTTAAATGAATTTCTTTTTCCTCACTCGTGGTGGGTTTCTCGGGATTCTTGAGGGGTTTCATCCCGTCATGAGTGACTCTCCAAACACCTAGATCAACGGCCTCTAGGTAACAAGCCATTCTAGCACTATAATATGGGAAGTTAGTGCCGTCAAAGTGTGGTGGCCTATGGGTATCCATCCCTTTCTCAAAAAAGCGTCGGCTCTTTTAGCGGTGAAGCTAAAGCGTTTCAAATGAGCCAAACCGGGCTCTGATACCAATTGTAGGAAACGGGTGACGCCTAAGAGGGGGGGGGGTGAATTAGGACTTCTAAAACTTTTACTAAACTAGGCCACAATTAAATCCCTAGAGCAAAACCTGTGCAAATAATCAAAACTAGAATGTGCAAACTAGGTTTTGTCTAAGTGTTGCTACCTCTACCGCAAAAGGCTAAGTTTCAATCTATACTAAATAAGTATGACTACAAGATTGAAACTTAAATGCTTAATATAAATGCGGAATGTAAAGAGCTAAGTAGAGAAGCAAACTCTCGTGGATGACGCCGGTATTTTTACCGAGGTATCCGGAACCACGCAAGGTCCCGACTAATCCTCGTTGGTGCCCCTACGCAAAGGGAAGCCCACGCGAGGGCCAAGCACCACGGTCGAGTAACTCCGTAGAGAGCCGCGGGCCTTCTCCACGCGCAAGTGGTGCTCCGCTTCCGGCTCCTCTCGGACGCTCCCCGCCGTCTCCACTATCGAGCTTCCGGCTGAAACGCCGCGGGCCTCGTTCCCTCCGGTACACGGTGGCGGCCGTGACACAAACGCGGTTGTCACGGTCTCGCAAGACTCTCGCCCCACTCGGTACAATTACAACGACTCACGCAAGAGCCGAGGGGTTGTGTGGTTTTACAAAACTCACTCAACTAACTAGGATTCACCTAGAGCAAGCGCTAATGCGGTCTAACTAACCTAAGCACTTCGCAAAGCACCTACGCTAATCACCGAGTGATTCTATTAAGCACTTGGGTGTTTGAGCACTTGGAAATGTCTACAATATGCCTTGGTATGTTGCTTGGGCTCTCACACTTGAGAATGGCCGGTTGGGGTGGTATTTATAGCCTCCAAGCCCCCAACTAGCCGTTGGATAGAAAGCAGCAGCTTTCTGTCGTCGGGTGCACCGGACAGTCCGGTGCACACCGGACACTGCACTGTAGCATGTCCGGTGCCCCCACGTCAGCCGACCGTTGGCGCCTGTAGCAGTCGACCGTTGGATCCGACCGTTGGATTCGACCGTTGCCTTCTGCCCGTTGGCACACCGGACAGTCCGGTGCACACCGGACAGTCCGGTGCTACAGCCAGAGAGCGCCTGTCTGCGACCTCTCTGCGCAGACTGTCCGGGACTTCACCGGACAGTCCGGTGCACACCGGACACTGCGCTGTAGCATGTCCGGTGCGCCACCAGGCGCTGGCTGACAGCCCTTTTCCTTGGAATTCTTCGCTGATTTCTTTGGGCTTCTTTGTTCTTGAGTATTGGACTCCTACGCATCTTTTTATGTCTTCTTTTGAGGTGTTGCATCCTCATTGCCTTGGTCCAATTCTCTTCGCATCCTGTGAACTACAAACACAAACACTAGAAGACTTATTAGTTCACTGATTGTGTTGTTCATCAAACACCAAAACTCAATTAGCCAAAAGGCCTGGGGTCCATTTTCCTTACAGACGGGACAGACCCGGATGCTGTTCTTCCATCACGCGGGAAAGACACCGTTGATTCCGCCGCCGGCGGGCGGGCTGACGGCCGCCATTGTCGTTGTCGCGCGGTGGAGGAAGGAGTATCATGTCGTAGCTACCGTCGAGGGACATGAACTCGAGACTCCCGAAACGGAGCTTTGTCCCGGGTTGGAGAGGTCGCTGGAGACGCCCCATCTGGAGCTTGACGAGAAGCTGTTCGTCAACACGCAGCAGGCCCCTACCTGGCGCGCTAACTGTTGGCGTTTCGACCCCGGGGGGTCCCTGGACCGACGAGTAAATTGTCGCTACGTGTCCCAGCCCAGATGGGTCGGCGCGAGACGGAGCACAAGGGGGGAAAACCAGTGAGGGAAAACTGCGGCCTCGTGTTGTCCTGCGCCCAGGGCGGATGCGCTTGCAGTAGGGGGTTACAAGCGTTCGTGAGGGAGAGAGAGAGGGCGTGAGACTGCGCGTCAGCCCGTTCTCCCGCGCGGCCACCTTTTTCGTACGAGGGCCCTGGACCTTCCTTTTATAGACGTAAGGAGAGGGTCCAGGTGTACAATGGGGGGTGTAGCAGTGTGCTAACGTGTCTAGCAGAGGGGAGCCAGAGCCCTTTGTACATGCCGACGTGGCTATCGGAGAGGTGTTGGAGCCCTGTTCATGTGGCCTCGTGGCCGTCGGAGGAGCGCTTGAGCCCTATAGAAGCACAGCTGTCGAGGCTGTTGGATCCTTGCTGACGTCTCCTTGCTTCCGTAGGGGGCTGAGAACCGCCGTCGTCATGGAGCACGTGGGGTGCCATCATTACTTGTTTTACCGGCGCGAGCCAGATGGGACGCCGGTCTTGTTCCCCGTAGCCTGGGCTAGCCTGGGCTAGCTAGGGGTAGGGTAATGATGGCCCCCCTTGTGGCGTGGTCGGTCCGAGCCCGAGGTCGAGCGAGGCGGTGGCTCCTCCGAGGTCGAGGCTGAGCCCGGGCCCGGGGGTCGGGCGAGGCGGAGATCGTCGTCCGAGTCGAGGTTGAGCCCGAGCCCGAGGGTCGGGCGAGGCGGAGACCGTCTTCTGAGTCGAGGTTGAGCCCGAGCCCGGGGGTCGGGCGAGGCGGAGATCGTCTTCCGGAGTCGAGGTTGAGTCCGAGCCCTAGGGTCGGGCGAGGCGGAGACCGTCTTCCGAGTCGAGGTTGAGCCCGAGCCCTGGGGTCGGGCGAGGCGGAGACTGTCTTCTGGAGCGAGGTCGAGTCCGAGCCCTGGGGTTGGGCGAGGCGGAGACTGTCTTCCAAAGTCGAGGTTGAGTCCGAGCCCTGGGGTCGGGCGAGGCGGAGACCGTCTTCCGAGTCGAGGTTGAGTCCGAGCCCAGGGGTCGGGCGAGGCGGAGACTGTCTTTTGGAGTGAGGTCAAGTCCGAGCCCTGGGGTCGGGCGAGGCGGAGACTGTCTTCTGGAGCGAGGTTGAGTCCGAGCCCTGGGGTCGGGCGAGGCGGAGATTCCTATGGTGCCCAAGGCTGGACTTGGTTGGTGTCAGCCTCACCCTGGAAGGTGGCACAGCAGTCGGAGCAGCGCAGGAGGCGCTGTTTTCCTGTCAGGTCAGTCAGTGGAGGGGCGAAGTGACTGCGGTCACTTCGGCCTTGTCGACTGGAGAGCGCGTGTCAGGATAAGGTGTCAGGCGACCCTTGCATTGAATGCTCTTGCGATCCGGTCGGCTGGCGAGGCGATCTGGCCAAGGTTGCTTCTCCGCGAAGCCTGCCCGAGCTGGGCCTCGGGCGAGCCGAAGGTGCGCCCGTTGCTTGAGGGGACCCTTGGGCGAGGTGTGAATCTACCTTGGTCTATCGTTCCTGCTCGAGGCTGGGCTCGGATGAGGCCAGATCGTGTCCCTTGAGTGGACGGAGTCTTGACCGGAATTGCGCCCATCAGGCCTTTGCAGCTTCGTGCTGATGGCGGTTACCAGCTGAGATTAGGAGCCTTGGGGGTACCCCTAATTACGGTCCCCGACAGGACCGGTAGTCTCTCAGAACGTCTAGTTTTAAATTGTCCATGATCTATACGTGTTTCTTTGTGAAATTCTATGGTGTTGCATGCATGATATTAGCTCTATTTGGCATAGCTCTAACCCCACTTATTTCTACTCCGCTCCACAATTCCTTGTAGAGTTAGAGTTGCCTGAGAGTAGATGGTTGACAACACTACAGGAATCGCGATCTTTGAAGACACTCGGCAAAGGCTATTTTACACTCGGTAAAGCCTTTGCCGAGTGTAACATTCGGCAAATATTTTATCGGTAAAGGGTTTTTTGCCGAATACTTTTTTCGGACACTCAGCAAAGACTTTGTCGAGTGTCGAAAAGCACTCGGCAAAGAAAAACACTCGGCAAATTAAGAATCAAAAAAAAAATAAAACAGCAAAACATTTTTTTTAAATTATAGGAAGAGCTCTCCAACCCTACCTATTACCTTACCTATTGCCCTATCATTTTTCACTATTATTTTGAATCAAAGTTTTATGTTTTGTGAATGGTGAGATTCTAACTTGCAACCTCTCTCGCGCATACCCTCCTATACCACTACACTACTACACCAATTATTATGTCTAAATTACATTTTCATTCCCCATGTACTATAACAAACCGAGAGTAATTTGATTATTTATGGCACTAAATGAGTTTATTTGAAAATGTGACCAACTATAAAGTTGCATAACTTTTTGAGATCTACAAGTTTTATTTTAATAGTTTCTACATCCGAGACCGTTTACAAAATTTGAATTTTAAATTTAAAAACTTCACACGAATTTTTCAATGATAAGATGATTTCAAATCAAAAAGTTGTCAATTACAAAGTTTCATTACATTTCAAGACCTACAACTTTAATTTTGGTGGTTTTTCCATCCGAGATAGTTAGAAAAATTCAAATTTCAAAATTTAAACATAGTTTTGCATAACAAGATGATTTCAAACCAAAACATTGTCAACTACAAAGTTTCATAAATCTTCAATACCTACAACTTTCATGTTTGTGGTTTTTTCTTTCGATATCGTTTTCAAAATTCAAAATTTAAATTTTTTAAATTCAGACGTAGTTTTCATTGACAATATGACTTCAAATGAAAAAGTTGTCAACTACAAACTTCTATAACTTATCAAGATCTACAAAATTTATTTTGGTTGTTTGGTCATTTGTTCATCTCACATGATGGTTGTAATAATATGCACAAATTCTATACATAAACTACAAGAGAGATATAGGTTTTATGAACAAATTTATTTTTATTTTGTCATATGAAGAAATGTTCAATATATAAATTGTACATCATGATGAGTTATACAAATTTGTAGTTGAAAACTTTTTCATTTGAATTAATTTACTGCTTTAAAATATGATTTTTAAATTGTCTTTGCCTAATGTTGGAAAAAATGCACTCGGCAAAGAGCTCTTTGCAGAGTGTCAAAAATAAAACACTCGGCAAAGAACTTTTTCCCCGAGTGTTTTCTTTTACCGAGGGTTTTTTGCGTGGCACTCGGCAAAGAGCCAAATTCCGGTAGTCCATAACTCTAGAAAATAGGATTTGTGTCTTCTTTGACACAAATGGAGAAAGATCGCAGGTAGCCAGAGTCCGTGGCACGCGGGGAATCTGGAGTAGCCTGTGGAGGGCACATGCACGGAAGCTGTTTATGGGTGGACACAAGCTAGCCGTAGGTATAGGTGTACGTTCGGGACACCTAGCCCAGTCCGGCTCAAGTCCAAAAAAGCCTGTATTCTTTGAATTTCGGGTTGATCTGGCCAGTTTGAATTTTAAGTCGTGTCGAGCCGGTCCACTAGTCTAGCCCTCGGTCCATGTCCTATCATGTAATTGCTTAAACATAGCAGACTCATTTTGGACGGTCCGAAATTCATTTTTGGCCCGAAATTCACATCAGGGCTCGGAATTCATATCAGAGCCCTAAATACAAAACAAAATTAATAAAACAAATAAAAGATAAGACAAATAAATTTGACCAAAAGCAAACTTAATATTTATATTAAGTTACCAGAGCTATGCAATGACTACCTCGTTTATAAATCATTTGTTAGAAGGAGAAAAAGTATAATTAGCTCTAACAAAGTTCGTAAGTTCAGTTCATTATATAATGTTCATAACAAAAGTAAAATTACATCACATACTCTAATTCAAAGCTACAAAAACATCTAATTAGCATTATCTCTAGCTTTGTGTTCTTTATCAAGTACATGAAAGTGTGAAATGAAGTATGGTTTTAATAAATATATGGGCCTTTTTTCGTACCTCTATATGAGTCATTTCATGCCTGTCTTAAATGGATCGTGTCCGTGCCCGCCCATAGGCCGCGACCTTGGCTCAAACCCGGGCCGATATATCGGGTCGTGCTGGCCCGACACTAAAATATTTTGGACTGGGTCGTGCCTGGGCCGTGGTTTTTTTTTCCGTGCTTCGGGCCAGCCCATCGAACCTAGCCCAAATGTATAACTATATCCGTAGGCACGGGCGCGTGCTTGCAGGGCAGCCATCTGCGCGTGCAGGGAAGCCAGCGGCGGGCGGGCACAGGCCAGCCGACGACGCGAGCGCGGGTAGGGCAGCTGGTAGCGGGCGGAGCAAGGCCAACCGGCAGCGCGGGCTTAGAGGTAAGGCGGCGACGTGGACCTGGGCAGATCACCCGGCGAGCGAGAAGATTTTGGCGGCTGTGCGTGAGACAAGCTAAGTGGCACAGCAACGACAGAGACAGGGTTCCATGAAAAGAAACCAAATGTTTTTTCCTATAAGGGCTAGTTTGGGAACCCTATTTTCCAAATGGATTTCTTTTTCCAATAAAAATTAGTTCATTTTCCCTTGAGAAAATTGAATCCCTTGAGAAAACGGTGTTAGTTTGTGAACTCATTTTCTTAAAAGATATCTATTTTCTAACGAAAAATTAGTTCATTTTCCTTTAGAAAAATAGAAATCCCTTGAAAAATAGAATTTTCAAACTAGCCCTAATAGATAATATTGGTGGTAAATAATATATAACTCCATATCTACGTCTGTTTTTAGGTGTTTTGGAGCTGCATAAGATGTGCTCCAAATTTTAGGACCGAAATGAACTAGAGCTCCACCAATTTTATAGAGTTAGGCTTCTCAAAAAAAATATGGAGTTAGGATATTTGGCTATCTGGAGTTTGGAGTTTGAACCATGTCAAATATGGCCTATGTTACTGGGACGGATTATGGGTATATTATGTTCACCTATATGTGATTCTTCACCAATGTAGACAACAACACAACAAAATTGTTCTAACTAATTCTCACGGGCTCGTGCGTGCACGAATCGTCTACAAATCCCGTACATTGTGTTTGTACTCTCAACCACACTCTGTATGTATTATACCAATTCATATGACTTTCAGTACATTGGTTGTAATGACAGAACGGAATGGTATACAACGATCCCTTAAATAAGGTTGTTTGGTTTAGAGCCAGGGATTGGAATATGAATATCCCAGTGTTGTCCGCCTCAAAATTGTAGAGACCAGAGAGGACGTCAGGGAACGTCTCTATCCTGCTTGTATATAGCTGTCCCACAACCAAACACATCCTAAATTCATCGAAAATAAAGCTTATTCTACTAAAAATAGTAACCCTCGGACGGGTCTAACTCATTTTTTGGTGAAGTATAGATGTCAATAATATATTACTATTGTAAGGAAAATGGACCCCGGGCCATTTGGCTAATTGAGTTTTGGTGTTTGATGATCAACACAATCCGTGAACTAATAAATTTTCTAGTATTTGTGTTTGTAGTTCACAGGATGCAAGATCTACTTGGACTAAGGAATTGGGGAAAGCAACACGTCAAAAGAAGACACTAAAAAGATCCAAGAGAAGTCCAAGTGTGCTGCCTGCGGACTGTCTGTGCGTGGAGCACCGGACTGTCCGGTGGCACACCGGACTATCCGGTGCCCACACGCCGGACTTTCCGGTGCACCAGGGAACTGCAGCCCAATGGCTAGTTCCAGGTGGCACCCGGAGAGAAGACCACCAGACTGTCCGGTGTGAAAAGCCTGCGGCGCCAACGGTCACCTGCTCTGATAGGGCAACGGCTAGGCGCACCGGACAGGCTACAGCGCGCTGTCCGATGTACCACCGAACTGTCCGGTGTGCCACAGAGAACAGCAGCTTTTCTCCAACGGCTATTTTGGAGTTGGGGCCTATATATACTTCACCCAACCGGCCATTTCAAGGTGTGGTAGCCCAAGCAACATACCAAGGCATATTGTAGACATTTCCAAGTGCTCAAACACCCAAGTGCTTAATAGAATCACTCGGTGATTAGCGTAGGTGCTTTGCAAAGTGCTTAGGTTAGTTAGACCGCTTTAGCGCTTGCTCTAGGTGAATCCTAGTTAGTTGAGTGAGTTTAGACAAACCACAAAACCCCTCGACTCTTGCGTGAGCTGTTGTAATTGTACCAAGTGGGGCGAGAGTCTTGCGAGACCGTGACAACCGCGTTTGTGTCACGGCCGCCACCGTGTACAGAAGGGAACGAGGCCCGCGGCATTTCGGCCGGAAGCTCGATAGTGGAGACGCCGGGGAGCGTCCAAGAGGAGCCGGAAGCGGAGCACCACTTGCGTGTGGAGAAGGCCCGCGGCTCTCTACGGAGTTACTCGACCGTGATGCTTGGCCCTCGTGTGGGCTTCCCTTTGCGTAGGGGCACCAACGAGGATTAGTCGGGACCTTGCGTGGTTCTGGATACCTCGGTAAAAATACCGGCGTCATTCACGAGAGTTTGCTTCTCTACTTTGCTCTTTAAGTTTCCACATTTATATTAAGCATTTAAGTTTCAATCTTGTATACATACTTATTTAGTGTAGATTGAAACTTAGCCATTGCGGTAGAGATAGCAACACTTAGACAAAACCTAGTTTGCACTTTCTAGTTTAATTATTTGCATAGGTTTTGCTCTTGGGATTTAATTGTGGCCTAGTTTACCGAAAGTTTTAGAAGTCCTAATTCACCCCCCTCTTAGGCGTCACCCGTTTCCTACAAGTGGTATCAGAGCCTGGTTTGGCTCATTTGAAACGCTTTAGCTTCACCGCTAAAAAGAGCTGACGCTTTTTAGAGGAAGGGATGGATACCCATAGGCCACCACACTTCGATGGCACTAACTTCCCATATTATAGTGCTAGAATGGCTTGTTACCTAGAGGCCGTTGATTTAGGTGTTTGGAGAGTCACTTGTGATGGGATGAAACCCCTCAAGAATCTCGAGAAACCCACTACGAGTGAGGAAGAAGAAATTCATTTAAATGATAGAGCTAAAAATTGCTTGTATGAATCTCTTAGCATGGATATTTTTAATCAAGTATTTACCTTGAAAACTGCTAATGAGATTTGGCTAAAATTGCATGAGCTCCATGACGGAACATCCAATGTCCGTGAGCAAAAACATTGCCTAGTCTTAAATGAGTATAATTCTTTTGCTATGAAAGATGATGAGCTTGTTAGAGACATGTATTCTCGTTTGAATCTAATTATCAATGAGCTCAATTCTATTGGCATTAATAAGCTAGGTGATGCGGACATTGTAAGGAAGATTATCTCCCTGCTACCACAACGAAGATATGGGAGCATCATCATCATCCTTCACAACATGGAGGACTTGAGCAACATGACCCCGACCATTGTGATTGGGAAAATCGCAGCTTTTGAGATGTCGCGAAAAATTTGTCAGGGAGAGGAGCCAACTTCCTCAAGGCCATATGCTTTTGCATGTGATGAAAGGAAGGGCAAAAAGAAGGCTCCTACTCCAAGTTCCTCAAGTGAAGAAGAGGAAGAACAAGAAAGTGATGATGATGAAGATAATCAACCATGCACATCATCCTCCGAGGACGAAGAAACAATCCGACGCGTCGGAAAGGTAATGAGGATGATCCGCAAGATTAATCTAATGGGTGTGCCCCTGCAGGTCGAAGATCTTCTCTTTAACATTGAAAGGAAAAAGCAAAGAAAGAGAGGATGCTTTGCATGTGGGAAAAAGGGCCACTTCAGGGACAACTGTCCAACTATGGTCAAACCCAAAAAGGAGAGGAGCAAAGGCAAGGCTAACAAGTGTTAGAACTTGGGATGATTCTTCAAGTGAAGATGAACCTCCAAGGACGCGCGACCACCGGTCCTCATCGCGCTCATCACGGTCGTCACACAAATGCCTTATGGCAAGAGGTAACAAAAGCATTCCATGCTCTAGTGATAAAAGCAGTAGTGATGATGAAGGTGAGGGAAAGCCCTCTGTAGATGAGCTTGCGGAAGCCGTAGATTTTTTTCAGGATGTTTGCACTAAACAAAAAGCTCAACTTAAAACCTTGAAAAAGAAGTTGATTAGCTCCCAAAATGATTATAAAGGTTTGCTAGAAAAATTTGAAACTTTTGCAAACATAAATAGTGAGCTGTCAACTAAAATTAAGCTATTAGAATCTAGTGCTCCATCCACTGCTACCGATGATAGCCTTATTAAAAAGAATGAAAAACTTAAGGCTAAGTTAGCTAGCTCCCAAGAAGCTGTTGAAAATTTGCTAGAGAAAATGGAAATTCTTAGCATACACAATAATGAGCTAACTACTAAGCTAGAAAACATTGGTAGCACCCCAGTAGCATCTTTAGTTGAAATACCTGAAATAATTAAGAAAGATGCTTCTACTTCCTGCTTTGATTTAATTGATGATTATAACCCTTGCAACCAAGTCTTTGCTGAGAATATTGTTGTAGAGACATGTTCGGATGAGGTTGCAAAGGAAAATGAACAATTAAAGCAAGAAGTGGCTCGCCTTAGCAAGGCTTTGTATGACAAGAAAGGCAAAGCCAAACAAATCCGACCTCCACAAGATACCACCACTGCGGGAGTGAACAAGACTGTAGAGGGACAAACTGTGATTTGTAGGCTGACACATGGAAGGCCACAAGTCTTTCCAATGCAAGGCGATGACCGGGGATAAACAAAGGCAAAAGCTCAAGCAAAAGCCATAAAGCAAAATCTCCAACACCTACATAAAAAAGGTGGACAAAAAGGCTGCTACACCATATTTAATCAAGAAGAAAAAGAATGGAAAGGTGATAGCAATCAAGGCCAACAAGCAAGCCAACAAAGGAAAGGGGGCCAAACACATCTGGGTGCCAAAGGAAATAATTTCAACTAGGAAAAGCACCAAGAAGGTTTGGATCCCGAAAGGGAAGTGAGTGGAACGAAGGTCGTCGGGAAATTTGGAGACTTGGCAAAATAGGGGTGTATATCATGGGATACATCATATTGAATCAAGTTTATTGCCAAGTGGGTTAGTGAATATTCTAGACCCAAATTTCTCACCCATGACTAAGGTAACTAGATTTACTGTATTTCTTATTTTTAGATATGAGTATCTATCTTTTATGTATCTAGTTTTACCTTTCATGCCTAGTATTACATTTTGTGCTTACTTTAGCTTAAATGCATGCATACTAGGAAATTCACATGGTAGGTCTGTTTGTTTTAAATTCATACACTTAAGCAAGCCTACATGATTTAAAATGTTCATTTGAGCATGGCACATAGCTCCTTTATCACCCCATAATAAATGATGCATCAATTGATATTGTCAATATTACAAGTGGTAAAACACTCACATCCTACAATGTGTATCATTTAATTTATATGTGCCAAAGTTCGGATTATAGATAATTCAGCCCTCTTGATATCAAATCAAAGTGCATGTCTCCTACAAGTATTCAAAACTTGTATGCACAACTTAAGGGGGAGGTTACTCTATAATCTATGACTTTGAGACTAACATCTTTTCAAGTCTACTTTTCTGTGATAGTCTCATTGTAAGGAAAATGAAGTCCCCGGAGAATGACAACAAACTTCCACTGCAAAATCTCCAAGAACTCTCATGTCTCACAAGCACGCCATTGACTTTCAATCGGTATCTTTGAGACTACATTTAGTATCATTTACATGTCTTCTCCAGTATTTGATTAGACTATATTTCATATCTCATACTTCCACGTTGCTAAAAATGCATAAGTGGTTAACTCATATTCTGTTACCTATGCATAAGGGAAGTTAGTCTATTCAAATTATGTCTTGCACCTCTAATTTTCACATGCTTTTTCCTAAGTAGAAGATCTCTGTCAGGGGAGTATTTCTTCGTCTCACAAAGAGGGAGAAAATTCTTTCTAAAATAGAATACTCATTTAGGGGGAGTAATCTTTTCAACTGCTACCATACATGTGGTTTAATTTAGTATCCTTCTAGTGGTATCATCTGATAAAATTCTTGTTGAGGGCAAGCTTTATTTACTTCGTACATGCTTTTAATGTCTTCCTTTTTGGTGCTTGATGCCACAGGGGGAGAAGTTTAGGGACCAAAGCAACGAAAACAATATCAAACACCAAACACCACCAATTTAAAATTTTTAAATCTTCAAATGGTTTTTCAAGTGGTTTTGGTTATTTGGTCCAAAAATAGGAAGTAAGTGAATTATGGAGTTAGGGGGAGGCTTAAGTTCATAATATCACATTGTGGGGACAAACATGCATCCTAGCAAGTAGATTGCATATTTTCATTTAAATACTTGTATTATTTGCTTGCTTTGGTTGTGTTGTCATCAATCACCAAAAAGGGGGAGATTGTAAGGAAAATGGACCCCGGGCCATTTGGCTAATTGAGTTTTGGTGTTTGATGATCAACACAATCTGTGAACTAATAAGTTTTCTAGTATTTGTGTTTGTAGTTCACAGGATGCAAGATCTACTTGGACTAAGGAATTGGGGAAAGCAACACCTCAAAAGAAGACATTAAAAAGATCCAAGAAAAGTCCAAGGTGCTGCCTGCGGACTGTCTGTGCGTGGAGCACAGTACTGTCCGGTGCACCAGGGAACTACAGCCCAACGACTAGTTCCAGGTGGCACCCGGAGAGAAGACCACCGGACTGTCCGCTGTGAGCACCGGACTGTCCGGTGTGAGAAGCCTGCAGCACCAACGGTCACCTGCTCTGACAGGGCAACGGCTAGGCGCACCGGACAGGCTACAGGGCGTTGTCCGGTGTGCCGCAGAAACAGCAGCTTTTCTCCAACGGCTATTTTGGAGTTGGGGCCTATATATACTTCACCCAACCGGCCATTTCAAGGTGTGGGAGCCCAAGCAACATACCAAGGCATATTTTAGACATTTCCAAGTGCTCAAACACCCAAGTGCTTAATAGAATCACTCGGTGATTAGCGTAGGTGCTTTGCAAAGTGCTTAGGTTAGTTAGACCGCTTTAGCGCTTGCTCTAGGTGAATCCTAGTTAGTTGAGTGAGTTCAGACAAACCACACAAAAGTTGCGCGTGGAGACCGCTTTAGCGCTTGCTCGATAGTGGAGACGGCGGGGAGCGTGCGAGAGGAGCCGGAAGCGGAGCACCACTTGCGCGTGGAGAAGGCCCGTGGCTCTCTACGGATTTACTCGACCGTGGTGCTTGGCCCTCGCGTGGGCTTCCCTTTGTGTAGGGGCACCAACGAGGATTAGTCAGGACCTTGCGTGGTTCCGGATTCCTCGGTAAAAACACCAGCGTCATCCACGAGAGTTTGCTTCTCTACTTTGCTCTTTAAGTTCCCACATTTATATTAAGCATTTAAGTTTCAATCTTGTATACATACTTATTTAGTGTAGATTGAAACTTAGCCATTGCGGTAGAAATAGCAACACTTAGACAAAACCTAGTTTGCACTTTCTAGTTTGATTATTTGCATAGGTTTTGCTCTAGGGATTTAATTGTGGCCTAGTTTAGCGAAAGTTTTAGAAGTCCTAATTCACCCCCCCCTCTTAGGCGTCACCCGTTTCCTACAACTATTATTTTGGTGGCCATCACCAGTAGAAAACAATTTTAAGCATATAGTGAGGTCTAATTTTTATAGGCAGCTTTGATTATCAAGCGTCAGTAGTATTTCTAGTAACAGTTCCTTAAGAAAATCACATATAGAAATCATACTTTTACAGGCCATTCCTTAAAGGCGTGTCTGGTTTGAAGAATCACTCCATCTAAAATGAGGTGGTGCATCATGAGCCTATTCCTCAAATTTGGTGGAATGACTTTATTCCTCATTTTAGTACTAACTAATTAACTATGAGGAATGAGGTGACAATGGATCAACTCATTCCATTACACAAACCAAACAAAAAATGAGGAGTAAGATGAGGATGGACTACCTTATTTCTTAAACCAAACACCCTATAAGAAAAAATGCCTATAGAAATCCATGATTTCTACAGTCGATTTTCTTAAAAAACGTGCAACTAGAAATCATTTTTATCCTAATTTTTTTGAGTTTTTCAAATGATTTCGTATGGAAAAACTAGCAACATAAAAGTTGTAGATATCTAAAAGTATGAAATTTTGTAGTTTACAACTTTTTTATTTGAAATTATTTTGACTCTCAAAATTTATATATGAGTTTGTCAAATTTAAAATGCAAATTTTGCAGACTAGCTCGGATAGAGAAAGTAGCAAAATAAAAGTTGTGGAACTTCAAAAGTTATTCAACTTTGTAGTTGACAACTTTTTTTGTTTAAATTCATTTACAACCTCACACAATCAATTTACACTTAGTTTATTATAACATGTGGGCAACAAAATTGCTATCTAGGCACAAAGTAAGTGATATGTAGAATGGTACAGAAGGGTACGCGTGGGATGAAGTCGGGGATTCGATTCAAGCTGGTTGTGTAGTGCACATATTTTACGAGAAAAATGTCGCGACTGGGTGAGACCTTCCTGGAAAAGATTTTTCACTAGCGGTTTTATTACCTCGATCGCCAGAGAAAATCGATTTTCACTAGCGGTTTTATTAACTCGCATGTACAAATAATTACTTTTACTGGTTCCTAGTACTGGCGATTCTAAAAAACGCCAGTATAAATTGGTTCTGAACCGTATGCATGGATCGGACCGCCTCAAATAAGCTTGTTTTTAATGGTGCGACCGTACGAGGGTGGTAAAATAGGTGATATATTTCCCATCAAACTAAGCCTTCTATTATTTGTCTAGTCAAAGCATATGGAAAATAAATAAATTATCTATGTTCAACTATGATTTGGTTAAGTGTTGCTATTTGTACTGTTAAGAGTTATACAACCTAAATTCCACATCTATCTGCTAGATTAACAACTAGTATAAAAGGTAAAATACAAAACCAAAGTACACAATATAAATATAGAAGCTTAAAGGTGAGACCGTGAGAGGGATATAAACTTTTGTTGGTGGGTTTTGCATTTTTAGCGAGATGTCGAGAAGCACATATGTTTCGACCTAGTTCTTGTTAGAGCCCCTTGCAAGGATGTCGAAGCGAGAGCCAAGCTCCCGGTTGGGTACTCTATGGATAGCCTCTAAGCCTTATCCAAAAGCATTGCCTCGATGTGGTCTCTCTCGAATGCTCTTTGCTATATTCACTATCATGTTTCTAGCCAAAATACCATGGACCTTGTTTACTCAATTACATGGTGGCAGCCACACCATCAACATAGTTGATGCGATTCCATAAGGCTACAAGCCCCTCTGGTACAACTAGCTAGTGCAATGGTGTGTGCAAGCACCAAATGGTAAGAGGCGTTCTAACCTCACTTCTAACACTAGATCTAAACCTAGATCAAGATCTAAATGTTGTAGTCTAGCTAACCTAAGCACTTCGCAAAGCGCCTACACTAATAATTAAGAATGAGTCCCACTCACTCGTAGTGTTTTGTAACTCCCACACACACTTCAAATGGCTAGTTATGATTTTATTTATAGCCCAAAGGAGTGAATTAGCTATTGAAAACACAATAGGCCTCACTGCATACTATCGAACTATTTGATGGATACATCATTGGACAATTACATCAGGGTTCATGTAGCACTAGTTGTTGCTAACTATTGGGTACGCACATATATTCTAATGCCTATCATTGGACGACCAATATGATGCCCCATTTCCCTCTTTGGAATCTTTCTACGTGACTGTCACATTATATCTCAATGGTTTGATGCCCTAAATAGTGTCATTTGATGCCCTCTGAGTGTGAACAGTGGGACCGTTTGGCCTAACACTCTTGCCTCTGTGGTTTGATGTCTGTGTCCAATGCTTCTTGTTCTTCTACTATTTAGGGTTGGCACCAACTGTATGGCCCGATGCTTCCCTTGAGATGGTTTAATGACCTTTAAACCCTTCTATTGCTTTGTTTATTCATGATCTTTGTGTTTAGCTTGGTTCTATCTTGTGTCTTGGGCTCTTGCATGTACTTGTAGGTCTTCAATGATTATTATTATGTCCTGCTTGTGGTGTTGATAATCAAGTTCACTTATTTGCCTCCATCCAAGTCTACATTGCATCCTTTGAAATATAGTCAAAGACAATAGCAAATAATGTTAGTCCAAATTGTTATGCTAATCATCAAACAACAAAACTTAACTATCAATGGGCATCAATATATTTTTCTTGTAATCTCCCTCTTCTTGGTGGTTGATGACAACACAACCAAAGAAAACAAATAATTAATTCCCAAAGTGTAAAATTCAATCTACTTGATAGGATGCATATATGAAGGCAAGAATGATGTGATAAAAAATATACCACTTGGAAACTTTAGATGAAAACTATCTTGTCCTTGATAAACGCCTCCCTTGTGGTATTATGGACTTAAACCTCCCTTCCATGCTTGGACCCTTAACAAATAGGATGCATTCTCCCTCTTTATTTGTTTTCAATCTCCCCCTTCTCCAAATATGACTTCCATAAAATACCACTTGTATATTAGATACCAAATGAATTAATATTCTAAATACTTCGTGTCTTTGGTATTTGATATCCGTTGGCTTGCTTTTTGTCTTAGTTTCGGAAACTAGGAGGCAGTAAGGTTTGTGTTCGGTAGGGGGCTAACATGGACTCACTCTAAATGGCGAATCAGTGGGATTCCACGAGAAATCTTGGACATGGGGTTTATACTAGTTTGAGTTTGCACCCAACTCCAGTGTAGTGCTGATCATGGTATTGCTCTGAACATGTACCAACTAAAGTGCTTGGGTGTGAAAGGAAGAGGGACCATCCCTTTTATATCTTAAGCGACAGACCTTACATCGCTCTCTCTTAGACAGTGTGAGAGAGAGAGTCGTTCAGTTGTCGTGGTGGGCCCTCCTCCTCTGGTCGTGCGAAGTAGCGCTTCTGGCATGGTGCCGCCCATCACACTTGTTCCTATGGTAGGTTCATGGCTGACGTCCCTGTGATGACACGCGGCGGGTCCCACGATTCAGCCTTGGGGCTTGATTTATACAATGTGGCTTTCTCCTATCGTCGTCGGCCCTTCGTCATCCTTCTGTGCACATGGATTCTCCTACTCGGTATGGCACCCCATACTATCACTTCTGACATAATGGCTACTGTGGATAATCCGGTGCTGAGGTCACCTCTGACCCGTGCTGCTTCATCCCATCAGAGTATGTGATATGCTTATATTATAAGAAAGGAACGTATAGTGTGTCGACGGCTATCATGTGGGTTCCTGCTGATGTGTCCTGCTGTGGCTAGTCCTGTAAGATGGGTTGTGTCGTGCTGGCCCGGCACTAGCCCATCATGCTTCGGGCTTCAAATTGTCAGACAGGGCCAGCACAGATTTCATTCGGGCCAGGCCTTATTGGGCATATCTCCTAAAATATAGGCCCAGCATGGCCCTAAAGCACGGCGTGCTTGCTTTAGGCCGTGCTTGACTAGGCCCGGCACGCAATTAACAGATATTCACAAAACCCTCTCAAGCACAAGTCATATTAACAGTAAACAACAACATAAATTAAACAACATAAGCAGCAGTGAACATAAATAACTTGTTATTAACATTAACTCTCTCAAACAACATAAACAGTAGGACAAACAAGTTTTGAGGGAAAATACATTTTATTCCTCGATCTGCCTCGCTAAAAACCTTACACCTCAGTGTGTGGCTCCCTCTGTAAGGAAAAGAGTACATATCTGTAAAAGTTTTAATGTCCACAGTCCATATTACATTAACAGTCCACAATAACAAAATGAACTAGATAAAAGAAGTAACACTAATCATGGCTGAAATCAGCAAAAGCTTGTTCAATGTCAGGATCTTCAAGTTCATGCTGCTTTTTATCTTATGCTCTTTTACAATCCTTAAGGCAGGTGATGGCCTCCATTGTCTCAGGTACAAGAGAGGACCTCCTTTCTTCAATAATTCTATCCACTGTGCTGAATGTGGCTTTAGAAGAAACAGTCAAAACAGGAACAAGAAGAATATCTCTAGCAAAATGAGATAATACTGGGAAACTGTACTTGTGTTCCCTCCACCATTCAAGTAATTTTACCTTATCACCCTTCAAGGTGCGATCAGTGGCTGCAAATTTAGTAGACAAATAATGATTCAATTTAGCATTAGGATTCCACCTTTGATTTACCGATAAGTTAGCAGATTCTTTCCCCTTCGATCTCTTCTATGAGTGGGTTGCCAAAGAACTATCTGAATGTTCTATGTCATGTTCATCCACTGTTCCTGTAATATCACTTTTAGCATATTTGTTAGTAAAACCAAAAACACAAAATAATTCATCTTTCACATGATTAAAAGCATCTTAGTAGTCCATATCTAGCAAGACACCAATTCCTTCTAAAGCAGTTTGTAACCCATCAAGTTTTTTTTCTAGGATCTAGAATAGTTGCAAACAATATAAATGGGATATGTTATCAAAGTATTTTAGAAATTTTAACTCCATTGAAGCAACAACAATGCAAAGAAGGGAATCAGATCTATGCTTAGCAAATGACTCAGCAATTAACCAAATGTAATCAATGACTAAGCAAGATGTAGGATAGTAAACACCTAATAGAACATTTGTGGCTACATGAAAGGGCATCAAGAACTCTCTAAAATGTTTCACCATATACCAATCAGCTTCAGTTAGCACCAAATCAGTATCAAGAGCATTAGCATCCACAAAGATAGTTATAATTTTTCATAACCTTCTAGTTTCTTAAGCATAAGGTAGGTTGAATTCCCTCTTATCTTCATATCAAGGCCAAATTTCCTTGATTACCATATTATTTGCCTTGCAATACTCACCAAATTTATTAATCATTTGAGGAGTACTAGTTATGAAACAAACAACACCACAGACATTATCCAAATACTTACTAACAACTGTTATGCCATCCTGAACAACCAGATTAATAATGTGGCACACACACCTTTGGTGGACAACATAACCATCTATGTATGACTGCAGATGAGGGGCAAGAGATTCTATCGCATTTGTATTTGAGGAAGCATTATCAGAGTAATAGACAGAATCTTATTCCTTATATTAAAATCATTAACCACCTCAAGAATATGATTAGCAATTGTAGTACCGGTATGTGAATCATTATTCACTCTAAAACCTATAACACACTTATGAAAACAATATAAATTATCCAAATAGTGTGCAACAATAGAAATATAACTAGTCTTTTGATGTGATGAAGTCCAAATACCTGAAGTTAAAGCAAACAAAAACTAAACTTTTTTAAAATTTTCTTTAAGAGCAGCAAGTTGTTTGCGGTACTGAGACATCAAATCAAATTTTATAGTAGTTCTACTAACAGGTTGGTATTGTGGGCAGAAGGCACGCTGAATCTGATTCTTAAAATTAGGGCTTTCTCCCATCATAATAGGTAGGTCTTTAGAAATAATGTATTTAATAATTTCTTCACACGTTAATTGTGGATTGTAAACCCAAGTACTTATAGTGCCGTCCGCGATGAAGTTTAGTTGAGTTTGCACACTTGTACCAAAAGTTTGCCCTACCTTTTTCAAACAAGCTCTAAAGTGTCGATTCAAATGCCCAGTGCCACTAGCAGAATCTGCACTCAACTCAGTTTTACAATAGTGACATACAACAATATAACTTTTTATACCATTCTCGACAATCTCCCGCTTATCCATATGCTTCCAGCACTCTGCCCTAGAAACAGATGGTTTAGCACCCTTTAGTGGCACATCACCACCAATATCCCCATCGCCATTAGAAACACCTCTAGTACCATCTGATGGTACTAGTAAGGAACTAGAACCAGGTACACCTTTAGTACCATCTACTAGTACTGGTAAGGAACTAGAACCAGACACAGGCCTAGTGCCACCACCATCTGCTGGTACTCGTAAGGAGGGACTACAAACAGGTCAAGACCTAGTTCCTTCCATGGTAGGGGAGAGTTCGCTAGGAATAGGATTGCTGGAACCATCTATCCTACTACTACCAGAATCTTTTCTAACAACTAACCTCTTCCTCCCCATTGTAGAGAAAGTGAATACAGATCTAGCAAGTGAGCAGCAAGCAAACTGGGGTAGTGGGGTATATAAATAAAGCACGAGGCAGCAAACAAACTGAAACTAGGGTACTTAGTGAACACTGAGCAGCAGCAAGCACACATTTGTAGAGCACTTGAGCAAACATTTGTAGAGCACTTACTGCTATCTCTTGGGAAAAAGGCACGAATGCGAACAGGCCCAACAAGGGCACTTTTTCCATACCTTGGCGATGTCAGTTGAGCACTTGAGCTGGCGTCGGCAGCGTTTAGGTTCCTGGGAAAAGTTACCTAGGAATCGGGATTAGGGTTTTGAGATGCGCACGAAGTTGCGCAAGTGCAAGGATCTGAACGAAGCACATCAAGGATCCAGCCATGGAATGCCGCATCAGATGGAAGAGACGGCGGTGGGCTGGAAGAGAAGGCGGCCTGGAGGCTGGACCCTGGAGCGGCGGTAGACGAGGGAGGCGAGAGAAATGAGAGGTCAGGAGAGAAACGAGAGGTCGGGAGAGAAACAAAGTGAATGCCGCTGTGTTGTGCCCTCGTAACCCTAAACCATAAATGAAGTAAATGCTGTCGTGCCATCCCTTTGGGCTTTTACCCGTGTCGGGCTGACTCAGGCATGGCCCAATCACCCATGCCGGGCCATGTGGGCCGTCGGGTCAAAAGCGGAAGCACAGCCCAGCATGATGAACGTGTCGTGCTGGCCCAGCTTTTTCGCTTCCGTGTTGGGCCGGGTTTCGTGCTTTTAATTACGTGCCAAGTCCGTGCTAGCCCAATGGGCATGGCCCAGACTTATAGGACTATTTGTGGCCGACGTGTGCTGATGGCTTTAGAACTTGAGCTGGCCTCAGCGGGGGCCTAGTCGTCCGTTCTGCCTCATAGAATTGCTCGACGGTGACTTGGTCGTCTGTTCTGCCTCGTAGACTTGCTCGACAGGGACTTGGTCGTTCGTTTCGCCTCATAGACTTGCTTGACACAGTCTTGGTCATCCCGCCTTGTAGGCCTTGCTCGACAGGGTCCTAGGCCAGATCATGGATTATGGGCTTGCTCTAAGTACCCCATTGAGAGCACCTAGAGGGAGGGTGAATAGGTGATCCTGTAAAATTCAACACTAAATAGCCACAAGCTTGGTTATAAAGATGTTAGTGCAATAGAACCAAGTGGCTATAGAGCGAGCTCTTGCGAATCACAATAATCACAGAGAAAGACAGCACAAGAGACACAGTGTTTTATCTCGTGGTTTGGCCAAGTATAACACTTGCCTACTTCCACGTTGTGGCGTCCCAATGGACGAGGGTTGCAATCAACCCCTTTCAAGTGATCCATTGATCAACTTGAATACCACGGTGTTCTTCTTTCTTAGACTTTCTCCCGTTTGCGAGGAATCTCCACAACTTGGAGCCTCTCGCCCTTACAATTGATGATCACAAAGAAGCATGGAAGTAAGGGAGGGGAGAGCAACACACACAAGACTCAAAACGAGAGCACAATCACACACACAAGTCACAACTCAAGCTCAAAACACAACACAAGGAGTTCTCAACTCAAATGGAGCTCAAGTCACTATCTCAAAGAATCGAATGCGTGAGAATGGAGTCTTGGAGTCTTAGGATCTTTCTTGTAAGCTTGGGTGACTCCTCCATGCGCCTAGGGGTCCCTTTTATAGCCCCAAGGCAGCTAGGAGCCATTGGAGATCAACAAGGAAGGCCATTCTTGCCTTCTGTCGGGTAGCGCACCGGACAGTCCGGTGCGCCACCAGACAGTCACTATAGACGGTCTGGTGCGGATCTCCTTCCTTTTCTGGCACAGACGACCGTTGCACCTCGGCGTCAGTTGGCGCACCGAACACTGTCCGGTGCACACCGGACAGTCCGGTGCCCCCTTCTGACCGTTGGTGCGGGCCATGTGTCGCCCGCCGATTTCGCTGCCGACCGTTGCGCAGTCGACCGTTGGCTCACCGGACAGTCAGGTGCACCACCGGGCAGTCCGGTGAATTTTAGCCGTACGCCGTTGAACTTTTTCTGAGAGCGACGGCTTCGCCGCGGACGACTCACCGGACAGTCCGGTGAATTATAGTCGTACGCCGCCGTCGAGTCCCAAGAGTGGCCGGTTCACCTTGGACTCGTCTGGCGCACCGGACACTGTCTGGTGCACCATCGGACAGTCCGGTGCACCCAGACCGAGCAGCAGTTGGCTGTACACAGCCAACTGTTTTCCAATCTATTTTCTCCTGTTTCTAGCACTTAGACACAATACATTAGTGTTGGGGCGAAGGCAAAGGCGCCACCCTTCGCTCGAAGCCTTCGCTGTAGCAGCTGAGCTAACAGAAACAAAACAGGCAGGGACACCCTTCGCTTCTTCCGCACCAAACGAAGACTGGCGACGAAGGGCATCCCACAGTGCGGCCTCGTCCAGCTCAGAGGCCCACGTGCAATCCGGCCCATTGTAACGGGCCCCGCGTGGCTGCCGTGCGTTACGGGCCTAATTTGTAAAAGCATTCCTGTAATTACGGTCTGTAACCCCGCTTTATGGGAATATTCTAGGGATAACCTAGGTAGCTGAGGGAACATGCGTCCTTAGCTCAAGGCGCTGCGCACTCAGGTACCTATAAATACCCCTGCACAGTGCCCGTGAGAGGCCAGATTAACAGAGCTTTTTGCCATCTAGCGCGAGTGCCCTGTTGTCGTCACTGTTCACCCTTGTTGGATCTCCTTGCAACTGAGAGCAGGTTCCAACATTTGGCGCCCACCGTTCATGCTACGAGAAAACCACCCGCGATGGCACCCAAGAGAGCTAACCCGAAGGCTGACGAGGCTGCGAAGGCAGCACTGCTCGCCGCAAGAAAGGGCAAGGCCCTCGCCCTCACCCAATCCACCCACCAAGAGGCCACTAAAGACGATGTCCCTCGCGCATGCGAAGACGACACCCTCCGCACCTGCGACCCTGAGGGACAACCGCAGCCACCCTCAGGCTTCGCACCACCAGAGGGCGCGGACCTCGCCGAGGACGGTGAAGTCCTCGGCGTCTCAGCAGAAGAACAGCTACAGCTGCGCGCCCTGCGCCTCAAGAACCGCAATCTCCAGAGGCAGAAGGAGATACTAGAGGCCAAGCGCCAGCGTGTGTCCGCACTAGCCAAAGTGCGGCAAATAATACGCGACGAAGAGCAGAAGGCCCAGGAACTCGAGCGGGAGATTGCGCTGATGCAGCGCGAAGGCCACCTCGGCCTGCAGCACGAGTCACCCCTCCAGCAGCGCGCACAACTCGAAGACACGCGCGAAGGCCACCCCGGCCTGCAGCATGGGCCACCCCTGCAACACCGCGCGCAACCGGAGGACCCGTGTTTCCCCCAACGCGACCACACCTTCCCGCACGCCGCACCATTCCAAGGGGTCAACTATCTCGATGAGCGAAGTCCCCTGGCGCCACACCTGCAAGTGACGCCGTGGCCAGCTAACTTCCGGGCAGGGACCTACCCCAAGTACAACGGCAGCACCGACCCGGCTCAATACATAATGAGTTATCAGGTCGCCGTTGCATCGTCCGAAGGGGACGACGCCACAATGGCGAAGTCTTTCATCATCGCCCTCGAGGGCCCAGCACTCACCTGGTTCACCAGGTTGCCTCCGTTGTCCATTGATTCCTGGAGAAGTCTCCGGGACAAGTTCCTGCTCAACTTCCAAGGGTACCGCCCAGACACCGACGCCCTGGCCGAACTTTCGCTCTGCAAGCAGCTGGAAAAGGAGACTCTGAGGGAGTATTACAGCAAATTTTTAACACTCAAGTCACAGCTGCCCTCAGTCGATGACCAGATTGCCATCCACTATGCTATCAGTGGCCTTCGCGCCAGCGTCCTTTACAGCCACTGCATCAGAGATCTGCCAAAGAACCTCCAAGAGTTATATCAGCTGTTTGAAAAGTACGCCAGATCCGAAGAGCTCCACCAGCACAAGATTGAGTCCCAAAGGAAGCCAAAAGATGCTCCACAGTCCAGCCGCACGTGGACAAGGACTCCACAGCCAGACTCCGGTCGAGACGGCCGCAATCAGCAGCAAGTGCACAACATCGCCAACCAGCATCCCGCTGCTGACCCCCCTCGTTGCCAGGAATATCCACCCCCCCCAGGGCCGCGGAAACGGCACTCGTGGCAGGGGCCGAGGGCGTGCACAGCCGCCGCGCCGATTCTACTGCCTCTTCCATGGCGAAGACTGCGCCCACCAAACCAAAGACTGCCCCGAAACGAAGGCTACCAGAGACAGAATGGCACGGGCGCAGCCAGCCGACAACCCCAGAATTGTCGCGCACAATTACCAGCAACCCCCTCCACCATATATCCACGCTCCCGCCCCGCATCCACCGCACCACGCTTACCAACAGCATCAGGAAGTACAAATCGTACCTCCTCCACCCCCACCACCACACCAGCAACATCAAAACATCCCCCATGCCCCAAAGCAGGAAGACTTCGCCGATCAACCATATCGCGGAGTCATCCACATGATAACTGGCGGGTCCAGCACTGACTTCGACACCAAGCGGCAGAAGCGGGACCACTACCGCAGCATCAACCATGTCGCCATCACGGGCCCAGTCGTGCAGACAAAGTGGTCCCACATACCGCTAACCTTCGACGCACGGGACGTCGACTTGCGCAGCGCCCCCCACTGCGACGCCATGGTTATCAATTGCAGCGTGGCAGGCTGGGACCTGCACAAAGTCCTCGTTGACAATGGCAGTCAGGCGGACATCATCTTCCTCCACGCCTTCGATCGCATGGGCATAAGCCACAGCCTGCTTAAGCCTTCGGACAACCCGTTGTATGGCTTCGGCGGCAACGACACCTTCCCCGTCGGCAAAATAGAGCTGCCTCTCTCCTTCGATGTAGCACCCAATGCCCGAAGCGAGCAAATAACCTTTGACATTGTGGACATGGTATATCCTTACAATGCCATCATGGGCCGGGGCTCCATCAATAAGTTCGAAGCAGCTATTCACGGACTGTACCTATGTATGAAGATACCAGGTCCGTTAGGCGTCATCACAGTCTTCGGCAATCAACAGACTGCGCGTAACATAGAGCGGGACTTCGTGCCCGGTCAAAGAAACGTGCACTGCCTCACGGCCCAACGCGAGGTCCCCGCGCCTGCCAGCCCAACCAATAAGCAACATGACAAGGCACAGCTGCAGAGCAACGACGGGACCAAGACTGTCCCCCTCGACCAGGCCATGCCCAGGCAGACAATCATTATCAGCGAAGACCTTACTTCGCATGAAGAAGAAAAGCTCCTCTGCTGCCTGTCCAAGAACAAAGATGTCTTCGCCTGGTCGGCCCTCGATCTGGTCGGGGTCAGCCGTTCAATAATTGAGCACAGTCTGGGAATCGACCCTTCGGTACGGCCGAAAAAGCAGCGGCTTCGCAAGATGTCCGACGAAAAGACGAAGGCCGCCAAGGCAGAGGTGCACCGCCTCCTGGAGGCCAAATTCATCGAGCCGGTGGCTTACCCCACATGGCTCTCCAATGTCGTGATGGTGCAGAAAAAGAGCGGGAAGTGGCGAATGTGCATCGACTTCACCAGTCTCAATAAAGCCTGCCCAAAGGACAATTTCCCGTTGCCGCGGATCGACAAAATAGTCGACAGCGCGGCCGGATGCGAGGTCATGTCCCTCCTCGATTGCTTCTCCGGTTACCACCAGATATACATGAAGGAAGAAGACAAGGCTAGCACCAGCTTTATAACACCCTTCGGCACATATTGCTTCATCAGAATGCCGGAGGGACTCAAGAACGCTGGGTCCACCTTCTCCAGGCTTACCAAAACAGTGCTCGAAGGGCAGGTTGGCAGAAACATATTCACATATGTAGACGACATTGTCGTCGCCAGCAAGAGCAAGGAGGACCACCTCGCCGACCTCGCCGAAACATTCGCGAACATGCGAGACGCACAACTCCGCCTAAACCCGAAAAAGTGCGTCTTCGGCGTTCGCCAAGGCAAAATATTGGGCTACCTGGTATCACACCGCGGCATCGAGGCCAACCCAACCAAGATTCAGGCCATCTTGGACATGACGCCTCCGCAGTCCGTCAGGGACGTCCAGCGCCTGACAGGCAGATTGGCCGCTCTCAACAGATTCATCTCCAGGTCCGCCGAGCGAAGTCTCCCCTTCCTCAAGACACTCCGTGGTGCAAAAGACTTCGCCTGGGGACCAGAGCAGGCGGCGGCCTTCGCCTCATTAAAACAGTACCTGATAGAGTTGGCCGTCCTTACCAGCCCCGACCCCTCGCTCCCCCTGCTGCTCTACGTCGCGGCTTCGCCACATGCGGTCAGCGCGGCACTAGTGCAGGAGCAGACTGTCGAGGGCGTGGTCCGGCATAGCCCTGTGTACTATGTCTCCGAAGTGCTGACACCGTCCAAGTGCAACATGACAGAGCTGGAGAAGATTGCCTACGCAGTCGTCATGTCGTCGCGCAAACTGCGCCATTACTTCGAAGCATTCAAGGTCCGAGTCACCTCAAACAGGGGACTCGGCGAATTATTCAGAAACCCGGAGGCATCGGTGAGGATTGCCAAGTGGGCGGCCGAACTCTCCGGCTACCACATCTGCTTCGAGCCCAGGACAGCTATCAAGTCTCAAGTCCTGGCAGACTTCGTCGTCGACTGGACTGGGCCAACAACACAGCCAGATCCGTCCGCAGAGAAGACTTGGTCGATCCATTGCGACGGCGCATGGTGCCATGCGGGGGCAGGCGTCGCTGCAGTCATCACCTCACCAGTCGAGGTCAAGCACAGATATGCAGCACGACTCAGCTTCAATCTGGAATCCGACAGATGCACAAATAATATAGCAGAATACGAAGCAGTCATCCTCGGCCTCCGCAAGCTAAGGGCCCTCGGAGTCACCACCTGCATCATCAAAACAGACTCCAAGGTAGTTGCCGGCCAAGTCGAGAAAGACTATGCAGCCAAGGACCCCGCGCTCATGCAGTACCTCGCGGCCATCCGAAGTCTCGAGAGGCAGTTCAAGGGGTTCACCTTGCAGCATGTGGATCGGGCCAAGAATGAAGAGGCCGACGCATTGGCCAAGGCTACCGCCAGGGGCGAAACTCTGCCCTCCGACGTGTTCTTTCATGTCATCGGCACGCCAGTAGTCCGGAGCCCTGAAGGGCTCCAAATAACCAATGACAGCGAGGGCCACCGCACAGTCAACCTTATCATGACCGAAGACTGGCGGGCACCCATAACCCTGTTCCTGCAGGGGTATTATCATCCAGCTGACATCAGTGAGGCCAAGCGTCTCAGACATCGAAGCCGAGACTTCGCACTGATTGAAGGCCAACTCTACAAAAAAGGGGTCAGTCAGCCAATGCTTAAGTGTGTCACCGAAGCCGAAGGCATGCAGATTCTACATGAAGTCCACAGTGGCACGTGCGGCTCACACGCAGAGCCGAGGGCCCTAGCTGCTAAGGTGATCCGCCAGGGCTTTTACTGGCCCGCAATGATCTACGCCGCAAATCGGGTCACACGGTCCTGCGAAGCCTGCCAGAAGTTTTCTCCTCGGTCAGGCGGCCCCTCACAGTATACAAAGCTGATCGCCCATACATGGCCTCTCCAGCGCTGGGGCCTCGACATTGTCGGGCCCCTGCCCACCGCTCAGGGGAACCTTAAGTTCGCCTTCGTCGCGGTCGAGTACTTCACCAAATGGATCGAGGCGCGGGCTGTTTCTACAATAACATCAAAGACTGCCCAAAAATTCTTCTGGCAGAACATCGTTTGCCGCTTCGGAGTACCGTCCGAACTAACAGTTGACAACGGCAAGCAGTTTGACAACCAAGACTTCAAGGATTTTTGTTTCTCCATTGGCACCAAGCTTGCCTTCGCCTCAGTCTATCATCCGCAGTCCAACGGGGTCGTGGAGCGCGCCAACGGGAAAATCTTCACAGCTATCAAGAAAATGCTCCTTGATGAAAAAGGGCAGATGGACCGATTTGTTACCTGAGGCAGTCTGGGCACTAAACACGACTGAGTGCAGGGCGACCGGGTTTACTCCCTTCCGCCTTCTATACGGATCAAAGGCCATGACCCCGCAAGAAATAAAGCACGGGTCCCCGCGAACAGTTCCGTCAGCCGTCCCCGATGTGGACGAGCCAACTTCAAAGGATCTTATCGACGGAGACCGAGTCTTCGCCCTACAGGCCCTGAACAAATACCAAGCCCAGACCAAAGCATGGCGCGACCACTCAGTCATCCCGAGGGAGTTCAGCGAGGGGGACCTCGTACTCGTTCGAACAGCTCGGACGGAGTCCAAGGGCAAGCTGGAGCCCAGGTGGGAGGGCCCCTTCATAGTCAAGACAAAAGCTTCCCCCAACGCTTACAGGCTCACAACGCCAAACGGCGAGGACCTGGAGCACTCCTGGAACATCGACAACCTCCGCAAATTTTTTGTTTGATTCCTCAGGGCTGTCTTCGCCCTTGTAATTCGCAAAAACAATCTTGTACCGGCCCGCACTCTTTTCCTCCCGGGGGGTGAGGTTTTTAACGAGGCGGAGCCATGTAATATATGTGTGAAAAATCCCCCGCAAAGACATGCGTCGAAAAAAGACCGCGACGACGGTCTTCGACATTCGACCAACACGAGGTCACCGCGAGGCTAAGCGCTAGCCACCCTCGCGTGCGACAAATCCGCGCAGAAGTCGCCTAAGGGTGCAGCCGGATTAGCACAACAAGTGCGAAAAAATCGAAGTCTATCGCGAAGACTATCCGCGCAGAAGTCGCCTAAGGGTGCAGCCGGATTAGCACTACAAGTGTGAAAAAATCGAAGTCCATCGCGAAGACTATCCACGCAGAAGTCGCCTAAGGGTGCAGCCGGACTAGCACAACAAGTGCGAAAAAATCAAAGTCTATCGCGAAGACTATCCGCGCAGAAGTCGCCTAAGGGTGCAGCCGGACTAGCACAATAAGTGCGGAAAAACCAAAGTCTACCGCGAAGACTATCCGTGCAGAAGTCGCCCAAGGGTGCAGCCGGACTAGCACAACAAGTGCGAAAAAACCGAAGCCTACCGCACAGACTGTCCGTGCAGAAGACACCTAAGGGTGCAACCGGACTAGCACAACAAAGGCAGAAACGACAACATCAAACCGTCCACGCCAAGACCAACTATAATCACACCAACACAGCACAACAAAACAAACCAGACAAAGTACACAACGCCTTCGCACACATATACAAGCGAGGGCACACAACTTCATCATACAAGCCTCTACATATACAAGCGAGGGCACCACACTCTACATCGGCTCAACCTTAGGAATAATTCCCATCTCCCTATAATTAAATAACATTATCCTAAGCTCCTCACCCGCAAAAAGACTTCGCAGTTCTGAAAGTTCCCTTTGACCCGGGAACAGGATCTGGATGTCGCCTAGAGGGGGGGGTGAATAGGCGAATAAAACTTATTACTTTAAAACTTAAATTCTTACTCTACTCGAAGACTTAGTACGCAGTGGAGTGAGAAGACTCTTCGAGTAGGTTGCAGCGGAATCAGAGATCCTGTCTCAAAAGCATCCTACACTTCAAATAAAGCTTATACCACAGATAATTATTGAAGTGCAGATATAAAGACTAGTAAGACAGAGAGTCAGGATACAATACAGAACAGAGCACACAGACGCAAGGATTTATCCCGAGGTTCGGCCAAGCCTGAAATGCTTGCCTAGTCCTCGTTGGAGTTAGCCACACCTGGGCTTGGAGTCTTTTTCAACTCCTTCCTCCGTTTGCTCAGATCTGTCAGTATGACGGATAGAGCCTTTCACTATTGAGTGGGGTTACAACAGAACCGCGGCTGCTTACAAACTTCTTAGCAGCACCCCGGCAGAGTAACGATACGCTCAAGACCTTGCTCTAGCTCTTTGCAGCACTACTCTTCTCTCTAAAGGCTTATAGCTGTGCCTTCTACACAAACTATAGAGTTACACACAAGAGGGAGAGCGAGAATTGATTCCAATGGAGTCTACACTTGTTGGCTGCACTTCTATCTTGCTTGAGGCGCCTAGGGGTCCCTTTTATAGGCACAAGGGGCCTAGGAGCCGTTGGAATCCCATTTGGAAGGCAATACTTTCTTTCTGTCGGGTGGCGCACCGGACAGTCCGGTGCACACCGGACACTGTCCGGTGACCGATTTGTTTCCTTAAACAGCGCTGCCGACCGTTGCAGACCGTTGCAGATCTGGGAGCCGTTGGCGCACCGGACATGTCCGGTGCACACCGGACAGTCCGGTGCCGTCTTCCGACCGTTGGCTCGGCCACGTGTCCCGCGCAGATTGCGCGGCCGACCGTTGGCCCGGCCGACCGTTGGCTCACCGGACAGTCCGGTGCACACCGGACAGTCCGGTGAATTTTAGCCGTACGCCGTCGGCGAATTCCCGAGAGCGGCATGTTCGCGCCGAGTCAGCCTGGCGCACCGGACACTGTCCGGTGCACACCGGACAGTCCGGTGCTCCAGACCAAACTGACACTCGGCTGTACACAGCCAAGTCTTTTCTCTTCTTCTTCTTTCTCTTTCTAACACTTAGACAAGTATATTAGTACACAAAACCAATGTACTAAGGCCTAGAAACATACCTTCTCTTAATCATTAGATCTATAGCATTTCTTGAGCTTTGATGTTGGACTCATAAATCATCAAGTCGGCTTGACTTGATCTAGATTGACATTTCTTAGTTCCAACATCCTGCAAAGGTCACATAGAACATCTCCAAACATAGGAACAACCCAAACTAAAGATTAAGGTGAACTTAGCTCTTTTGGGCTGCTTCCAGTTCTGGTTTTGTCACTTGTTCTCCTTCTAGTGACCTTGATCTCTTTCTTAAAGCTTGGTCTTGAGCCTTATGACTTACACCACATAACTGTAGCTGTTACCTCATTGGTTGTAAGTCACGTACTTATGTAGTGATCCTTGATGTGCTATATCTCTTCTCAACTCGATCACCCTTGACTTTGCAAGCCTTCTTCTTCACCCTTGGCTTTGGGTTCCTCAGCCTCCTTGACCTTCTCCCGTGCACTTGGTACCTCGAAGCTTCTCTTGCCTCCGTCCTTGGCTTGATCAGTTGTCTCCGAGCTTCGCACCCGAGTCTCACTTTATGCAGTGTCCATCTTACTTGTGATGTCCATTATGTATCCATAATCCAGTTCTTGGACCATCACATTTGTTCTCTTGTGTTGAACCCTGTTAGCTTTACCTCAGGCACCTGTTCAACACTTAGTACACTTGTTAGTCCTTTAATTGAGTTGTCATCCAAACACCAAAACTCACAAGAGAGCTTTCAAGTTCCCCTTCACCTATATTCTCGGCGGCCGGCAAAGACAACAGTTCCTGTCGGCCAGCCCCACTCACACGAAGCCGAGCCCCCTCCGCCCCACTAACTCTACATTTCGCAACTGCCCTTCGTTGTCGTCGCCCGGTGCTAGGACCTAGCACATCTCCTGCGTCCGCGGCGTGCGGCGAAGCCTCCGCCGCAGCCACATCCAAAGCCGCGAAGTAGTCCAAGTCCTCCGACGACTCCTCAGTCCACTCAATCGAGCTCCCAGAGTCAGCACAATCAAAAAACTCAGATGCAGACCCACCACATTCATTACCATCTTCCGCGGTCGAAGCTGCCAAAAATTTAGTAGTAGCGGTTGTGTGCGCAGGCCCAAAATCTTGAACCTGCGCAGCAACCAAAATTCAGTAACATGTACAAATTTCCCCAACCCTCTACACCCACTACGCCACCTGCGACGGCCCTGACGTTGCGGGAGCCTCCGCCGTTGGCTCCGCCGTTGCTTCCGCTGTTATCTCCGCCGCCACCGCTGTGGGATCTTCAGCACTCGGCGCAGCAGCTGCGGAAGCATCAGGCGCGCCTTCGGCGACCTCTGGGGGCAGGTCTTCGCCGGCCGCAGCGGATGCGGGGGCACCCGACGTGTCCCCCGCAGTCTCCGGGGTCGGCTCCAGGGCGACTCCAGACACGGCCTCCGCCGGGGTCGGCTCCGGGTCAGTCAGCATGCTGTTCAACGCCCCGAAGTCGTCGACCCTCTCGCCACGCGCCGCCTAAGCCAAAACACACAAAATTCATCAAACACACACACAACCTACGTCCAACAAATACCAAACAAGCGAAAACGTTACCTGAGCCCTCGCCGTCTCGGCACGCTCCCTGACCACCTCGTGACCGTGTGGACCCCACAGCCGGTCGAAGATAGCTCCGGCGGATTCCTTCACTACGGGGTCCTCAACCTTGAAGATATCTTGCTCAAAATCTTCTTCGACTTGGTCGAAGACCTCGAAGTGCTGGCACCCTTCGCGGGAGAGCGCGTTCATCGCCCCCTCGCAGGTGACCAGGGAGGCATATGCCATAAACCCCTCCACGACAGTGGGGAGTGCCTGCAACTCCTCCTGCACCCACTCCAGGCACCGAAGTCCGGGCTCTCGGTCCGGCACTTCGAATTCACCGGTCCCCGCGCCCAGGCCACGGTATGTATCTACAAGCAGTTGGCGCGTCCGCTCTGCCTCCGCGCGTGACGCGGCCTCGGCCCCCTTCACGCGGCTCTCCAGGGCGGTGAGCCGCTCCTGCAGCTGCTCGGCGCGCTCCCTGGCAAGATTGCCCTCCGCCCGTGCCAGGTTGGCCTCCGCCTGCGCAGCCTGCGCCTTGACAAGGGCCTCGTTGGTCTCCCTCCTTTCCCCCGCCAGCTGGCGCCGGAGGGCGGCCTTCTCGTCCTCCAGTGTGGCCACCTTGTCCGCCAGCTTGCGACACTTGCTGTCGGCGGCCGATTTTTCACGGATGGCGTCAGCGTGTTGTGTCCGAAGTCTTTCGACTTCGGCAGCCACAGCTGCCGTGAGGGCCCCCGATGCAGTGCGGCTGGCGAAGTCAGCCACCTGCAGAGCAATCGTAAGACCGCGGCCCCAGCAAAGTCGAAAAAAAGGGACAAAGTCCAACTCAGCGGACCTGACGTAGCGCCTCCGTCACCTCCGTCAGCCGGCGGGACGCAGCGCCCGCCTCATCCATGACAACCGCGAGGGCCGACGCCTCGCCTCCGGCGCTAAGAGGCCCGCCCTTCGCCTTCGGCACTGCGGCAGCCGTCGTGGTCGCCGCGGCAGGCGCAACCATAGCAAGTTGGCCTTCGCCCGACCCTGCAACGTACCAACTAACCAATCAAAAAAAATAACAATAAAGCCAACGACTTACCACCGAGATAGTCGTCCACACTAATATCGGTGACGAAGTCGGTGACACGTTTGCCCGCCAACGGCAACGCTCGGGCCGCCTTCGCGACCTCCGCCACTCCGCTGGACGGCGGCACCGCCTTCGCCGATTTCGAGTCTCCGGCGCCTGCCGTTGCCTCCGGCGCCTTGCTAGATGCAGGGACGCCCGACTTCGCCGCCAGCGGCGGCCGGCCTCTGCCGGGGGCCGCAGCCTTCGCAGCCCCCCGCTGCCTCTTCGGCCTGGCTTCAACGAGCCTGACAGCCGTCTGGCGCTTCTGTGCAGCTCCCTGGCGATCCTTGTCCATCACTGCTGACACAACAGCAGCAATATTCCGCCCGTAAGGAAAAACCCTCCATTCACGAACCATGCGAGATGTAAAAAAGTCCTCGCCAGCCGCGCGGGGGACAGGAACATTCCTAGGCCAACAACCCCCGGTAACCCTCAGCATCCGAGCCGAAGACTCCCGGAGCTCGGGCGAAGACATCCTTTCCCCCGGTGCCGCGCACGTCCTCATCAACTCTCTAGCAAAACCATCAGAAACCCCAAGTCCTCCCATAGCAGTACCTAATTTTCTCTTTTTAGAGGATGGGGCGGCCGCCGGCGCAGGGTCGTCTCCGGTCTCCACCGCCGGTTTCTTCCCACGGCGGTCCACATCGTCTTGACCAGGGTAGCCGTCATATGGCAATTGATTTAATTCAAAAACCCTGTTCAAACGGTCATTCGACCCGCGGATATCCCAGCTGCGCTGGCCCTCTGTCCTCGGCACGTAGCGTCCAACAAGCCACACCGCCCCATCCTCCGCCTCACGCACAAAGGCGGCCGGATCGCGGTTTTGCAGATTCAGGGCGAAGGCGGGACTCCGCACCACCCTTCCGCCATGAAAAGGCATCTGGCGAGGGCATACTTCGCCCAACACCCAGCCATGCGCCAAGGGCCACACCCCGTACGCCACAAATTCTTCAACCAAGTCGCGCCCACTGCTCAGGCCGGCGGCGCACCGAAGAGCCCCTTCGTCCACATCCTCCTCCGCCACTTCAAAGGGCGGGTACGCTGAGTAAAAATGAGAACACATCGCGGACACGGGGAGTCCCTCATGGCCTTCGACGGTACCCTCAGCAACGTAAAACCAAAATTCATTCCAGTTGCCCCACTTGTTGCGGGCGCAAGGAACCAACTCGACTACCTGCATCGTGGTTTTGTCGGTCTTCGGCGTGAATGTGCAGGATCCAAACTGAGCAACTTCGCCTCCAATCATCCTCTTCTGCCAGTGCAAACAATAATACTTCGCAAAAACTTCCACCGATGGCTGTCCGCCGTACGAAGTCGTCGCCCAGACATACTTCGACAGAGCCACTATGGCATTCGGTGTCAGCTGATGTATTTGAACGTTGAACCTGCGCAGGACTTCGCCAACAAATCGATGCGCAGGCAAGCGGAGTCCGGCGGCGAAGAACGCCTCGAAAACGACCAACTCGCCCTCTGGCTCGGGGACTTCCTCCGTCCCCGGGACTCGAGCAACTCCGCCGCCGAAGTAACCCAACCGCTGCATATCTTGCACGCGGGCCGACGACATCCGCGATACGCCAAAATCAATAGAATCGCCAGCGCGCAACTCCTCCACCATCAAACTACTCAGCGTCTCCTCAGACGAGGCGGCGGCCTGCGGCGAGGGAACAGCCGGTGGTGTAGCGGCAGCGGAAGAAGACGAGGACGGCATCGCTACGTACCGTCAGCGGCGGCGGGCGGTCTGCTTCACTCGAGCCAGATCTCCGGCGAACAAGAGCACGGCGGGCAGACGAGCAGCAAGACAGCGGAAAGGGCGGCTAGGGTTTTTGTGGAGCACGGAAGGTGAAGTTCAAAAAGCGCCGACCCCCGCCCCCTTTTATAGACAGGGCGCGGCTCTTCGGGAAACCCGCAATCCAACAGGGCGCGGCGCTTCGGGAAACCCGCAATCCAACAGTACGCCGTCAATCAACGGTCATATCAAAAACCCCCGCGGAACCACTTCGAGCGAGGGCAGCGTCTCCGCCATCTAACGACGTCTTCGGCACCAGGTGACTTTGTCGAACTGGTCCCTCGGAGGGCAAATGTTGGGGCGAAGGCAAAGGCGCCACCCTTCGCTCGAAGCCTTCGCTGCAGCAGCTGAGCTAACAGAAACAAAACAGGCAGGGACACCCTTCGAAGACTGGCGACGAAGGGCATCCCACAGTGCGGCCTCGTCCAGCTCAGAGGCCCACGTGCAATCCGGCCCATTGTAACGGGCCCCGCGTGGCTGTCGTGCGTTACGGGCCTAATTTGTAAAAGCATTCCTGTAATTACGGTCTGTAACCCCGCTTTATGGGAATATTCTAGGGATAACCTAGGTAGCTGAGGGCACATGCGTACTTAGCTCAAGGCGCTGCGCACTCAGGTACCTATAAATACCCCTGCACAGTGCCCGTGAGAGGCCAGATTAACAGAGCTTTTTGCCATCTAGCGTGAGTGCCCTGTTGCCGTCACTGTTCACCCTTGTTGGATCTCCTTGCAACTGAGAGCAAGTTCCAACAATTAGTACCCAAATCAATGTACTAAGTCTAGAAACGTACCTTGTTATATGATTTGCACTTCTTCAATCTTTGGCACAAATTAACACTTAGAGAATATGTGTTGGGCACTTAATCACCAAAACACTTTAGAAATGGCCCAAGGGCACATTTCCCTTTCAATCTCCCCCTTTTTGGTGATTTATGCCAACACATCCAAAAGCAACCAAAAGAAGTGCAATATCAATGCAAAAGAGAACCAAATTGTTTTTGACTCTAATTTGGCATATTTGGATCATACTTTGCCACCACTTGGTTTGTTTTTGCGAATCAAATTCATTTTCCTATCTCTACAACAAACTCACTTGTTTGGGCACAAAGAGAGATAATCCAAGAGTAAAATTGATTAAGAGCCAAAAACTCCCCCTTTTTCCCATAGTCATAAATTCTCCCCACAAGAGACCAAATTTTGCAATAAGAGTGTTTTGGACAAATCAAAAAGTTCTAACTGTACTATTTTCGAAATTTCACAAGTGGTAGCTGATCCATTTGCTTTGGCCTTAATTTCTCCCCTTTGGCATTAAGCACCAAAACGGGATCATTCTTGGCCCTTTAACCCCATTGCCTCACCAAAATTGTCAATAAAGAGCAAAAAGGCAATAAGAGCATAGATATGAACTTGGAGTTAATACTGGAGTGCAGTGGAAGCCTTCGCATGGTCCAAGTTCACCTTTCCCTTTCAATTCACTTTTGCGACTAAATCAAGTAAACTCAAACACAAAGGTTAGTCTCAAAGGGTCAAGTTGTAGCATGCCTCCCCTAAATAAGTGCATCACTTGCAAATGGACTTGTGAGGTCCGGGGATCATGTGTACAACTTGAGCACCACAAATGAACAAAAATAGATTGAAATGCATAAATTAACATGATCAAGGGCATAAAACACATGTATGCTATAAATCAATCCAAGTTACGCGAATCTAAGACATTTAGCTCACTACGCAACCTGCAAAACCTTTTCTCATCTAAAGGCTTGGTGAAGATATCGGCTAGCTGGTTCTTAGTGTTAATATGGTACACCTCGATATCCCCCTTTTGCTGGTGGTCTCTCAGGAAGTGATGTCGGATGTCTATGTGCTTAGTGCGGCTGTGTTCAATAGGATTATCCGCCATGCGGATTGCACTCTCATTGTCACATAGGAGTGGGACTTTGCTCAGATTGTAGCCAAAGTCCCAGAGGGTTTGCCTCATCCAAAGTAGTTGCGCACAGCACTGTCCTGCGGCAACATACTCGGCCTCAGCGGTGGATAGGGCAACGGAGGTTTGTTTCTTTGAACTCCAAGACACCAGGGACCTTCCTAGGAATTGGCACGCCCCTGATGTACTCTTCCTATCAACCTTGCATCCAGCATAATCAGAGTCTGAATATCCAATTAAGTCAAAGGTAGAACCCTTTGGATACCAGATCCTGAAGCAAGGCGTAGCAACTAAATATCTAAGAATCCGCTTAACGGCCACAAGGTGACATTCCCTTAGGTTGGGTTGATATCTAGCACACATGCATACGCTAAGCATAATATCCGGTCTACTAGCACATAAATAAAGCAAGGAACCTATCATAGACCGGTATGCCTTTTGATCAACGGACTTACCTCCTTTGTTGAGGTTGACATGTTCCTCGGTTCCCATTGGTGTCTTTGCGGGCTTGGCGTCCTTCATCCCGAACCGCTTGAGCAGGTCTTGCGTGTACTTCGTTTGGGAGATGAAGGTGCCGTCCTTGAGTTGCTTCACTTGGAACCCAAGGAAGTAGTTCAACTCGCCCATCATCGACATCTCAAACTTTTGAGTCATCACCCTGCTAAACTCCTCATAAGACTTTTGGTTAGTAGAACCAAATATTATGTCATCGACATAAATTTGGCACACAAAAAGATCACCATCACAAGTCTTAGTGAAAAGAGTGGGATCGGCTTTCCCAGCCTTGAAAGCATTAGCAATTAAGAAAACTCTAAGGCATTCATACCATGCTCTTGGGGCTTGCTTAAGTCCATAGAGCGCCTTAGAGAGCTTAAAAACATGGTCGGGATACCTGTCATCCTCAAAGCCAGGGGGTTGTTCCACATACACCTTCTCCTTGATTGGCCCATTGAGGAAAGCGCTCTTCACATCCATTTGAAACAACCTGAAAGAGTGGTGAGCGACATAGGCTAACAATATTGAAATAGACTCTAGCCTAGCCACAGGAGAAAAAGTCTCCTCGAAATCCAAACTTGCGTCTTGGGCATAACCTTTTGCCACAAGTCGAGCCTTGTTTCGTGTCACCACCCCGTGCTCATCTTGCTTGTTGCGGAACACCCACTTGGTTCCCACAACGTTTTGCTTTGGACGTGGCACTAGGCTCCAAACTTCATTCCTCTTGAAGTTGTTGAGCTCTTCCTGCATGGCCAACACCCAGTCCGGATCTTGCAAGGCCTCTTCTATCCCTGAAAGGCTCAATAGAAGAGACAAACGAGCAATGCTCACAAAAGTTGGCTAATCTTGAGTGAGTAGTTACTCCCTTGCTTATATCACCCAGAATCTGGTCGACAGGATGATTCCTTTAAATCGTCGCTCGAACTTGAGTTGGAGGGGCCCGTGGTGCTTCTTCCTCCATAGCTGGTTCTTCTTGTGCTCCCCCTTGATCACGCGCCTCTTCTTAAGGAACCTATTCATCATCTTGAGTTGGGGGATGCACCATCGTTGAGGAAGAAGGTTGATCTTGCTCTTGTTGTTCCTGTGGTCGCACATCTCCAATCGCCATGGTGCGTATTGCGGCTGTTGGAACGTCATCTTCATCTACATCATCAAGATCAACTTGCTCTCTTGGAGAGCCATTAGTTTCATCAAATACAACATCGCTAGAGACTTTGCACAAACCCGATGATTTGTTGAAGACTCTATACGCCTTTGTATTTCAGTCATAACCTAGCAAAAACCCTACTACAGCTTTGGGAGCAAATTTGGAATTTCTACCTTTCTTTACTAGAATGTAACATTTACTCCCAAATACACGAAAGTATGAAATGTTGGGTTTGTTACCGGTTAGAAGTTCATACGAGGTCTTCTTGAGGAGGCGATCGATGAAGGTAGACCCGGTTTATGGCGTGGCAAGCTGTATTCACAGCCTCCGACCAAAACCGCTCGGGTGTCTTGAACTCTCCAAGCATCGTCCTTGCCATGTCGATAAGCGTCCTGTTCTTCCTCTCTACCACACCATTTTGCTATGGTGTGTAAGGAAAGGAGGACTCGTGCTTGATTCCTTCCTCCTCAAGGTACTCCTCCACTTGTAAGTTCTTGAACTCGGACCCATTGTTGCTTCTTATCTTTTTCACCTTCAGCTCAAATTCGTTTTGAGCTCTCCTTAGAAAGTGCTTTAGGGTCCCTTGGGTTTCTGATTTATCCTGCAAAAAGAATACCCAAGTGAAGCGGGAAAAATCATCAACAATAACAAGACCATACTTGCTTCCCCCGATGCTGAGGTAGGCGATGGGTCCGAAGAGGTCCATATGAAGTAGCTCCAGAGGTCTTGATGTGGTCATCACATTCTTGCTGTGATGAATGCTTCCCACCTGTTTACCTGCTTGACAAGCTGCACAAGGTCTATCTTTTTCGAAAAATACATTGGTTAGTCCTAAGACATGTTCTCCCTTTAGAAGTTTATGAAGGTTCTTCATCCTAACATGTGCTAGACGGCGATGCCACAGCCAGCCCATGCTAGTCTTAGCAATTAAGCATGCATCTAGATCGGCCTCCCCTTTCGAAAAATCAACTAAGTAGAGTTTGCCGTCTAGTACACCCTTAAAAGCTAATGAACCATCACTCCTTCTAAAGACAGACACATCTACATTGGTAAATAGACAATTATAACCCATATTACATAGTTGACTGACAGACAATAAGTTGTACCCGAGCGATTCAACTAAGAACACATTGGATATGGAATGCTCGGATGAAATGGCTATTTTTCCTAGTCCTTTAACCTTGCCTTGGTTTCCATCTCCAAAGACAATTGAGTCCTGGGAATCCTTGTTCTTGACGTAGGAGGTGAACATCTTCTTCTCCCCCGTCATGTGGTTTGTGCATCCGCGGTCGATAATCTAGCTTGAGCCCCCGGATGCATAAACCTGCAAGGCAACTTACACTTGGGTTTTAGGTACCCAACTTTTGTTGGGTCCTACGAGGTTAGTTACAATAGCCTTTGGGACCCAAATGCAAGTCTTGTCTTCCTTGCATTTGACCCCCAACTTCCTAGCAACCACCTTTTTATTTTTACATGTGAGTACAAAAGTAGTGTTGCATGCATGGAAAACAGTAGCAGATTCATTACTCATTTTTCTAGGTACATGATGCAAAACATGATTTTTCCTATGCATATTTCTACCATGCACAAAAATAGAGCTTGAAGAAATCATAGCATGTGAATCATAAGCATCATAACTCCTATTATAATGAGCATTCCTAGAAAATTTTCTATCATAAATGAAAGCATGATTCCTTTGAATGTTACTAGCCATAGGGGCCTTTCCTTTCTCCTTGTTGGGAATGGGAGCCCTTTGGCTTGTTAAGTTCTTGGCTTCCTTTCGAAAGACAAGCCCATCCTTAATTGAGGGGTGTGGGGGACAGATATCCCCCGGGTCCACTGGAAGGATGAAAGACCTCACGAGAGGCCCAAGGGCCCAATAAATCCTACGGTCACTCCTTCATGGGCCTGGGGAGGAACGACCAGTGAAGCAGATCGACATAAGGCCAGATCGATGCAAGCCCGGAAGGCCCAACGATGTTGAGCAAGCAACCACAACAGAAGACCTGACTTTCCCGCGCTAGAGACGCGTACAACGGAACCAGGCGAGGATAAGTCGGCAGAATCATAGGAAGATAGGCTCAAACAGTTCACTATCTTCTAGGTGCACATTGTTATCATATCCGCTTGTATTGCCTCACGGTCGAATATATAAGGCCTAGGGGGCACCCCTTCAAGACGATCGATCCCACTACTTAGCCATCCACCTCAACTCTCTACATTCTCGCCTTAGAGAGCTATCTTGTAACCCATCACACAAAGCATACTCGCCAGGACGTAGGGTGTTACGCGTCTCAAAGCGGCCCGAACCTGTAAACATTGTCCATTGTTCCTCGTGCATCTGGCACGAACCATTTAGCTACAGTCGGCGACACCGTCCTACTCCTAAAACACCTTGAGGGGCAACCCCGGGTGAGCGGTCGGACCCAAAAACACCGACAGCTGGCGCGCCAGGTAGGGGGTGTGTCGACGATCTAAGCTAGCTCAATGGCTGTCACCTTCCACAGCAAGATCACCCTCCGCCCCGGGTTTGTGTTCTGCTTTGGAACAATCTCATCCATGGCAGACGAAGAAGGAACTCTACATCGCATCGTAGATCCGCCAAAGAAGAAGCCTCCTCCAACAAACTCCAAGAATGTCAGAGTAAGGAAGGAAAAAGCGCAACCTCCAGCGCTCCGAAAAGAGAGCACCTTTAGCAAGCCAGGGACCGAGGGCCCGTTGACCCGGAGAACTCCACAGTCTACTTCCCCGATGGAAGAATGGACACAGATCGCAAGGAAGAAAGAGACCAGGAGGAAGCAAGTTGTTCTTTCCGTGCCTCTGCCCCCGAAGGGGAACGGAAGAAAGACTGCCGGGACAGCCACACCATTCTACCCCGACATTCTTTTCATCGGAAGAGTGGAATCGCCCCCCGTCTCCGACGACGAACCGACCGCGCCCGGAGAAGAACCACCTCAGCGGGAATCCCGTCGACGGAGAAACCGGCGCCGAAATATCCGGCGGCATCACGAGGCCGGAGAGCGGAATCCGGAGCAGCCTGTCTCGCGAGATGAGGCCTCAGAGATAGGAGAAACTCCGGAGGAACGCGTCTTCAGAGAACGAAGGAACTCCCGATGGCGCGATCGCCGGCGAGCTCAAGAACAAGCCGAGCAGGAGGCAAGGCAACACCGGGAAAATCCACTCTTCGGGCGTAATCTAAATCCCGACTTCGCCCGAGCCATGAACACGCTGAGTGAAGTCGGAGGAGTACTAGCTCGGATAGTTGATGGACTTCCTCGAACTCCCGACGCCGAAGGCTACCGACAACTGTTCACTCAAGCAGCCAACCACCTTCTACCTCTCGCTCACCCGCCGAACGACCTACGACATGCCATCAACAGCCGCCGGGACGCACGAAGCTCCATCAATGCCTCACGCGAACGACGACATGAGAACGAGATCCGCCGCCGGGAGGAGTACGACAGGGATCACGGCGTCCCAGCTCGGAGTCATGCCGCCAGAACTGAGTCGGCAACGGCCTCGACTGGCGGTACTACCCGGGGACGATCGAGGGACCATGACGACTACTCCCCTCCCTGGGACAGACATCATCCCTGACGACAGGAGGACACATGTGGAGTGTCTGCCCTTACTCCACGCCTTAGGGCCATTCAGTGGCCCCCTAACTTCAAGGTATCCAATGTCGACAAGTATGAACCTAAGCAGGATCCAGGAGGCTGGCTGGCTATCTACACCACTGTAACACCCAGGTGTTACCCTGGCTAGAGCCACTTGGTACTAGAAGCTGTGATCACAAAAGATAAAGGCTTAGGGCAGCACCTAAGAACCTTGGGGCTCATGTGCTATTTAAGTTGCCCATGACATAAGAAACTTTACCCTAATTCCTTGTACACTTACTATCTTGGACAGTAGGGGGAGAAGAACCCTAGCTCTCTCCAAAGCCCTACCTTCCTTAAACCTAAGTAAAGGGGGGGGAAAGAGAGTGATCAAATGGGTAAAGCATGTGTAACTTTTACCCAAACCCTAAGCAACATTATGACCATCATTTTGGAGAGGGAAATTTTGCAAAAAGGCCCCTGGAGAAACCCCATTTCAAATCTCCAAGTGGAGAGAGAGCTAGAGCTCTCTATTTCTCTCTAAGTCACATTTTAGCCCTAATTCAAAGACCAGCCGTGTTCAGTTTGAAAAGGGCGCCAAAACCACTTGGGTTCTATACCAAAAATGTGCTATACTACTTAAGGCACCCCCTGGAAAAATTTGAAACCGAGACTTGGACGTTTGACAGCACTTGACATCAGTTTTGTCACGGTGTGGGCAGTGAGACAAACCAAACTTGGCGCCGGTCTATCTCCTAACCTAGGGCGTATCCTCCCTTGGAACTCACATGATATAGGTAGCTCTAGGTGCAGGGAAGAGATCTTTCACAGTCGACATGGCGAGATTCGTACGCTTGGCCGCTCAGCAGAGCGAAGAACACGGGCAGAAGCAAAGCGCCACGTGTTCGACGCGCTCTGAGCTCGCCAGAGCACGCCCGCGCGCGCCCCTCGCGCCCGCGTCGCGCCAAACGGCTAAGCCAGCGCCCTGGTCTGCGCCCGCGCCTATAAAACCCTCCCGAGCGTCGACCATACCCGTCCGCACCCACCCGACCCTCGCCGGAGCTTGGTTCGCCGTCGTTGGCCCGTGCGCAGCTGTCCGCGGCCGCCCAGTCCCCCTGCCACCGTAGACCGGACCGCCCAGCCATCTCCAGCCCCGTCCAGCCCTCGGAGAAGCTTGTGCACCCCTCTGCGAGACTCCCCGAGCAAGGAATCGGAGTTTCCTTCACCGGAGAAGCCAGTCCACCCTCGCCGGAGCACTTAGCCTCGCCGAAGTTCGTGAACCGGGTAAACCACTCCACCACCCTTCGATTCCTTGTGCACACAGTCGCTGCGTGACCCCGTGATGCTCACCGTGCCGTCGAATTGAACCAGCTCGCCGTCGTTTGGCCGGTACATTCGCCGCCGACGAGCACATCCGCCTGCGCTCGTGGACTGGGTGACTCCGACCACCTCCGACGACGAGCCGTACCTCGACGTGACCGCCAGAGCCTCCCCGAGCCGACCCCACCCTTCGCCGGACCTCCCTCGCCGCCGGTAAGCCGCGCCGTCCTTTCTTTCCTACGGCTACTGTTCGGTTTAGAAGAAGGACCGCGGGTGTGAGGAAGAAAACCCTGGGGGGTTAAGTGTAAAGCCCAAGACTCATATGAATAGTGACCTGAGGGTAGATCTGCGAGAGTTGAATCAGTTTAACCTTAGGGGTCTCGGCGCAAACTGGTTTTTTCCAGAAAACCTTAAATAAATCTGTTTTTAAATTGGACATCAACTTTGAAAATGCATAACTTCTGTTTAAATCATCCAAATTTAGTCAAACCAATTTTGCCAGGCTCTAAATAATGTAACCTGTCTAAGAAAAATATAAAACCCCATATGACTAGAGAAAAATATAAAGTTCTGATTTATTTTCAGTTTTGGCCAAAAGCTTAATAATAGCAAGAAAAATAGTTGCACTATTTAACTAGGGTTAGAAAAATTTGGAGAAGTTTATATCTACCCACTGACCTAGTTAAAAATGTTAAACCTCTCTGTCCACTACATTAAGATAGTTCTAACCCCTTATTCTATAATATGCTTAAGTTTAAGAAAAATAGAAAAGGTGATATAGATGATGAACCAGAGAGCACACCTATTTTTGTTGAGATCCTTAGTCAATGTAGTTCACTGGAAAAATGTATCATACCCTGTTGTAGTGTGAAATAAGCAAGATGCCTTTTAAATGAAGAAAATAGGGATAACTTAGAAAAACCCTACAAAAATACCCCTAAGGAGAAACCTCCCCAAACCCTAGGATAACTAATGTGTTGATAATAAGAACTCAAGAAAAATCTGAAATCTGTTGTTTGATATTTTTCAAAAGACAAGTTAGTTCTAATCACTCTTGTGTACCAATGTTTAGAAAATTCACCATTAATTAACCACCATGTTGCTCTCTGTCCTTTTTGGTACAAGAGCTTTTTATCACTACTAGAGGCCAGCAAAAATAACCATTAGATCAGAAACCACTTTAATAAAGGACTTGTAGTGTAAAGTGGCCCATTTTGTGTAACTATTGTTATTTTTGTTTAAAACCTAGCTTTTGTACCTTAAGCCTCAAATTATTAAAACAAGCTAGTATAGCCAGTGACAACCCACTGTAATTTTTACAAAATTTTTGGAAATTTTTAAACTACTGTTATAGTTCAAAACCCCTACTAGAAACCCTAGGTGGAAATTAAGAAGGGAAAATGGATGATGGAACTTAATGTCCTCTTAAGACCTTTATAATTGACCACTGAAATTTATAGAGGAAATACAAATCCAATATATTATTTTAGAAAGAAAACCTAAACCAAAAAGGTGATAAGTCTATGTATACCACTAGAAGGCCCTCGTAGCCAAGAAACCCTAAGTTAATTCTTGACGTAAATTCTGTAGCTTAATGTTCTTAAATTTTGCATAATCATGACATACATGTTCATTGCATTTCGATAGACTGTAATCTTGCTGACGGAGAGTACGTCCTCGTGCCGGAGCAAGGAGCTGCCCAGGAGGTTGCCCCCGACCCAGCACCAGAGCCTGCACCAGAGGACCTGCCTGCCACTGCTTTGGAAGGCAAGCCCCGGTTTTATGCATAACCTGTTATTTACGCTATTTTACTTCACTTAATGATTGTAGGATTGATTGTGCACTTAGGTGTAGGAATTGTTTGGAACCCTAGTTGCATGATCTCAGGAATCCTAATGAGATGAATACTAGTATGCTAAGTCGAGTAGCTGCTTTACTAATTAGGATCTCGGTAGAAGTCGAGTGAATTTTCTAGCACTCGCGCGAGGTCAGGAATTGGTTGTATCCACTTTCCTATCATATTGATGTGGTTTGTGGGCAACAATCCATGGGGATTGGTTGTTCACGGGATTAAAAGTTGATTAAGGATTAAGGTGTGGTACCGTGAGTCAAGCGTTTGAACGTACTAAACACATACCGAGAAATATGGTAAATCGGTAAGCCTAGTACCTGAGTGAACCTGCCCGCAGACATACCCCCTCACGCGACCTGAGACGTAGTCTCCCATTCCGGTTATGGTGGGTACAAGTGCGGCCACTGCACGACGGCCAGTCGGGGTCAGTGGGGCATTGTACGCCAAGGCGGTGAGACCTGATCTGTTGCCAGGGAATCGATGGGGACGGTTGATGTGTGTGGGGACGGAGTGCCCCTACATGTCGTGTGTTTAGGTTTACCTTGCAAGGATAAAACTCGATTCGAATCGTCTGCTTCTCGCAGCTAATGAGACTGCTTGATCCATGCTGCTACATTGAGTAACAAGTGAAACTGTGCTGAGATGATACAAACTGTTGATTGCTAAAATGCTTGCTACTATGTATGAGTAGATAGTACACTTTTAGCCTTAAGAGAGTCACACTTAATTCTGACAAAGTTAAAATCTTGATTCAGAAACTCAGCTAGTGCTTTTGGCAACCAAACCCCACAGCCAAACAGCTGCATGTCTAGAGGTAGAGGAGTATAGACTCCTCACACCGGGTAAGTCTAGCTGAGTATTAGTATACTCAGCCTTGCTTGTGGCATAATTTTTTACAGGTTCTCTGGAGGACATGGTTGCTGGAGTGACTTGGCCATCCACCCTGCCACCGGGTTGGACTGTCGAGTGGGACCCTGCCTCGGCTGAGGAGGAGCATGAGGAGTGATGGGACAGGCTTCCCCATCCCTCCATTTATTTACCGTTAGTTTATTTTCCGCTGCACTCCAAAAACAATGATGGTTACTTTTGCGAAAACTCCGATGATGACAATGGTGATGTAATAACTTAATACTCTTCCATGCATGGTTTTATGCTTTATTGTATTTGCTCTGTGACTCACCATCGAGTGAGACTGTGGTACTTGATCCTGTCAGTGGCCGTGTCGGACTAGATCCGAGGGATTGACGGGTTATTCCCATTTAAGTGTGGTCTAGCCTCTAAGGTCGGACTTGGGCACTTAAGTTGGAATAATTCGGGCAGTTCCGCCACAGCTGGTATCGGAGCTTGTACCACCACAGAGGAATCAATAAATCCTAAACACCATCCCTTTTCTAAAAGTAAAACTGGATAGAAACAATGTTGGATAGATAGTAGGGCGAGCAGGATAGACCTAGGACGTGAAGCCTTAGGATAATAGAAGGGTAGCTAGGTGGCTAAGTGACTAGGCCCTACAGGCCACTTTTACAGGATGGGAGTTCTTCCCAATTCCTCTTATTTTCTTGTGAGGTCGTTCAGGACGTGCATGCATGCATTCTTAATTAAGTAAATAATTGACTAAATAAAAAGACTTAAAAGTGAAATAGCAGCCAACTAGGTCCTCACTACCTTTTTCTTTTAACCAGAGGCAGGATGAGTTTTGTTTTCCCTGTTCTTTATACTTCTTTTTCTTTACTTACGCTTAACCGTGCACAGATGACTTCCCACGGATCCTCCGAGGATGGAGATGCACTGACCCACACTGACGGACTTGCGCGAGAGGGTTTTCCCCGCATCTTGTGGGAGGTGCTTCAGGGGGCAGGATATTCGACACCCCCTCAGTACGCGGTGCAGCTATTTGAGAAGCACCGGGTACCTCGCTGTAGGGTGAGGATGACCTTGGAGCCTCATCCCTTGCAGCCAGGCTGGCGTTCACTGGACTCCGAGTCCTATGGATACCGGGCTGAGGACACTATTGAGGCCATCGCTCTGCATGGGCTGACTACCTTCTGCGGATTCCATCCCTTGGAGTTGGCTACCCACCCCATTGGGTTGTTCCCCGCGGAAAAGGAGGACGACCCGATGTGGAAGGATCGGGTGGAGCATGCCAAGGACATCTGGGCTCTCTACCCAGGCCACACCGCCCACTTGTCTGTACGATGCATGAATGCTCTGTATCGTCTGCAAGTGATGCGTGGGGAGGCCATGTCCCACCTGATGGCATTGTTGGAGGCCACCAAGATCACCCTGGATAGCAGGGAGGAGCTCGTGGTGGATTTATCCCAGGAGCTGGTGGAGAAAGATTTACAGGTGGAGCAGCTGACTGACGAGATTCATGAGTTGGAAGAGCTGGTGGGTACCAGGGAGAATACCATAGAGGTCCTCGAGGATCAGCTCCTCAACACTCAGCAGCAGTTAGCAGAGGCTAATGCGCACCTGGACATGCATCACCAAGAAATCCATGATGCGGAGGCTGACGAGGACGTTGACATCGAGGGAGGAGACGAGTCTGCCTCCAGTGTAGACACCGCTGGCTCAGGGAGACCACCTTCCCCCGAGTCTAGCGTCGCCTCGTTCGCTCAGTAGAGGCCAGACTAATGCTAGAAATTGGTGATAGTTGGACTCCTCGCCGCTAGCTTAGCTTTTGCACCCTTAGGGTACTAGGCTAGGTAGAGTTGAGTCTTTTGATCCTTGATGTAACCAGTAGTAAAAACTCTTTTGGATGTTTAGGGATGACTGATGGTAATTTAAATTCGGATGGAAGGATCATGTTTTCATTTGTTTTATTTGGAATCTATCAATTACTTTGACTCCCCTACCATGTTCGAACCTTAAGCTTGGAGATGTGTTATTAAGCAACCATGTGGCTTTTTCAGATGGCTAGGAGAGCGCGCCGTGAACAGAATGAGCACGTTCCTCCACCGCCACCGCCTCCCACTCTGCAGGAGCTCATGGCCCAGCAGAATGAGATCCTGAGGCAGCTAGCTCAGCGTCAGCCACCACCTCAGCATTATGGTGGAGACCATCAGCGTCACCCTGTCGCTGCTACCTACCAGGAGTTCCTCAGTACTCAGCCACCACTGTTTACCAGGGCGGAGGACCCGCTTGATGCAGATGTGTGGTTGAGGGTGGTGGAATCCAAATTTCCGCTACTCCATGGAGGTTGCTCAGAGGTCACCAAAGTCAGGTTCGCCACCCAGCAGCTTCGCGGACCTGCAAGGACTTGGTGGGATCATTTTCTTGCTATGCAGCCAGAAGGTAGAGAGGTGGAGTGGAGGGAGTTCAAGGCAGCTTTTAGAGGACACCACATTCCCGCTGGCATCATGGACCGGAAGCTCAATGAGTTTCTGGCACTCACTCAGGGCAGCAGGACCGTGTTACAATATGCCCAGGCCTTCAACGATCTGTGTCAGTATGCCGGATACCATGCAGATACGGATGAGAAGAAGCGAGACAGGTTCAGGAGAGGGCTCAGCACCAAGCTCCGTGACCGTCTCAACACCGTCCGGGCCCATAGTTACAATGAGTTGGTCAACATGGCCATCTCCCAGGAAGACTGCATCTTGGCTCGGCAGGCGGAGAAGAAGAGGAAGACCCCTGTGGCCGGACCCTCGTCACAGCCCCATCGCTTCAGGATTGTGTCTGATTCCCAGAGCAGGGGACCCCAGCAGCAGCAGGGAAGGTGGGTGATCAGGCCACCACAACAGCAGCAGCAGCAGCAGCAGGCACCCAACCGTGCCCAATTCCCAGTTCAGAGGAACAACCAGCAGCAGCAGTACCGCCAGGCTAATGATAACCGGTGTTTCACTTGTGGCAGTACTGGGCACTATGCCAAGAATTGTCCCAAGAATCAGCAGAGGCAGGGGCAAAATGTCAACCAGAACCAGGGGAAGAGGCAGAAAGTGCAAGTGAGGCAGGGCAAGCTGAACTTCACTACAATGGCTGACATTCCAGAGGGAGCACCCGTCATGACTGGTATCTTTACAGTTTTAAATTTTCCTGCTACTGTTCTTTTTGATTCTGGTGCATCGCATAGTTTTGTCAGTGCCAAATTTAGTGTCAAGTGCCAGTTGCCTTTTTGCCACACCCACGGGGCTATTACCATTTCCACCCCAGGAGGCAGGATTGCCACTAACCAAATCAGCATGAAGGTACCTCTAAAGTTTGGTAGTTTGATAATTAAAACTGACCTTCTTATTTTGGGGCTGGATAGTGTGGATATCATCTTGGGAACTGATTGGTTGGCCAAACATCAGGCAATATTGGATATTGCAGCCAGAGCCATTGAAATTCATTCCCCTGTTTATGGCGAGACTGTTTTGTATTTACCCAACCAGGGTGGTACCCAGTCTTGTGCCTTTGTTATGGCAGAGTCTCCAGTAAGGCAGATCCCAGTAGTCTGCGACTACCCCGATGTCTTTCCGGAGGAATTACCAGGAATGCCACCTGACAGAGATATTGAGTTCGCCATTGAATTGCAACCCGGGACTGCTCCTATCTCCAAGAGACCTTATAGGATGCCTCCCGCAGAGTTGGCAGAACTGAAGAAACAATTGCAAGAATTGTTGGACAAGGGGTTTATTCGCCCAAGCACTTCGCCATGGGGATGTCCAGCATTATTTGTGAAGAAAAAGGATGAGAGTTTGAGGATGTGTGTTGATTACCGCCCTCTCAATGCGGTGACTATCAAGAACAAGTACCCGTTACCCCGCATTGATGTTCTATTTGATCAGTTGGTAGGAGCCAAGGTATTCTCCAAGATAGACCTTCGCTCGGGCTACCATCAGATCAAGATTCGAACCAGTGATATTCCCAAGACGGCTTTCTCTACCAGATATGGGCTCTATGAGTTTTTGGTGATGTCCTTTGGGCTAACCAATGCCCCGGCTTATTTCATGTACCTAATGAACTCAGTGTTCATGCCAGAGCTGGACAAGTTTGTGGTTGTTTTCATTGATGACATTCTGGTTTATTCCAAGAATGAGGCTGAGCACACTAAACATTTGCATATCGTGCTTCAGAGACTTCGCGACCATCAGTTGTATGCTAAGTTGTCCAAGTGTGAGTTCTGGCTGAAAGAAATAAAATTCTTGGGTCACACAATTTCTCAGGATGGGATATCAGTTGATCCTGAGAAGGTGCAAGAAGTGATGGACTGGAAACCCCCGACTACAGTGAAGCAGATTAGGAGTTTTCTGGGATTGGCAGGGTATTACCGACGATTCATTCCGGATTTCTCTAGAATTGCCAAGCCAATGACTGAACTGTTGAAGAAGGGAGCCAAATTTGAGTGGAGCCAAAAGTGTGAAGATGCTTTTCATACCCTGAGGCAACATTTGACAACAGCTCCAGTGCTAGCTCAACCCGACAACACCAAGCCATTTGAGGTTTATTGTGATGCTTCTGGTACGGGATTGGGTTGTGTGTTGATGCAAGAGAACAGAGTGATTGCTTATGCTTCCCGAGCCCTCAGACCTCATGAGCAGAATTACCCGACACATGACTTGGAGTTGGCAGCAGTAGTTCATGCTCTCAAGATATGGAGACACTACTTGATGGGAGCCCACTGTAACATTTACACTGATCACAAGAGCCTCAAGTACATTTTCACTCAGGCAGATCTGAATATGAGGCAGAGGAGATGGTTGGAATTAATCAAGGACTATGATTTGGAGGTACATTACCATCCTGGCAAGGCAAATGTTGTGGCAGATGCTTTGAGCCGAAAGGCCCAATGTAATTGCATGAACATGGATGCAAGAATCACCACCTTGTGTGATGAGTTGTGCAAACTGAACCTGGAAGTTGTTCCTTCCGGTGAATTGGGATATATTGCGGTGGAGCCTACACTGCAAGAACAAATAGCTCAAGCACAGTTTGGGGATAAGGGTGTTCAGATCATCAAGGGTATGATCAAGCAAAAGGCCGAGAAATACAAGTGTTTCCGTCAGGACAGCAAGGGAATTTTATGGTTTGAAGATCGATTGGTTGTTCCCAAGAATCCAGAGCTCAGAAGGAAGATATTAGATGAAGCTCACCTTTCTAAGTTCTCCATGCACCCTGGTAGCAACAAGATGTACTATGATCTCAGACCTCTTTATTGGTGGACCAGGATGAAGAGGGAAATTGCCAAATACGTTTCAGAATGTGACACTTGTCAGAGGGTAAAAGCTAGTCATCTGAAAGCAGCAGGCCCTTTGCAACCCCTTCCCATACCATCTTGGAAATGGGAGGACATTTGCATGGATTTCATAGTGGGATTACCCAATACCTCCCGACACCATGATTCCATATGGGTTATTGTGGACAGATTGACCAAGACGGCTCATTTCTTGCCAGTGCACACTACCCACCGGACGGAGAAGTATGCAGAAATTTACATCGACCAGATAGTTCGTCTGCATGGGATACCAAGGACCATAGTCTCTGACCGAGGAGCACCTTTTGTGGCACGATTTTGGGAGCAATTACAGGAATCACTTGGGACCCATGTAATCCGAAGCTCAGCATATCACCCTCAAACAGATGGTCAGACAGAAAGGGTAAATCAAATTTTAGAAGACATGTTGAGAGCATGTGCACTACGCTATGGAAAGGACTGGGACAAGTGTCTGTCCTTGGCAGAATTTTCTTACAATAACAGCTATCAGTCTAGTCTGAAAATGGCACCTTTCGAGGCTTTGTATGGAAGAAGATGCAGAACCCCGCTAAATTGGTCTCAAGCAGGAGAAAGGGAAATATTTGGGCCAGATTTGGTAATTGAAGCAGAGGAAAAGGTTAGAGTTATCAGGAAGAACTTGGAAGCTGCTCAGGCCAGGCAAAGGAGTTATCATGACCAGAGACAGAAGCCACTGCAGTTTGAGGTGGGAGATCATGTCTATCTTAAGGTATCACCAACCAAGGGTGTCCAGAGATTTGGGATCAAGGGCAAGTTGGCCCCTCGCTACATTGGACCTTATAAGATCAAGGAAAGTAGTGGACCCGTAGCCTACCAATTGGAACTACCACCCCATATGTCAGCAATTCACAATGTGTTCCATGTATCTCAACTGCGAAAATGTGTTCGTCTACCCACTGAAGTGCTACCAGAACCAGACATTGAGATAGAACCAGACTTGTCCTACCAAGAGTACCCCGTCAAGGTATTGGATCAGAAGGAAAGATCAACTCGGGCAAGGTCAATCAAGATGTATAAGGTTCAGTGGAGTCATCATTCAGCGGAAGAAGCTACATGGGAGACGGAGGATTTTCTACGCTCTCGCTTCCCCGACTTTCTACCCGAAGAAGCCGGTACGTAACCCCGAAACCCACCCCCACCTGCCCTTTGAATACAATTATAAGAAAAACTTAGATAACAAGGATAGTCTAAGTTATGGATACAACTTAAGAAGGGCTTCCTTCTGAAGTTGCAAAGAGGATGACATTCGAAGAGCAGTTAACAAGAGAAACTTGGGTAAAGGAGAGACACCACCATCACCCCCTCAAGCACCCCTCCAAGGAACTCTACCTAAATCTCGGGACGAGATTCCTTTAAGGGGGGAGGGTTGTAACACCCAGGTGTTACCCTGGCTAGAGCCACTTGGTACTAGAAGCTGTGATCACAAAAGATAAAGGCTTAGGGCAGCACCTAAGAACCTTGGGGCTCATGTGCTATTTAAGTTGCCCATGACATAAGAAACTTTACCCTAATTCCTTGTACACTTACTATCTTGGACAGTAGGGGGAGAAGAACCCTAGCTCTCTCCAAAGCCCTACCTTCCTTAAACCTAAGTAAAGGGGGGGGAAAGAGAGTGATCAAATGGGTAAAGCATGTGTAACTTTTACCCAAACCCTAAGCAACATTATGACCATCATTTTGGAGAGGGAAATTTTGCAAAAAGGCCCCTGGAGAAACCCCATTTCAAATCTCCAAGTGGAGAGAGAGCTAGAGCTCTCTATTTCTCTCTAAGTCACATTTTAGCCCTAATTCAAAGACCAGCCGTGTTCAGTTTGAAAAGGGCGCCAAAACCACTTGGGTTCTATACCAAAAATGTGCTATACTACTTAAGGCACCCCCTGGAAAAATTTGAAACCGAGACTTGGACGTTTGACAGCACTTGACATCAGTTTTGTCACGGTGTGGGCAGTGAGACAAACCAAACTTGGCGCCGGTCTATCTCCTAACCTAGGGCGTATCCTCCCTTGGAACTCACATGATATAGGTAGCTCTAGGTGCAGGGAAGAGATCTTTCACAGTCGACATGGCGAGATTCGTACGCTTGGCCGCTCAGCAGAGCGAAGAACACGGGCAGAAGCAAAGCGCCACGTGTTCGACGCGCTCTGAGCTCGCCAGAGCACGCCCGCGCGCGCCCCTCGCGCCCGCGTCGCGCCAAACGGCTAAGCCAGCGCCCTGGTCTGCGCCCGCGCCTATAAAACCCTCCCGAGCGTCGACCATACCCGTCCGCACCCACCCGACCCTCGCCGGAGCTTGGTTCGCCGTCGTTGGCCCGTGCGCAGCTGTCCGCGGCCGCCCAGTCCCCCTGCCACCGTAGACCGGACCGCCCAGCCATCTCCAGCCCCGTCCAGCCCTCGGAGAAGCTTGTGCACCCCTCTGCGAGACTCCCCGAGCAAGGAATCGGAGTTTCCTTCACCGGAGAAGCCAGTCCACCCTCGCCGGAGCACTTAGCCTCGCCGGAGTTCGTGAACCGGGTAAACCACTCCACCACCCTTCGATTCCTTGTGCACACAGTCGCTGCGTGACCCCGTGATGCTCACCGTGCCGTCGAATTGAACCAGCTCGCCGTCGTTTGGCCGGTACATTCGCCGCCGACGAGCACATCCGCCTGCGCTCGTGGACTGGGTGACTCCGACCACCTCCGACGACGAGCCGTACCTCGACGTGACCGCCAGAGCCTCCCCGAGCCGACCCCACCCTTCGCCGGACCTCCCTCGCCGCCGGTAAGCCGCGCCGTCCTTTCTTTCCTACGGCTACTGTTCGGTTTAGAAGAAGGACCGCGGGTGTGAGGAAGAAAACCCTGGGGGGTTAAGTGTAAAGCCCAAGACTCATATGAATAGTGACCTGAGGGTAGATCTGCGAGAGTTGAATCAGTTTAACCTTAGGGGTCTCGGCGCAAACTGGTTTTTCCAGAAAACCTTAAATAAATCTGTTTTTAAATTGGACATCAACTTTGAAAATGCATAACTTCTGTTTAAATCATCCAAATTTAGTCAAACCAATTTTGCCAGGCTCTAAATAATGTAACCTGTCTAAGAAAAATATAAAACCCCATATGACTAGAGAAAAATATAAAGTTCTGATTTATTTTCAGTTTTGGCCAAAAGCTTAATAATAGCAAGAAAAATAGTTGCACTATTTAACTAGGGTTAGAAAAATTTGGAGAAGTTTATATCTACCCACTGACCTAGTTAAAAATGTTAAACCTCTCTGTCCACTACATTAAGATAGTTCTAACCCCTTATTCTATAATATGCTTAAGTTTAAGAAAAATAGAAAAGGTGATATAGATGATGAACCAGAGAGCACACCTATTTTTGTTGAGATCCTTAGTCAATGTAGTTCACTGGAAAAATGTATCATACCCTGTTGTAGTGTGAAATAAGCAAGATGCCTTTTAAATGAAGAAAATAGGGATAACTTAGAAAAACCCTACAAAAATACCCCTAAGGAGAAACCTCCCCAAACCCTAGGATAACTAATGTGTTGATAATAAGAACTCAAGAAAAATCTGAAATCTGTTGTTTGATATTTTTCAAAAGACAAGTTAGTTCTAATCACTCTTGTGTACCAATGTTTAGAAAATTCACCATTAATTAACCACCATGTTGCTCTCTGTCCTTTTTGGTACAAGAGCTTTTTATCACTACTAGAGGCCAGCAAAAATAACCATTAGATCAGAAACCACTTTAATAAAGGACTTGTAGTGTAAAGTGGCCCATTTTGTGTAACTATTGTTATTTTTGTTTAAAACCTAGCTTTTGTACCTTAAGCCTCAAATTATTAAAACAAGCTAGTATAGCCAGTGACAACCCACTGTAATTTTTACAAAATTTTTGGAAATTTTTAAACTACTGTTATAGTTCAAAACCCCTACTAGAAACCCTAGGTGGAAATTAAGAAGGGAAAATGGATGATGGAACTTAATGTCCTCTTAAGACCTTTATAATTGACCACTGAAATTTATAGAGGCAATACAAATCCAATATATTATTTTAGAAAGAAAACCTAAACCAAAAAGGTGATAAGTCTATGTATACCACTAGAAGGCCCTCGTAGCCAAGAAACCCTAAGTTAATTCTTGACGTAAATTCTGTAGCTTAATGTTCTTAAATTTTGCATAATCATGACATACATGTTCATTGCATTTCGATAGACTGTAATCTTGCTGACGGAGAGTACGTCCTCGTGCCGGAGCAAGGAGCTGCCCAGGAGGTTGCCCCCGACCCAGCACCAGAGCCTGCACCAGAGGACCTGCCTGCCACTGCTTTGGAAGGCAAGCCCCGGTTTTATGCATAACCTGTTATTTACGCTATTTTACTTCACTTAATGATTGTAGGATTGATTGTGCACTTAGGTGTAGGAATTGTTTGGAACCCTAGTTGCATGATCTCAGGAATCCTAATGAGATGAATACTAGTATGCTAAGTCGAGTAGCTGCTTTACTAATTAGGATCTCGGTAGAAGTCGAGTGAATTTTCTAGCACTCGCGCGAGGTCAGGAATTGGTTGTATCCACTTTCCTATCATATTGATGTGGTTTGTGGGCAACAATCCATGGGGATTGGTTGTTCACGGGATTAAAAGTTGATTAAGGATTAAGGTGTGGTACCGTGAGTCAAGCGTTTGAACGTACTAAACACATACCGAGAAATATGGTAAATCGGTAAGCCTAGTACCTGAGTGAACCTGCCCGCAGACATACCCCCTCACGCGACCTGAGACGTAGTCTCCCATTCCGGTTATGGTGGGTACAAGTGCGGCCACTGCACGACGGCCAGTCGGGGTCAGTGGGGCATTGTACGCCAAGGCGGTGAGACCTGATCTGTTGCCAGGGAATCGATGGGGACGGTTGATGTGTGTGGGGACGGAGTGCCCCTACATGTCGTGTGTTTAGGTTTACCTTGCAAGGATAAAACTCGATTCGAATCGTCTGCTTCTCGCAGCTAATGAGACTGCTTGATCCATGCTGCTACATTGAGTAACAAGTGAAACTGTGCTGAGATGATACAAACTGTTGATTGCTAAAATGCTTGCTACTATGTATGAGTAGATAGTACACTTTTAGCCTTAAGAGAGTCACACTTAATTCTGACAAAGTTAAAATCTTGATTCAGAAACTCAGCTAGTGCTTTTGGCAACCAAACCCCACAGCCAAACAGCTGCATGTCTAGAGGTAGAGGAGTATAGACTCCTCACACCGGGTAAGTCTAGCTGAGTATTAGTATACTCAGCCTTGCTTGTGGCATAATTTTTTACAGGTTCTCTGGAGGACATGGTTGCTGGAGTGACTTGGCCATCCACCCTGCCACCGGGTTGGACTGTCGAGTGGGACCCTGCCTCGGCTGAGGAGGAGCATGAGGAGTGATGGGACAGGCTTCCCCATCCCTCCATTTATTTACCGTTAGTTTATTTTCCGCTGCACTCCAAAAACAATGATGGTTACTTTTGCGAAAACTCCGATGATGACAATGGTGATGTAATAACTTAATACTCTTCCATGCATGGTTTTATGCTTTATTGTATTTGCTCTGTGACTCACCATCGAGTGAGACTGTGGTACTTGATCCTGTCAGTGGCCGTGTCGGACTAGATCCGAGGGATTGACAGGTTATTCCCATTTAAGTGTGGTCTAGCCTCTAAGGTCGGACTTGGGCACTTAAGTTGGAATAATTCGGGCAGTTCCGCCACAACCACCGCCGCTCGAGCCACTGGAGCGTCCGAGGACGTGATGACTGCGTACTTACCCATTGTCCTCGGGCAAGACGCACTACAATGGCTGCGACATCTACCCCGACACTGCATCGACGACTGGAGCGATTTCAGTCGACGCTTCACCGCCAACTTTCAGTCCCTCTCCGACAAACCGGCGCAACCATGGGACCTCAAATCCATCAAGCGCCGGGGGGACGAAACTCTCCGGTCGTACCTCAAAAGGTTCCAGACCATGAGAAATTGCATCCCTGAGGTCACGGAGGCGGCCATGATCGAGGACTTCTACAGAGGATCCAATGACTCGGCCTTCGTCCGAGCCATATTGCAGAAAGCGCCGCCTACCTCCAAGCAGCTGTTCCTGGAAGCCGACCTCTACATCACCGCTGACGAGCGAGCTCAAGACCTCATCGGAGGAGCAAAGCCCGTACCGGCAGCACCACGACGCGACGCGAACCACCAACCCGACAAACGCTGGGAGAAGAGACCGCGTGAAGAAGTGCACGCCGCCGGACCACCTGCCTCTCGCACCCGGGGAGGACCCCGCGGAGGCGAGCGTACGCTGGACGACATCCTCGATGCCCAGTGCCCATACCACAAGGACATGTGCCACACTCTTCGGAACTGCAGGGACTTCAAGCACTCCGTCGGGCATGGCCGACCCTTCCAACCTCTACCTCCTCCTCCGCCGCGGGGAAGACAAGAAGAACCACGACCACCCCAGCAGCAGGAGGAGGGAGGAGGAGGAGCCTTCCCGCGCGTTGACGGGGAGGTCAACGTCATCTTCGGCGGACACGGATCGCAGGAGAACAGAAGACAACAAAAGCTCAACAATCGCCAGATATTGGTGGCAACCACCGGTCCTCCCACTCTGTACCGATGGTCGGAGCACTCGATCACCTTCACTCGGGCAGATCAATGGCTCAACTTCGACCACCCAGGCAAATACCCGCTCCTCGTCGATCCGGTGATCCGAGAGAGCAGGGTGAAGAAGGTGTTAGTGGACGGGGGGAGTAGCATCAACGTCACCTTCCCCCGGACACTCCAAGGCTTGGGAGTTCACCTCAAAGAGCTCCACGAGTCAGACACTCCTTTCTTCGGCATCGTGCCGACCGAAGGGGAATACCCGCTGGGCCACATCTACATGTCCGTCACCTTCGGAACTCCGGAGAACTACAGAACCGAGTTCTTGAGGTTCGAAGTGGCGAACTTCGACTGCGGGTACAACGCCATCATCGGGAGGCCAGGATTGGCGAAATTCATGGCCATTCCGCACTACACGTACATGATACTGAAGATGCCGGGACCGCAAGGAATCATAACTGTGCGCGCTGACCTCCAAGGCGCCGCAGAGTGTTTCTGCGTGGCCATCCAGGCGGCCCTCACCACCAAACCGTCGGTGACCTCTTCAGCGTGGGCAAACTCTAAACCTGAGGAAGACCTTGCAGTGCCTGCAAATGAAGCTCAAGTCGTGACCTCTATGCGGCCGACTGAAGAAACCAAAAGGATCAACCTGGGGTTCGCTGATGAACGCAAGACTGCCATCATCAGCTCCAGCCTGGACGACAAATAGGAAAGCGCGCTCATCCAGTTTCTGCAAGATAACCGAGATGTATTCGCATGGCAACCTGCGGATATGCCGGGAGTCCCGAGAGAACTGGCCGAGCACAAATTGAATGTTTATCCCCAGGCGAGGCCAATTCGGCAAAAACTACGTCGCTTCACGCCTGACAAGAGAGAGGCCATTCGCGCTGAGCTGGCCCGCTTGGTCGCGGCTGGGTTTATCAGAGAGGTATTACATCCCGAGTGGCTAGCCAACCCAGTTCTTGTACTAAAAAAGAATAAAGTGGATTGGCGCATGTGCGTCGACTACACGGATCTCAACAAACACTGTCCGAAGGACCCCTTCGGGCTTCCTAGGATAGATCAGGTGGTAGATTCCACCGCTGGATGTTCTGTGCTGTCTTTCCTGGATTGCTACTCTGGATACCATCAGATTAGTTTGGCAAAGGAAGATGAGGAAAAAACAGCGTTCATCACTCCATTCGGTGCTTTCTGTTATACCTCCATGCCGTTTGGCCTCAAAAACGCTGGAGCGACTTATCAGAGAGCCATTCAAACATGCTTAGCCGATCACTGGGGCAAGCATGTGGAAGCCTACGTAGATGATGTGGTAATCAAAACGGAGAACTCGAAAAACTTCATCGAAGACTTACAACTGGTTTTCAACAGTCTGCGGCGATATCGATGGAAGCTTAATCCCGAAAAATGTGTCTTTGGGGTACCAGCAGGAAAGCTACTCGGATTTATTGTCAGCCACCGGGGAATTGAAGCTAATCCGGATAAGATTGAAGCTATCATGAAAATGGAGGCACCACGATCACAAAAGAAGTTTCAGCGACTTACCGGATGCATGGCAGCTCTGAGCAGATTTATATCCAGGCTGGGAGAAAAAGGTTTACCATTTTACAAGCTACTCAAGAAGGTGGATAAGTTTCAGTGGACTTCAGAAGCACAAGAAGCCCTAGATGCACTGAAAAAATTCTTGACAACACCGCCAGTACTGAAGCCGCCACGACGAGCCACGTCGACTCTACCCGCTGAAGATCTGTTGTTGTATATCTCTTGCACGACTCACGTGGTAAGCACCGCGTTGGTAGTCGAGCGAGCCAAAGAAGGACATGCCTACCCAGTGCAACATCCTGTTTATTTCATCAGTGAAGTTCTGGGTCCCTCAAAGAAAAAGTATCCTCAAGTTCAGAAGTTATTATATGCAGTACTTCTAACTGCCCGCAAGCTACGTCACTACTTTGACGACCACAAAGTCATAGTAGTCACTGGTTTTCCGATAGGGGATATCCTTCACAACAAGGAAGCCATTGGCCGAATAGCCAAGTGGGCCTGTGAACTGGGATCTCATGACATCGAATTTCGACCTCGCACCGCCATCAAAACTCAAGCGTTGGTCGACTTCGTATCAGAATGGACTGAACAACAAGTACCAGACAACCCTGAAACTGCAGAAGTATGGCGGATGTATTTTGATGGCTTGCTGAGGCTGCAGGGAGCAGGCGCGGGAATTCTCTTCACCGCACCTGGAGGCGAGCACCTCAAATATGCCCTCCAGTTGCTATTTCCAGCCTCCAACAACGCAGCCGAGTATGAAGCCCTAATTCATGGACTGAACATTGCTATATCACTAGGCATCAAGAGACTGATGGTGTACGGAGATTCGTTGGTGGTCATAAGCCAGATAAACAAAGAATGGGATTGTTCAAGCGATTCAATGGGAAAGTACTGCACTGCCGTCCGAAAACTAGAGGATAAATTTGAAGGTCTGGAATTTCATCACGTAGAAAGAGATCGGAACACGACAGCCGATGTACTATCCAAGCTAGGATCCAGTCGAACTCAGGTCCCACCTGGAGTCTTTGTGCAAGAAATACCACAACCGAGCATCTCAATAGATCAGGCAGAAGAGTGTAATATCATAAATCAACCAGAATCAGACTCTGATGATTGGAGAAAGCCGATCATCAGGTATATAAAGAATGAAGAGGAACCAGATGACAAAAATGCAGGCGAGCGCATCACTAGACAGTCAGCTCACTACACACTCATTGGGGAAACATTATACAGAAGGGGTGCATCAGGCGTCCTCATGAAGTGCATTCTCCCATCTAATGGGAAGCGACTTCTAGAGGAGGTTCACGCCGGGCAATGTGGAATACACGCATCATCCAAGACGCTAGTCGGGAAGGTCTTCAGGTCAGGATTCTATTGGCCAACAACGAAAAGTGACGCAGCCGAGTTAGTTCAGAGGTGCGAAGCTTGCCAATACTTGTCAAAGCAACAACATCTACCAGCACAGCAATTGCAGACCATACCAGTAACTTGGCCCTTCACATGCTGGGGACTGGATATGATTGGACCCTTCAAGAATGCTCAAGGAGGATACACTCATGTACTGGTAGCAATCGACAAATTCACTAAATGGATAGAGTTCAAGCCCATTGCTTCTTTAACCTCAGCCAAGGCCGTGGAATTCATACAAGACATAATATTCAGGTTTGGGATACTGAACAATATCATAACTGACCTAGGATCCAACTTCACAAGTTCAGAGTTCTTCGATTTCTGCGAGCAAAAAGGCATTCAGATCAAGTATGCTTCAGTAGCACACCCAAGAGCCAACGGGCAGGTTGAACGAGCTAACGGGATGATATTGGAGGCACTCAGGAAAAAGGTCTTCGATAAAAACGAAAAGCTCGCAGGAAAGTGGATAAGGGAATTGCGCTACGTCGTTTGGAGCCTAAGAACCCAACCTAGCCGAGCTCTGCATGGAAACACCCCTTTCTTCATGGTCTATGGGTCAGAGGCGGTGCTACCCGCTGATCTCAAGTTTGGGGCGCCGAGGTTGATCTTCGAAAGCATAGCAGAAGCCAAAGCAACTAGGCTGGAGGACATTGATGTGCTCGAAGAAGAACGACTGAACACAGTAATTCAATCAGCACGATACCAGCAAACTCTAAGACGCTATCACGACAAAGCCGTGCGACAATGATCCTTTTCAGTGGGAGATCTCGTCCTCCGCCGAATTCTAACGGGGGAGGGACGACACAAGTTGTCGCCCTCATGGGAAGGACCATTCATAGTAGCAGAAGTCACTCGACCGGGATCATATCGTCTCACTCAAATGGACGGCACAGAAGTTGGGAACTCCTGGAATATAGAGCACCTCAGGAAGTTTTACCCCTAGCCGTATTTCAAAAGCTATCGGGACGATAATGTACTCTGTAAAGTGGGAGATATGTCATCAATAAAGAAAGGCTTCAAGGATACTTAGTTTATTCATGATTGACTGGCATTCTTATTTAACTCGGGGTGACCACTATGCCCTGCTAACGGAGCAATCGGCTTAAGTCGGCAACGACTTAAGACGGTGCAACATGCTCGCGCTTACTTAACTCGGGGTGACCACTATGGCCTGCTAACGGAGCAATCGGCTTAAGTCGGCAACGACTTAAGACGGTGCAACATGCTCGCGCTTACTTAACTCGGGGTGACCACTATGCCCTGCTAACGGAGCAATCGGCTTAAGTCGGCAACGACTTAAGACGGTGCAACATGCTCGCGCTTACTTAACTCGGGGTGACCACTATGCCCTACTAACAGAAGCAACCATTTAAGTCAGCAGCGACTTAAGGCGGTCTCACATGCTTACGATTACTCATAAATAGGGGTGACCTCTATATCCCGTAGACGAGTTTCAAAATCATCACACAGCATTTTACTCTAGCAAATTTACGTACTGCCGAATTCTAAAACAACAGGAGAACAACAATATCATTCAAGTACCGAACTGAAGTCTTCTAACAAAATATCTGATCGTGATAACCACGCGCTCAAAGCACGCAAATATTTCTCTATTTTGTAATGTCTTTCTCAGGAGCAACCGACGAAGAAGGGCGACTTGAGGAATCAGGAGCAACGTTCACGTCAGCCCTTATATCATCAGGAACAACCACGCCAGGTCTCCTCATCAAGATTCGCCCCACGCGAATGGCTTTATCCATGGCTCTGTCGCACTGGGCCCTCAGAGTAATAGAAGTTTCTTCAGCAACTTTAGCAGCCAACTGAGCGGTCTCTAGCTCCTGGGCGATGGATTTCTTGGAAGCACGGAGTTCTTTGATAACAGCATCCTTAGCCAATATCAACTGCCGGAGACGGATCACGTCATCCATGGATTCCTGCAGCTTACAGCGATGGTTGTCTAACTCTTCCATAGTGAAGCGATGACTCCTCTCCAGGATGGTCAACGAGTTGCTAGAATCACGATACAGTCTATCAAAATTGTCGCGAGAAGCAACAAGGGCACGTTTTTCTTCCTACAAACAAGAATCAACTTCTTCAAACATCAAGCAAGCAATAAGAACACAGCAATACAAGGCACAGTTTCATAAGTCACCTTTTCAGAATCAAGCTGAGCGTGAAGAGTAGAGTTCAGCGTCTTAGCATCATTTAGAGCAGCAGAGACCTGGGCCAGCTCAGTCTGGCTTTGAGAATACTTTTCCTCAAAATCAGAACACTGCCGGACCATTTCGGCCTGGCCTTGAGAATGTTTTTCTTCAAGAACGGAAATCTGCCGAGCCATATCTGGCGAGAGACAATCAAGCAAAAAAAAAGGGGGTCAAAATGTAAAGCAGTTTGATAAGGTAGACGAAGAGAAGCAAAAGAGCGCTAACCAGCATTTGTCGCCTCCAAGCCAGAAACACGATGTTGAAGCAACACCGGATTCCAACATGCCAGAGACGAAGCTCCTTCTGGAATGGAAGCACCTTGCAACCTCAGCTGACTAGCCATGCCGTCCATTAAGGCCTGATATGAAGAACAGATGAGTGTAATGACAGCAGTTCGTACGGTGTAAAAGTCAGGCTAGAATATATCACAGTACCTGGAGGTTGGAGAAGAACGAAGGGACTCCCAAATCGTGGGAGATCAATTGATGACTCGACACAGGGTCGCCACCCGAAGCAGCTCGCAATGAACCAGCAGGAAGCAACTCAGCGCCATCAACAGAGCCCAAAACTTGGTCGGCGGGAACGCTAGCCTCTAAAGCGACTCCCTGGCTCAAAGCTTGGGCTACCACCATGCAACCAGAGTGTGGAGGAGATCCCGCATGAACATCCATGGAGGTACAAGAAGGAGATCCCGCTCGGACACCCTCGGGGGCTGGGCCATAGTTTGTGCTACCCACTTGAGCCAGATCGTCTCCAGCAGTACCCTCGGGGGCTGGGCAGTGGCTTGCGCTTCCCACCCGAGCCGAGTCATCCCCGGCAACACCCTCGGGGGCTGGGTAAGTGTCAACACCATCCTCGAGGACCAAGTTCTCTGCAGTAGCCACCTCCAAGGCTGAGGGTCCTTCAGTTACTTCCATAAGACCAAGACGATCCAAGTCAGTCTCCTGGCCCTCAAGACCGCGCTCTAAGGTCGATGAGGCGCGGGACGCTGCCCGGGATGACCCCAACCTAGCGTCGAACACATCAGCACAAACCTCCGTCACACCATCATCCGCCGGCTCTGATAACAGATCCTCTGGAACCATATCTTCAAGAGTCTGATCAAAGTTCGCCAGGGACAATTCTTGTAGACCAATGAGGGCAGACAAAGCAGGAGAAGGAACTCCACTACTTTCCCCACTGGCGACATACTGCCGACTGTTCTTCCGAGTCAGAGGGACCTCATTTTCTTCCTCCCTGTCGTTTTCATCGGCAACACAGGCAACACCCCCATTGGGATCAGCGACAGACGGAGCACACACATTGGGATCAGCAACAGATGGAGCACACCCATTGGGGTCAGCGTCAGTAAACTCAGGCACGGGAACTTCCTCAGCAGCGGGAACCGAAGGACCAGCGTCCCGATCCAAACTAGATGCTTGCCGAAGACGTCTCTTTTTCTTTTTCTGCTCATCAGCAGAAGGATCAAGTTGATTGGCTCGGCAAGGACGTCTCGGGCGAACACTGACAGGCCTCTGAACATCCAAGGTTGTACCAGCTTCTGGGAGAGGCACCACTGCTAATGTCCTAGCAGGAGCAGCATCAGAAGAGTCTTCAGCCAGCATATCAAGCATAGCATTTATTTCTGCATCACTAGGATCCAAAGGCACCTCAAAGTGGACTTGCCGTTCATCATCGGGAATTTCTCCAATTGAAGCAACCAAAGCACTAACTTCTTCGGCAGAGGGTCGTACTCTAAGGCCCAAACCGCTGTTAGTAACTGGAGGATTCGACACAAAATGGGTAAAAGCCTTGGAAGGAGGCAGGTTCCAGGCCGAGTATGCGATAGGGGCACCAACATTGGACACCTTACCTCTAAGTATCATTTCAAGCCGGTTCACCAAGTCTACAGCGGGAATTCTTCTATCGGTGACCCGGGTTGAGTCAGCTAAACCTCGGTACAAGTAGGCCAGGTACGCCCTATCCTTCAACGGCTGGATGTTTTTGAAAACAAAATCAGCAACCATAGCCTCTGCAGTCAAACCCCTCTCCTTCAGCAGTCCAACTTTAGCTAGCAAAGCCCCTGCCTCAGCCACCTCCTGGTCTGTAGGAGACTCGGTCCAACTCGGAGTGCGAACATCCGGCTGTCTCCCTGACCGTGGGGGGAGAGATTTTCCGTGGTTCTCAACAATAAACCATTCCAAGCGCCATCCCTTGATACTATCCTTGAGAGGGATTTCAAGATATTCAGTCTTCCTCCCACGGCGCATCTCCAAACTAGCACCCCCAACCAGCTGATACTGCCCCCCGGCCATCCCAGGGCGACAATGATACAAGTACTTCCATAATCCAAAATGTGGCAGCACGCCAAGAAAAGCTTCGCATAAATGAACGTAAATGGAAATTTGCAGAATGCAATTGGGATTCAGATGGGTCAAGTTAAGACGATAGAAATCAAGGAGGCCGCGGAAAAAGGGAGAAATAGGAAGAGCGAGACCGCGGAGAAGAAAAGGAACATAAATCACAGATTCGTGGGTATCCTCTGTTGGGACAGTGACCCCGTGGCAAATCCGCCAGGAACAGAGCTCCTTCGGAGGAAGAACCCCGATGGACACGAGGTGGAGAAGGTTGGGTTCAGAAACGACAGACATGTGGTTACCTGCGAAAGGCAACTGGCTGTTGGGGTCGATGGGGGGAATCACCGCAGCGGATGAACTCGAGGCCTTTCGCTTGGGCGCCATCTCAACTCCACAGGCGAACAGATCGGGAGGCGAATTGCAGAGAGGATCTAGAGGCAGGAAAGCAAGAACTAGGGCGCGGAAAGCAGAGGCGGCTGAACGCGCAGTACTTATGGGATATTCCCGAGTCAGATACCATTTCCAAAAAAATGCCGGTGTGCCATGTCATCACCCGGTAGTTACTTCTAAAACACCGGTATGCCACATCATCACTCGGCTGTTGTCCTCAAAGTGGCCGACGCAGCCCGTTCTAACTCGGCTGTTATTTCTAAAACACCGATGTTACCACCAGTCACCCGGCAGTTACTTCTTAAAACGCCGGCGTGCCATGTCATCACCCGGCAGTTACTTCTGAAACACCGGTATGCCACATCATCACTTGGCTATTGTCCTCAAAGTGGCCGACGCAGCCCGTTCTAACTCGGCTGTTATTTCTAAAACACCGATGTTACCGCCAGTCGCTCGGCAGTTACCTCTAAAACGCCGACGTCGTCTTCAGTCGCTCGGCGATTATCTATAAAACGCTGACGTTGTCATAAGTCACTCGGCCGTTACCTCTAAAAAGCGCCGACGCGATCATCAGTCATCCCGACGCTGACATGGCTTCGTCATCACTCGGACGCTATTTCAAATGCGTAAATGTTGACAACAATAGCTCGGCCATCACCCCTAAAAGCGTCGATATGATGCCCGAGTTATTTAATTACTATTCCAAAGGAATCAACTTCACAAACAAGGCGGGCGGAGGAATGATTCACGAGCTCTAAGTTATGACACAAACATAACAGACAGAGAACAACATCCTTCATTAAAGGGAAGTTTCAGAAATTACAAATCAACTCATTATGAGTTGATACCTCCCTATTACTACTACTATACTACATTCTACTACTAACTACTACTACATTATTTCACTATACTACTTCTAATCTATACTAATATCTAAAAACCAGTGGCATTTAGCCACTAGCCCTATTGCTGCCCTTGCTGCTGCCGCCGCCGTTGCTGCCCCTGCTGCTGCCGCCGTTGCCACCCTTGCTGCCGCCGCCGTTGCTGCCCCTGCCGCCGCCATCACCGTCATCGCCGCTGTCACCGTCGTCGCCGTCATCGCCTCCATCGTCGTCGTCGTCGTCCTCGCCATCGCCGCCACCGTCCTCCTCGGACGAGTCCTCCCCGTCCGAGGAGTACTCTGACTCATCCGAGCCCTCGAGCCCAGAGCGCTCGACGGCCCGGATATAAGTTCAGACCTCCGCGGCGAGCCCCTGGGAGTTGTCTAAATCGTCAGACGACTCTGGGGGAGAGACGGGAGCCGGAGACCCCTCGGACTCGGAGGAGAACTCCTCCTCCGAGTATTCCGAGTCGCCGAAATCCTCCGAGGGAGGAGTCGGCTCGCGCTTGCGTTTGTTGCTCTTGCCCATGGTGGAAATGAAAGGAGAGGAAGAAAGCAAGCAGCGGAGAACAGCAAGAGATGTGAAAAAACCAGAGAGGCAGAGGCGCTATTTATAGAGGAAGAAGGCAACCACTCACCTCCTTCCACGGTCACTGAACAGTCGCAAGATATTCAATATACACTTCAACCCGTCTGAAGATACGTCAGATAGCTGACGCTGTTTCACGCAACGCAACACCCATTGGGACTCCAGTCAACCGCGCGAGCGATATGATTACACCCGCCGTCACGTCACATTACTACTCAGAAGCAGCCGACTAAAACACTCAGCGTACCAAGCCGTCCCTTACCCACACCGATTGGGGGGGACGCCTAGGAATTATCAGTATATTTTTCAAAACTGTCACATCCGTGCAGGACATGCAATGAATACCTCAGGACAAAAATGAGATATCAGTAAGGATCAAAGGAAAGCCAAATATAGCCGGTGAAGTACAAAATCTGACCGACAGAAGCGACGTGAAGACTAGCCAGGGAACGTCCATCAAATGTACAATCAGTTGCAGAGCAAATAAATTGCACCACCTAACAAGATATGGGCAGATCATGAGCTCGGCTACAAAAGACAAAATACATGCTAACCTCTAAAGCATAATATCGATGACATAATGCTGACCTCTAAAGCATAATATCGATGGCATAATGCCGACTTCTAAGGCATTCGGAAAAAGAAAAGATAACCCTCAGCAAAAGGACACGAAACGAAGACCTTCGAGAGGATTATTTTCAGAAATCCACTAAAAGCTCGGGGGCTACACCCATTGAGTGCACCTTCGGTGCACCCCATGAATCACCATTTCAAGCCAAGATAATGCCGACTTCTAAGGCATAAGGCAAGATTAAAGACAAGGCTGACCTCCAACCAAAGTGCAAGTGGGAAATAAAAATGATTTCTGATGAAGACCTTCGAGTGGATTATTATCCAAAATCCACTCGAAGCTCGGGGGCTACACCCATTGCACCCAATGAAGTTCAGGGTCCTATAATACGAAATGCCGATCTCCAAGGCATAAGTATGAGGCAAAACTCCAGATTTCGAGTGAGCAAAGCAGAAGGAGACAGTAAGAAATCGTTCTCTCCAAACTGCCTGGAAAGCATTTCTTGTCATAAACAAAGACCGCAAGCTGAACCTAGGATCTTTGGGCTGATTGTCTCAAAATCAGCCCGAAGATCGGGGGCTTGTGGGGGACAAATATCCCCCGGGTCCACTGGAAGGATGAAAGACCTCACGAGAGGCCCAAGGGCCCAATAAATCATACGGTCACTCCTTCATGGGTCTGGGGAGGAACGACCAGTGAAGCAGATCGACATAAGGCTAGATCGATGCAAGCCCGGAAGGCCCAACGATGTTGAGCAAGCAACCACAACAGAAGACCCGACTTTCCCGCGCTAGAGACGCGTACAACGGAACCAGGCGAGGATAAGTCGGCAGAATCATAGGAAGATAGGCTCAAACAGTTCACTATCTTTTAGGTGCACATTGTTATCATATCCGCTTGTATTGCCTCACGGTCGAATATATAAGGCCTAGGGGGCACCCCTTCAAGACGATTGATCCCACTACTCTGCCATCCACCTCAACTCTCTACGTTCTCGCCATAGAGAGCTATCTTGTAACCCATCACACAAAGCATACTCGCCAGGACGTAGGGTGTTACGCGTCTCAAAGCGGCCTGAACCTGTAAACATTGTCCATTGTTCCTCGTGCATCTGGCACGAACCATTTAGCTACAGTCAGCGACACCGTCCTACTCCTAAAACACCTTGAGGGGCAACCCCGGGTGAGCGGTCGGACCCAAAAACACCGACAAGGGGTGTCTACCAATAGTGTAGGCATCCCTAGCAAATTTTAATTTATCAAAGTCACTTTTGCAAGTCTTAAGTTGGGCATTAAGACTTGTCACTTCACCATTTAATTTTGTAATAGAAGTAAGGTGTTCAACACACGCATCAACATCAAAATCCTTACACCTATTACAAATGACAACATGCTCTATACAAGAACTAGATTTATTAACTCCTTCTAGCTTAGTAGTTAATTCATCATTTAAGCTCTTTAGACTAGAAACAGTTTCATGGCATGCAGACAACTCAGAGGATAGAATTTCAGTCCTTTTAGTTTCTAGAGCAAGAGACTTTTGTACACTAACAAGTTTGTCATGTTCTTCATATAATATGTCTTCTTGCTTTTCTAAAAGTCTATCCTTTTCATTTAAGGCATCAATTAACTCATTAATTTTATCTACTTTTGCTCTATCTAAACCCTTAAATAATTCAGTATAGTCTACTTCATCATCACTAGAATCATCATCGCTTGAAGTAGTATACTTAGGGGTTTCTCGAACGCTTACCTTTTTCTCCTTTGCCATGAGGCAAGTATAGCATTCGTTGGGGAAGAGGGCGGACTTGTTGAAGGCCGAGGTAGCGAGTCCTTCATTGTTGGAGTCAGAAGAAGAACTGTCCGAGTCCCATTCCTTTCTGAGGTGTGCCTCGCCCTTTGCCTTCCTGTAGTTCTTTTTCTTCTCCTTCTTCCCGCTCTTTTCTTGTTCCTGGTCATTAGCATTATCGAGACAATTTGCTATAAAGTGACCAGTCTTACCGCACTTGAAGCAGGAGCGCTTTCCCCTTGTTTTGTTCTTGTTGGGGTACTCCTTGCGTCCTTTAAGGGTGGTCTTGAAGCGCTTGATGATGAGGGCCATCTCATCTTCGTTGAGCCCGGCAGCCTCTACTTGTGCCACCTTGCTAGGTAGTGCCTCCTTGCTGCTTGTTGCCTTGAGCGCAACGGGCTGCGGCTCGTAGATAGGCATTGGGCCGTTTAACGCATCATCAACATACCTTGCCTCTTTGACCATCATGCGCCCGCTCACAAATTTTTCGAGTATCTCCTCGGGCGTCATCTTTGTGTACCTGGGATTTTCACAGATGAGGTTCACAAGATGAGGGTCAATAACAATAAAAGACCTGAGCATAAGTCGGACGACGTTGTGGTCCGTCCATCTTGTGCTTCCATAGCTCCTAATCTTGTTGACCAGGGTCTTGAGCCTGTTGTACGTTTGTGTTGGCTCCTCTCCCCTGATTATTGCGAACCTTCCCAGCTCGCCTTCCACCAACTACATTTTGGTGATCATGGTGGTGTCGTTTCCCTCATGTGATATTTTGAGGGTGTCCTAGATTTGCTTGGCATTGTCCAAGCCGCTCACCTTGTTGTACTCGTCCCTGCACAAGGATGCTAGCAAAACAGTGGTTGCCTGTGCATTCTTATGAATTTGCTCATTGATAAATACAGGGTTATCAGTACTGTCGAATTGCATTCCATTTTCAACTATCTCTCATATACTAGGATGGAGAGAAAGTAAGTGACTACGCATTTTGTGACTCCAAAAAGCGTAGTCCTCTCCATCGAAGTTGTAGGAAACGGGTGACGCCTAAGAGAGGGGGTGAATTAGGACTTCTAAAACTTTTACTAAACTAGGCCACAATTAAATCCCTAGAGCAAAATCTATGCAAATAATCAAACTAGAAAGTGCAATCTAGGTTTTGTCTAAGTGTTGCTATCTCTACAGCAAAGGCTAAGTTTCAATCTACACTAAATAAGTATGAATACAAGATTTAAACTTAAATGTTTTATATAAATGCGGAAACTTAAAGAGCAAAGTAGAGAAGCAAACTCTCGTGGATGGCGCCGGTATTTTTACCGAGGTATCCGAAACCACGCAAGGTCCCGACTAATCCTCGTTGGTGCCCCTACGCAAAGGGAAGCCCACGCGAGGGCCAAGCACCACAGTCGAGTAACTCCGTAGAGAGCCGCGGGCCTTCTCCACGCGTAAGTGGTGCTCCGCTTCCGGCTCCTCTCAAACGCTCCCCGTCATCTCCACTATTGAGCTTCCGGCCGAAACGCCGCGTGCCTCATTCCCTCCGGTACACGGTGGCGGCCGTGACACAAACGCGGTTGTCACGGTCTTGCAAGACTCTCGCCCCACTCGGTACAATTACAACGACTCACGCAAGAGCCGAGGGGTTGTGTGGTTTTACAAAACTCACTCAACTAACTAGGGTTCACCTAGAGCAAGCGCTAAAGCGGTCTAACTAACCTAAGCACTTCGCAAAGCACCTACGCTAATCACCGAGTGATTCTATTAAGCACTTGGGTGTTTGAGCTCTTGGAAATGTGCACTATATGCCTTGGTATGTTGCTTGGGCTCCCACACCTTCAAATGGTCGGTTGGGTGAAGTATATATAGGCCCCAACTCAATTCTAGCCGTTGGAGAAAAGCTGCAGTTCTCTGCGGCACACCGGACAGTCCGGTGGTGCACCAGACAGTCCGGTGGTGCACCGGATAGCGCACTGTAGGCTGTCCGGTGCGCCTAGCCGTTGCCCTGTCAGAGCAGGTGACCGTTGGCGCCGTAGGCTTTTCCACACCAGACAGTCTGGTGCTCACACCGGACAGTCCGGTGGTCTTCTCTCCGATTGCCACCTGTAACTAGCCGTTGGGCTAGAGTTCCCTGGTCCACCGGACAGTCCGGCGTGTGGGCACCGGACAGTCCGGTGTGCCACCGGACAGTCCGGTGTGCCTTCGCATAGACAGTCCGCAGCAGCACACTTGGACTTTTCTTGGATCTTCTTAATGTCTTCTTTTGAGGTGTTGCTTTCCTCAATTCCTTAGTCCAAGTAAATCTTGCACCCTGTGAACTACAAACACAAACACTAGAAAACTTATTAGTTCACAGATTGTGTTGTTCATCAAACACCAAAACTCAATTAGCCAAATGGCCCGGTGTCCATTTTCCTTACAATCTCCCCCTTTTTGGTGATTGATGACAACACAACCAAAGCAAGCAAATATTACAAGTATTTGAATGAAAATATGCAATCTACTTTCTAGGATGCATGTTTGTCCCCACAATGTGATATTATGGACTTAAGCCTCCCCCTAACTCCATAATTCACTTACATCCTATTTTAGGTCCAAATAACCAAAACCACTTGAAAAACCATTTGTAGATATAAAATTTTAAATTGGTGGTGTTTGGTGTTTGATATAGTTTTCATTGCTTTGGTCCCTAAACTTCTCCCCCTTTGGCATCAACCACCGAAAAGGAAGACATTAAAAGCATGTAGGAAGTAAATAAAAGCTTGCCCTCATTAAGAATTTTATCAGATGATACCACTTGAAGAATACTAAATTAAACCACATGAATGATATCAGTTGAAAGGATTACTCCCCCTAAACGAGTGTTCTCTTTAGAAAGAATTTTCTCCCCCTTTTTAGAGATGAAGAAATACTCCCCCTGACAGAGATCCTCTACTTAGGAAAAAGTATGTGAAAATTAGAGGTGCAAGACATGATTTGAAAAGACTAACTTCCTTTATGCATAGGTAACAGAATATGAGTTAACCACTTATACATTTTTAGCAACATGGAAGTATATGATATGAAATATAGTCTAATCAAATATTGGAGAAGACATGTAAATGATACTAGATGTAGTCTCAAAAGATACCGATTGAAGTTCAATGGCGAGCTTGAGAGACATGAGAGTTCTTGGAGATTTTGCAGTGGAAGATTGTTGTCTTTCTCCGGGGACCTCATTTTCCTTACAATGAGACTATCACATCAAATAGACTTGAAAAGGTGTTAGTCTCAAAGTATTAGATTATAGAGTAACCTCCCCCTGAAGGTGTGCATACAAGTTTTGAATACTTGTAGGAGACATGCACTTGATTTGATATCAAGAGGGGTAAATTATCTATAATCCATACTTTGGCACATATAAGTTAAATGATACAACTTGTAGAAATCACAATTTTCAATTGATGCATCATTTACTATGGAGTGATATAGAAGCTATGTGTCGTGCTTAACTAAACATTTTAAGCCATGTAGGTTTGCTTAAGTATATGAATTGAAAGCAAGCAATCCTACCATGTGATTTACCTAGTAAGCATGATTTTAAACAAAAGTAAATAACAAGTGTAATACTAGGCAAGAAAGGTAAACTAGATACAAGGTAAATAGATACGCATATCTAAAAACAAGAGATACAATAAATCTAGTTACCTTAGTCATGGGTGGGAAATTTGGGTCCAAAGTTTTTACTAACCAACTTGGCAATAAACTTGATCCAATATGATGTATCCCATGATATACATCCCAACTTTGCCAAGTCTCCAAATTTCCCGACGACCTTCGGTCCACTCACTTTCCTTTCGGGATCCAAACCTTCTTGGTGCTTTTCATGGTTGAAATTATTTCCTTTGGCACCCAGATGCGTTTGGCCTCCTTTCCTTTGTTGGCTTGCTTGTTGGCCTTGATTGCTATCACTTTTCCATTCTTTTTCTTATTGATCAAATATGGTGTAGCAGTCTTTTTATTCACCTTTTTATGTAGGTGTTGGAGATTTTGCTTGAGCTTTCGCCTTTGTTTATCCCCGGTCATCGCCTTGCATTGGAAAGACTTGTGGCCTTCCATGTGGCATAGCCTACAAATCACAGTTTCTCCCTCTACAGGCTTGTTCACTCCCGCAGTGGTGTTATCCTGTGAAGGTCGGATTTGTTTGGCTTTGCCTTTCTTGTCATCAAAGCCTTTCCAAGGCGAGCCACTTCTTGCTTTAATTGTTCATTTTCCTTTGCAACCTTTTCTGAACATGTTTCTACAACAATATTTTTAACAAGAACTTGGTTGCAGGGGTTAGAATCATCAATTAAATCAAAGCAAGAAGTAGAAGCATATTTCTTAATAATTTTAGGTATTTCAACTAAAGATGCTGCTGGGGTGCTACCAATGTTTTCTAGCTTAGTAGTTAGCTCATTATTGTGTATGCTAAGAATTTCCATTTTCTCTAGCAAATTTTCAATGGCCTCTTGGGAGCTAGCTAGCTTAGCCTTAAGTTTTTCATTCTTTTTAATGAGACCATCATTGGTAGCAGTGGATGGAGCACTAGATTCTAATAACTCAATTTTAGTTGATAGCTCACTATTTAAGTTTGCAAAAGTTTCAAATTTTTCTAGCAAACTTTTGTAATCATTTTGAGAGCTAATCAACTTATTTTTCAAGGTTTTAAGTTGAGCTTTTTGTTTAGTGCAAACATCCTGAAAAAATCCTACGGCTTCCGCAAGCTCATCTATGGAGGGCTTTCCCTCACCTTCATCATCACTACTGCTATCATCACTAGAGGATGGAATGCTTTTGTTACCTCTTGCCATAAGGCATTTGTGTGATGACCGTGATGAGCGTGATGAGGACCGGTGGCTGCGCGTCCTTGGAGGTTCATCTTCACTTGAAGAATCATCCCAAGTTCTAACACTTGTTAGCGCCTTGCCTTTGCTCCTCTCCTTTTTGGGTTTGGCCATATTTGGACAGTTGTCCCTGAAGTGGCCCTTCTCCCCACATGCGAAGCATCCTCTCTTCCTTTGCTTTTTCCTATCAATGTTAAAGAGAAGATCCTCGACCTGCAGGGGCACACCCATTAGATTAATCTTGCGGATCATCCTCATTACCTTTCTGATGCGTCGGATTGTTTCTTCATCCTCGGAGGATGATGTGCATGGTTGATTATCTTCATCATCATCACTTTCTTCTTCTTCCTCTTCTTCACTTGAGGAACTAGGAGTGGGAGCCTTCTTTTTGCCCTTCCTTTCATCACATGCAAAAGCATATGGCCTTGAGGAAGTTGGCTCCTCTCCCTGACTCATTTTTCGCGACATCTCAAACGCCGCGATTTTCCCAATCACAATGGTCGGGGTCATGTTGCTCAAGTCCTCCATGTTGTGAAGGATGGTGATGATGCTCCCATATCTTTGTTGTGGTAGCAGGGAGATAATCTTCCTCACAATGTCCGCATCACCTAGCTTACTAATGCCAATAGAATTGAGCTCATTGATAATTAGATTCAAACGAGAATACATGTCTCTAACAAACTCATCATCTTTCATAACAAAAGAATTATACTCATTTAAGACTAGGCAATGTTTTTGCTCACGGACATTGGATGTGCTGTCATGGAGCTCATGCAATTTTAGCCAAATCTCATTAGCAGTTTTCAAGGTAAATACTTGATTAAAAATATCCATGCTAAGAGATTCATACAAGCAATTTTTGGCTCTAGCATTTAAATGAATTTCTTTTTCCTCACTCGTGGTGGGTTTTTCGGGATTTTTGAGGGGTTTCATCCCGTCACGAGTGACTCTCCAAACACCTAGATCGACGGCCTCTAGGTAACAAGCCATTCTAGCACTATAATATGGGAAGTTAGTGCCATCTAAGTGTGGTGGCCTATGGGTATCCATCCCTTCCTCTAAAAAGCGTCGGCTCTTTTAGCTGTGAAGCAAAAGCGTTTCAAATGAGCCAAACCAGGGGTGAATTAGGACTTCTAAACTTTTACTAAACTAGGCCACAATTAAATCCCTAGAGCAAAACCTATGCAAATAATCAAACTAGAAACTGCAATCTAGGTTTTTTCTAAGTGTTGCTATCTCTACCGCAAAGGCTAAGTTTCAATCTACACTAAATAAGTATGAATACAAGATTGAAACTTAAATGCTTTATATAAATGCGGAAACTTAAAGAGCAAAGTAGAGAAGCAAACTCTCGTGGATGACGCCGGTATTTTTACCGAGGTATCCGAAAGCACGCAAGGTCCCGACTAATCCTCGTTGGTGCCCCTACGCAAAGGGAAGCCCACGCGAGGGCCAAGCACCATGGTCGAGTAACTCCGTAGAGAGCCGTGGGCCTTCTCCACGCGCAAGTGGTGCACCGCTTCCGACTCCTCTCGAACGCTCCCCGCCGTCTCCACTATCGAGCTTCCGGCCGAACTGCCGCGGGCCTCGTTCCCTCCGGTACACAGTGGCGGCCGTGACACAAACGCGGTTGTCACGGTCTCGCAAGACTCTCGCCCCACTCGGTACAATTACAATGACTCACGCAAGAGCCGAGGGGTTGTGTGGTTTTACAAAACTCACTCAACTAACTAGGGTTCACCTAGAGCAAGCGCTAAAGTGGTCTAACTAACCTAAGCACTTCGCAAAGCACCTACGCTAATCACCGAGTGATTCTATTAAGCACTTGGGTGTTTGAGCTCTTGGAAATGTGCACTATATGCCTTGGTATGTTGCTTGGGCTCCCACACCTTCAAATGGTCGGTTGGGTGAAGTATATATAGGCCCCAACTCAATTCTAGCCGTTGGAGAAAAGTTGTAGTTCTCTGTGGCACACCGGACAGTCTGGTGGTGCACCGGACAGTCCGGTGGTGCACCGAATAGCGCACTGTAGCCTGTCCGGTGCGCCTAGCCGTTGCCCTGTCAGAGCAGGTGACCGTTGGCGCCGCAGGCTTTTCCACACCGGACAGTCTGGTGGTCTTCTCTCTGAGTGCCACCTAGAACTAGCCGTTGGGCTGGAGTTCCCTGGTGCACCGGACAGTCCAGCATGTGGGCGCCGGACAGTCCGGTGTGCCATCGGACAGTCTGGTGTGCCTTCGCACAGACAGTCCACATCAGCACACTTGGACTTTTCTTGGATCTTCTTAATGTCTTCTTTTGAGGTGTTGCTTTCCTCAATTCCTTAGTCTAAGTAAATCTTGCATCCTGTGAACTACAAACACAAACACTAGAAAACTTATTAGTTCACGGATTGTGTTGTTCATCAAACACCAAAACTCAATTAGCCAAATGGCCTGGGGTCCATTTTCCTTACGAAAGTGTGGAGGTTTACCAAGAGGAATTGAAAGCAAATGAGCATTGGAATTAAAAGGAATACGAGAATAATCAAATGAATAATTTGAGTTAGCCAGTTTCTTTTTCTCGTCGTCGTCGTCTCTAGGTGAAGAAGAAGATTCGCCGCTGTCGTAGTAAACGATCTTCTTGATATGTCTCTTCTTCTTCCCGTCCTTCTTCTTGTGACTCGAGCCAGAGTTAGTGAGCTTGTCGTCCCTTGGCTCGTTGAAGATGGACTCCTTCTCCTTATCGTTGACCACCATCCCCTTTCCCTTAGGATCCATCTCTTCGGGCGATTAGTCACTTATGTGAAGAGAACGGCTCTGATACTAATTGAGAGCACCTAGAGGGGGGTGAATAGATGATCCTGTAAAATTCAACACTAAATAGCCACAAGCTTGGTTATAAAGATGTTAGTGCAATAGAACCAAATGGCTATAGAGCGAGCTCTTGCGAATCACAATAATCACAGAGAAAGACAGCACAAGAGACACAGTGTTTTATCCCGTGGTTCGGCCAAGTATAACACTTGCCTACTTCCACGTTGTGGCGTCCCAATGGACAAGGGTTGCAATCAACCCCTTTCAAGTGATCCAATGATCAACTTGAATACCACGGTGTTCTTCTTTCTTAGACTTTCTCCCGTTTGCGAGGAATCTCCACAACTTGGAGCCTCTCGCCCTTACAATTGATGATCACAAAGAAGCATGGAAGTAAGGGAGGGGAGAGAAACACACACAAGACTCAAAACGAGAGCACAATCACGCACACAAGTCACAACTCAAGCTCAAAACACAACACAAGGAGTTCTCAACTCAAATGGAGCTCAAGTCACTATCTCGAAGAATCGAATGCGTGAGAATGGAGTCTTGGAGTCTTAGGATCTTTCTTGTAAGCTTGGGTGACTCCTCCATGCGCCTAGGGTCCCTTTTATAGCCCCAAGGCAGTTAGGAGCCGTTGGAGATCAACAAGGAAGGCCATTCTTGCCTTCTGTCGGGTGGCGCACCGGACAGTCCGGTGCACCACCGGACAGTCACTGTAGATGGTCCGGTGCGGATCTCCTTCCTTTTCTAGCGCAGACGATCGTTGCACCTCGGTGTCGGTTGGCACACCGGACACTGTACGGTGCACACCGGACAGTCCGGTGCCCCCTTTTGACCATTGGTGCGGGCAACGTGTCGCCCGCCGATTTCGCTGCTGACCGTTGCGCAGTCGACCGTTAGCTCACCGGACAGTCCGGTGCACCACCAGATAGTCCGGTGAATTTTAGCCGTACGCCATTGAACTTTTCCCGAGAACGACGACTTCGCCACGGACGACTCACCGGACAGTTCGGTGCACCACTGGACAGTAAGGTGAATTATAGCCGTACGCCGCCGTCGAGTCCCGAGAGTGGCCGGTTCACCTTGGACTCGTCTGGCGCACCGGACACTGTCCGGTGCCCCACCGGACAGTCCGGTGCACCCAGACCGAGCAACAGTTGACTGTACACAGACAACTCTTTTCCAATCTATTTTCTCCTGTTTCTAGCACTTAGACACAATACATTAGTACTCAAATCAATGTACTAAGTTTAGAAACGTACCTTGTTACATGATTTGCACTTCTTCAATCTTTGGCACAAATTAACACTTAGAGAATATGTGTTGGGCACTTAATCGCCAAAACACTTTAGAAATGGCCCAAGGGCACATTTCCCTTTCACCCATTCCTAGGTATCGACATTGCCCTCAAGCCTTTGTGCGACAACTTGTAGTCGCGCAGAAGCTTTCTTTTGAGGAGTTGAATTTCTTGGTGCGTGTGAGCACATATGTTAGATGTAGCCCCTAAGCCCTCGAGTAATCCATGAGGATTGCTTGGGGTTTACATAGTTTGTGTGCATTTTTAGGGACCAATCCTTGATGGTTTTCTGAGCCAGGCATGAGTCCATCCATTTTAATGTCGAGTCATTGTCCTCAAGGGTGATCCTTCCGGTCACTACTTGTCTTTTTCCATGCACGCATCTCCCCTTGTAGTGGCTTCTCTTTGAAGTCTTCTTCTTAAGGGGAGGGCTTTCCTCCTCTAACCTAGTCGGTGCAGGGAGGGACACCGTCGAGCTACAAGTGGGTTATCCAAGTGAGATCCAACCATCCTCTAGCAGGGTTAGGTCTCGGCGAGCGGTCCCATGGGGGTGTGTGTAATGGAACCTCCCAAGATATTAGGCCCACCTATAACTGTCCTTGTCCCAAGAATCTTAGATAGTCATGCAGATGCACACCATAGCTTGGTAGGACCTAGTTCTTGTATCTTCTTCATCTCCTAAGAGCGTACATCCCATATCACAGACATTACACAACATCGGAGTAAAAGCGGAAATAGTTAAAATAACTTAATTTACATTAACTGGTACAATATAGAAAGAGTGATTATTACAATATATGGGTTTGAGTGCTTCTATTTATTACATCACAGGAAGGTAGACACCTTCCATAAGTTTTACTTAATTTTCATCCTCCTGCTTCGGGACGATCTTGGAACAGAAGCAGCAAAACTCTGCAGTTTCATCACCTACAACAACATGGGATCGAAAACCCTGAGTACAGAGTGTACTTTCGCAAGTCTTACCTGACTAAAAGAAAAGACTCTCAAGGATGTAATAGCACCTGCTAAGGGTACAAATTCCAAAAATAGAAATATCTAATGGACTCATGGAAAAGACAAAACAATCAAATTAGTACACCAAGATTCCAAGCCTTTACCCTTAATGAATATATATTCCCATGCAAAGGTATTGAAATTTATTGCCTTGAAGATTTTATAGATGTAGACGGAGATTTAGAAAGATATCATAAAAACACATTAAGAAAGATAAAACCACAAGTCTATAATATGAGAATTTTTTAGAGTAGAAGTGGGCTATACAGAATTTCTAGAGAAATAGAATTAATTGTACCCTTAGCTTTACTTCCTTCTTTTGTATTAACTCACTTACATTCCACTCTTCTTCTGCTCTTTTTTCATAACTATTTTTAAAGGGCTCATAAAATTTATACCTTTTGATTGCATATTCTCAATTACTGTAATACCCAAACTTGTCAACAAAATTAATGGAGATGAATCTCTTATGTGTCTTGCTTCTATTTATTCGAACATGTGAATAACCACACTTAAAAGTGAATAATTAACAAATGAGACATGAACAACTTGTGCATCATGTTGGAGTTATTTGGTTGTGCATCTAATGATAATATTGACCATGGAGACAGAAATAAAATTAATGTCCAAATTGGAGAATAATACCTAATTTTAATATTTAGAAATGGAAATAACAAGGAAAGGAGAAGAAAGAAAATACTATGTGAATAAAAATAAATATATAAAACTATATTATTCCTACACTAGGATTTGAATTTGAACATTTGACTCAAAGGTGAAACTCATAACAAAATTTGAATTCAAATTTGAAATCAAGAAAATGAAAAGAGATCAGAAAAAGAAGAATAAAAAAAGAAAAAGAAAAGAACTCCCCGTGTTGGGCCTAATGTGACGAAGGCTCGGCCCACCTTCGTTCTCTATGCAGCTCAGAGCTCGGTTATGCGCCGACACCCGGGACCCACCTGTCAGTTTCTACCGGTGTGCGTGCTTTCCCCGTATTTCGATCGTGTGTGTTGTGTCGTTGACACCGCGGGCCGCACGTCAGACGGCTTCGCTTCTTCGTGCGTCGTCCCTGTCACGTGGGTCCCCTTACTGTTTCTCTTCTCCGTGGTCTGCAACTGACGGCCACCATGATCTCCGCTTGTGCCGTGCCAGCTGGGTCAGCTCGGGTACCGGATGGCGGTTAGGATACGACTGCGGGCTATAAATGCCTGGGATTACCTCGCCCCATTGACTCCTTTTTGCGCCACAGCCATAAACCCATGCCCCGTCACCGACCAAAAGGGAGAGAGAGACACGTCCGAGGAAACCACCACTTCGCCACCGTTGCGCCCTAGATCGCGGACTTGGTGGTGTGGTGCCGTGCGCAGACCGTGTTTCGTCGCGCAATTTCGTCCGTGGGCGGTTGGTGGCACGTGAATTCGTCACCAGAGCTACATCTCCACCGCGATGCCACCTGGCGCCAAGGTCAGAACTCACCACCGCTCGAAATGCAGGTATGACCACCTCGTCGGCATTCTCCATTTCCTTCCATACGTATAACACTCCCCGTGTTGCGAGTGGATCGTCTCAATCACGGGCACGGGCCGTTCCAGTTGAGCACCGTCGCATTGGAAGGGCGCCGCCGCCGTCTGTGATTCGGGGGAGGGTGGCGATACTTGCGCCATTAGATCAGACATTTGCGATCAAGATTAGACGATCGCATATCCTTTCACGCGATTAGATCTGGGTTGTTGCGTTAGGATCGGGTGAGAGAGAGTGGGTCGTTGCTGTTTTAAATCTGGGCCATGGACTCTAGATCGGTCGGTTTCGGAGCGATACCGGTTCGGTCTTAGATGGATTTAATCGGAACCGTTTATTGCAGATCGGGCGACCGAGATAGGTCAATATCGTTCCATGTTGGTAATTTTATTAAAGTGACCCTAGGGTTTCTCGGAATGAACCCGCGGGCCTCTCGACTGTAGTCTGAGCCTAGCAAGTTTTATACGCTAGACCCTGAGCTTCTGTTTATTATGCGTGCAGTATAGAGAATTAGAAAACCAAATAAATCGATTTAGAAAATGATTTTTAGTGTAAAAATAATTCCAGAATCTTGTTTAATTCCTAGAAAATTCATATTTAGTCCAAATTGATCCATTCTTGTTCCTATAATTTTGTATTATCATTATCTATAACTCAGTAACACTATGTTAACATGAAAACATTATTAAAATTTATCTCATAATTAATCTTGTACCAAACACATAAAACCTTTGGAAATCCATAACTTAAAATCCGTAACTCCAAATTTAGTGATTCTTTTTCCTATGATCTCGTTTTAATGCGTAGATTATTAATATGTATTTTGTATACATCTTTGGTGTGATGTTCATTTTTCCCTTGTACTATGCTTGTTTGTATCGTGGCGAGTAGAAGAGCCAGTGGCAGAGGAGTCCGGTGTTCAGTAGGTAGAAGTTGCTGAGCAGGAGCTCATTGAAGGCAAGTTGTGACCTTGACCACTTTTATTACCAATAATGTTCTTTATTATCACTTATTCATGCATAGGCTTAATTTTGATGGGACCCAATAGGTCACCCTAGTCTTGTTATCTTTTTACCTTGTTACCTTTGAACTATTTGGGTAGTTTTGCTATTGCTCTATATGGTTTTGGGTTTAATATTACATTATGTTCATGTTCCAATTATACTGTTATTTTATTTATTGTTCATGACAGCCAATCCCTACCCACAAATAGCCAAGTTTCCCGTTTGCCTGCTCCCATTAGCACCAAATATCTTTGCTACAACTGTGGAAAAGCAGGACATTTCATTAAAGACTGCCCCTACCCCCACCAAAATAATTCCAAATTCCAGAGACTAGCAGGAAACAGTTCTCAAAATCAGAACAAGAATATTTCTGGCAACAGTGCAAAAGGGAAGGACAATAGGAAATCTGGGCGAGTGTTCTATACTCAAGTTGATGTGACTTCAGAAGAGCATCCTGTGCTTATGGGTACGTTCCTTGTTGTCCATCATCCTGCCAAAGTACTTTTTGATGCTGGTGCGTCCATACATTTCTCAGTAAAGATTTTGCCATGCATCATAATATTTCTATTTGAGAAGTGAGATGGGGTGTGGCAATACAATCGCCTGGGGTCGATTGTTTACAAAGGAAATGGTTTTTCAAGTACCAATAGAATTGGTTGGGCATAGCTACCCTAACAATATGATAGTGCTGAAGGGCCAGGGCATAGATGTAATCCTAGGTATGAATTGGCTAGCTCAACATATAGCCATTATTAACACGAACAAACGGACTATTCAGATAAATATAGTGTTAGGAGAAAGTAAGTTAAAAATCCAGTTGTCTTCTCTAGAAGAAGTTCCGGGAAGGGCTTATAGCGTAGTAGTTGAAGAGTTAGCCAATATCCCGGTGGTGCAAGAATTTCCAGATGTGTTTCCAGAAGAGTTGCTAGGTTTGCCGCCAGAACGTGATGTGGAATTCTCTATTGAACTGAAACCTGGTACAGCTCCTGTTTCTCGGAGATCATACAGAATGCCCCCAAATGAACTAGCAGAGTTGAAGACTAGAGAAAAGATTGCTCAAAGTTGGGCTGACAGTCTGTTGTAAACTGAATATCGTTCAGTTTAACCTAGAGAGGTGTCTATTAGTTCCACTTTGAAACCTCCTCGTGACTATTCTGGGGAATTATGGAGCCATGTTTATGTAGCAAAGTTGAAGAGCAGATATTGGTGTGCAAGTTTGCTTAACAGAGGTTGGCTTGGTACTATACAAAATAAGGAGTAAAATGCCCTCAAAGTTGCCCTGTCAGTCTGTGAGTCTGGGTTTTATTTCAGTTAACTGAAACTTTGGTCCCAGTGCGATGTGCCTCACTTTGGAGTATTATAACTTGAGATATGTGCAGTGTTGACCCTAGAATTTTATAGCAAAGTGGAAGACCAATGTTTTGTGAGCAAGTTTGATGTGGAGAGATAGCTCTGTCCTTATAGAGAAATTGAAGAAAAAGAGGGATGAATTTGACTCTGCAGCAGATTGAAGAAGTTTAGAGCAGTTTTAGTGTAGTCTGAAAATAGCAAAAGTATCCCCATCCACTAGCTCTTCTAGGGAGTTCTGGGCGTGGTACGTTAAAGAAGACTTGTGGGGGGGTTTTCACCTGGGATAGCTCCATTTACTGAAGATAAAGCTAAAGAATTGGAAGCTTATCTAGGGGTGACTCAGCTGCTTCACTATTGGTGTGATGTCCAACATGAAGTGAAGAAGTATCCAGTATTGTGTTGTGTTTCACCTCGACGTGGTGATCATGCATGAGTTATGTGGAGTATGTTGGCACTGGTTCTTCCCCCCTAAAGCCCCAATAAAGTCCCAGCCGAGCCACTAGCTCATATGCCCTCCCATAGTGTGCAAAAGCCCAAACTGAACTCCCTCATGTTTCAACTGACCCCATAATCTCCTCACCATGTCATACCATTCCTCTACACCTAGATTACCCCCTTGACGTTTCCCAACCCTTTGGCTCCATTACTTCAACCGGAACGCGAAGTTCTTGGTGTGTGTGGTGACCACGACCACAGAATCACCCACCTCTCTGTGGCCAGCCTCTCCGGGAAGGTAATATGATCGGTCTGCTCACGTTTCATAACCCATGTATGATAATGATTCTTATGGCGTTGCTTGTTTGAATGCTACCGTAGCACCCCGGCCAGAACGTCGTCAGATTTGTCTAGAATGCCGCCGCGGACCAGCTTCGCGTGGATTGGTTAAACCATGCTTTTTCTGGGTAAATCTATGTGGGCAGCGTGTGCTAGACAGATCACTAAGACTCGACATAACCATGGATCGAACGCTACGGTGCCATAGACACTAGTTCAGGCTTGCCGGAGCTCGGCTCTCCGCCTCCGCCGTGGTCGGAGATGCTCTAGGTTGTTTGGGATCGATTAACCTAGGGGAAATAGCAAGTTAGTCTCGGGGATTACGTCCGGGTGCTTAGTTTCGTCGGAGGAGGACATCACCGGCGAGTTGATGCGGCGGATGGCCGGAGCTTGTCGGGGTTTGATCGTGGACCGACATTTGTAAATGGAATGAAAATGGAGGGCCTCGGTGAACATGTCAACGAAACAAAAGAATAGGTTGCCGGACCCTTGTGTGGTTAACTGATCTGGTGAGGGGATTTCTGTAAAAATTCCAGGCGCGGGCGTGGGCGGCCGGTGCGGGGGCCGTTTTCCCTGTGCTCGTGGGCTGAACCAGCACCTTTCGGCCCAGTGACTGTTGAAACTTTTTCTTTTTCTTTTATCCAGCAGATTGTAAAATATACCAGAAAATATAGAAAAATGCTAAAATTATGAAACCAATTTTGTAGAGTCCACAAAATTATGTAGTTCCTAATAAAATGATTCTCAGGATTTTTTCAGCAACAAGTAAATTTTTGATTATTTAAAAGTACCCCTAAGAGGCTTAAAAGATTTTAGAAATAAAACCATAGGTCCAAAAATCGTAAAATTTTGTGGAAAAATTATATACTCTTATAATAGCTCTTGGTGAAAAATTGAGCCTGTTTGGAGTTGTTTTACCCAGAGAACCAGAAACTAGCTAAGTATAAATATTATAAACCCTAAGTTTTGGTACTAATCTAGGGTTAGGTCAAACTCAAGTTATACAAAATGCTAAGCAGCAAGTTGATCAACTTTAACATATATAGTTCTCTGATTTTCTAAATTAATCTTAATTTGATCCCTTTGGGCAAAGACTATATTACCTAGAAATATGAGTATAATTATCATATGCTTAGTTAAGGGTATGTGAGCTTTCCACCTCTCCCTAAGTGAGAGATTGCATAGCATATCATTACATAAGCATTCATATACGTATAATTGACTTGTAGAGCACCTAGAAGAAGAAATTGAAGTGGAAGTGGAAGAGGAGCTAGCTCCTCAATATGAGGTTTCTCCAACTGAAGGTGTTCCTGAAGGTCTTTCTGAAGGTGCTCCAGTAGGGTTTGCTGCCAAGTGCAATATCCTAGTAGAAGAGCATGACTCTCCTCCTCATCAAGGCAAGCCCCGGTGCATTTTCCACCTCCTTGTGGTTTTAAAACTTGTATCACTTATATGCTGCATTAGGTAGTAGGAGTTGAATGATTAAACCTTTGTTGCATAACTTCCTTGAGTTATTGATTATCATCCTTGATACCTGATTTGAAAAGCTAGATGTGTTTAGTATGCTCATAGACAAGGAACAAAATGTTTTGATATATGAATCATGTTTTTACAAAGAAAAAGAGACTAGAGTGATGAAGGTGTCAAAGGCCTTGATGACTTCATCATTTCAGAAGGGTACCTCTGACAGGTACCAGGTTTTCAGAAATGGTTTAATTTGAGACCAGGCGTTGAGTAGGAAAGGTCGCCCGTCTGTGTCGCTTAAGAACTGCATGATTGTTGGCCTGCTGATCTAGGACCCTTTAACTAGCCACATGCCTCATCATGGATAAGCTTAGCCTCGGCCAGACCAATACCAGAACAGCTCGCACGCACTAGGAGTGGAGAGATGGTGGGAGTAACGTGTGCCCACCTGGCAAGTGGCTGGATGGTGGGGTACTATGCTCTCGGGTCACGTGAACCTGTTCTGGTCTTGAGAAACCCGGTGGAGAGTTGACATATGCAAGGGTTAAGTGCTACATATGTCATGTGGTTGGAGATCCCCAGCTAGGTATTAATCGATTCGGATCACCAAACTTCTCGGATATGAAGACTGGATCTTCGACCCTCATCGTAGATAACAAGTGAAACTAAAGTTGATAAAAGGAAGCTAGTGTAGGACAAGTGAATGCTCTAGAGCAGGAAAATCTAGATTCGGGAAAAGTACTTAATTTGTGAAGTAAAAGTTTGGCATAAGGATTCACTACTAGTAAGCTTTTCTGCAAAACTGAGTCTTTGAAATTTGGTAAGCTTTACCTTGATTCCCAACCAACCTACATACCCTTGAGAGTCTTTCTTTAGTCGGGTCAGTCTTGCTGAGTAATTGCGTACTCAGGGTTTTATTCCCATTGTTGCTGTAGGAGAAACTATTAACACTTTTGAGTTTTGTTAAACTCATACTGGAGACTGTTACTTATGTTTATTGTGCTTATGCTGTGGGAAGAGGGTTTCTTCCCAGATGTTGTAATAAGTTAGCACTTGAACCTACCTCGGGCATGTAATAATATACACTTCTGGTTTGTAAACTTAAAGGTTTGCTAATGTATATTATCTTATTATAAAGTCTTCCGCTCAACTCTTGTATTTAAAGTTTATGTTTATGTCTGGTTATTGTAATATTTGCAATCATGGGTGAATGGTCCTTGGAAATGAATGAATTCATCGAAACTCGGCACCCCGAGTAAGTTATCTGATTCATTTACATACCTATCTAAGGCCTTGACGACAAGGATTGGTGTACGTGGGCTTGATAACTTGGTTAGGTTGTAATAGCTTTCACAGGCCAAAGGCCGCTGATGTAGCTGAGCTATTGAGAAGAACTGGGTCCCATCTAATTTATCTCTTAAGTAGGATAGCAACCCATTAAAATCCAGCCATGCTAGCTCTTTGTCTGCGACATGGATCCGAAATCATCGGTTTCTAGTGTCTCGGAACCTTCGGATATAATCATTAATCAATTCTTCGTGTCTCTGTCAGACTAAAGCTAAATCAGCTAGCCCTAATTCATATTCCCTGGAAAAGAAATGTTCATGAAATTTACTCTCTAAATCATTCCAAGAACTAATGGAATTAGGAGTAAGGGCGGCATACTATGCAAAAGCGGTACCAGTTAGGGATAAAGAAAATAAATGAACATGAAATGCTTCCCCATCAGCCAATTCACCTAGGTGTGCTAGGAACTGGCCTATATGTTCATGTGTGTTTCTCCCATTTTCACCAGAAAATTTAGAAAACTCCGATATCCTTGCCCCTTGTGGATATGGGACAGCGTCAAACCAGTGATCATATGGCTTTTGATATGACTACCCCACTCTAGCTACACTAACTCTAAGCCTATCTTGAAATAGTTCAGCCATCTCTTCCCTAATTTCATCGTCATACCATATAATGGTTGGGGCTGCGAATCCCCATTTGTCGCTGATGTATTAGACATAGATATCATGTTACTAGTTTCATATTATGGAAGCAACAGACTTCTCTAATGTACGCGTTAATTTTCTAATTGATTCTTCTAACCCTCCAATCTATTGATTCATTTGGTCCTGCTGCTAATCTACATAATACTTAATATATTGGATGTCGTCGGGTTTACTTACGTTGGGGACTTGAAGCAAATATAGAAGAGATGCAACATCGGTTTCTCCACATTTGATAACCTTTTGGTGGCGATCCACCGTGTATTGTATCAAGAATTTCTCCTTCGCTTGACGCATGTTGTCCTCGTATTGTTGTTGCTCATCGGCCATCAGACTTTCAACAGCCGGCTTCAGGATATTATCTGGGGAGATATCGGTGTGATCTTTAGAACCAGCCATTTGGGGCCTGATTTTAGTAGATCTAGACACCTGTTCTCCAGCGAAGTCGCCAAAAAGTGTGTTGGCGTCGATCCGGGTGCCAAACACTGGAGATGAACCAGCGGCGGTGCTCTCTGCGGAGGCGCAGACTGTCCGCGTCTAGGGGCCAGATGGTTCGCGACCTGGCGCAGGGGCTAGGGTTCCTGCCTGACGAGCTGGATGGTCCGCGCGTGCGCTAGGGCGCCGGAGTTCGCCGGCAGCGCCTGGATCTCACTCTCGGGAGGGACCCGGACAGGGAGGACAGATCCTAGGGTGTGTCTTGGCGTCGGCAGGCCACCCAAGACGCCTCTAGTCGATGTAGAGCCAAAGAGAGGTGAAGATTTGAGATAGAAGGAGAATAAACTAGGGCTAAACTAGAACTACTCCTAATGCATAAGGTAAAAATGATAAGTAGACTTGATTTGATCGATTGTGGGGGGCTTCAATCGGCCGTAGCCCTTCATCTATATAAAGGGGAGGTCTGGACCCGTTACAAGTCGTTTCGCGAGTTAATCTCGCAGGTTTAGCTAACAAATCCCGCGAGAAACTCGGAACCCTAACTGATTCTGTGCACGCGCGGATCGTCCGTGCCATTACCACGGATCGTCTGGACCGCGAACCATCCGGTCTCAGGGCCAGACCATCCGTGAAGACGTTTTCTGTGCTTAACAAGTTGTTTGACAATGTTTTTTTGTGAATCTATTGTTATATTGCTTGTAGTCACATGCTCATTATTTATTTGAAATAAACGATGTTCAAATAATTTTAAATAGAGCGCCAATGAAACATAACACTTTGAAGAAAACTGGTAACGGTTTCATATATTTCAGATTTAAGATACAATAGTCATGACTTTTTAGAGATTAAAACAGATTTTTATTATTTTCGAAAAAAATAGAAAAATATCTTTGAAACCAGCTAGAGTATCATCAACTTTATCCAGATTTGGCAATTGGAGGACGTTTGCTATCTGAATTCTTCAGAATTGACATCAGCAATCATACTACCATGCAAGAGGTGTACTGGAGCAGTTCTCGAAAAATATTGTTAACCCCAGCCAGTATGTGCTGCAATGATGCATTGGATTCACTTCAGTGACGCTTTCCAAAACCCTGACGAGCACGACAGGAGATCTAACACCAACTCATCCCGAAACCAAGAACCTCACGAACCGATCAGTTGGGGGGGGGGGGGGGGGGGGGGGGGGGGGGGGCGCTATCCGAGTCAGCATTTGCTTCTTACCATCCATCTAAACTATGCGAGAAAGCTAAACATTGCGATCCATTGATGTCGGTGGATGTTGATATACTGTTTTAAAACTTAATAGAATTAATAGAGTTACATTAACAAGGTATATATTCTTTTTTGAAATCCTACCTCGAAAGAATCTCAAGGTTAAATAAGTGTGTTTGATCTAGAGAAATCTTGAAATTGGTGAGCAACTGAAAAGTCTTTTCGGGTACGTATGAGTGAGCGAGGATAAAGTGCGTACAAAATACTTGCGTTGGTCCGGTGTTAAAAGTAAGTACCGACGGTCTATAACCTAACGAGTCGCTTTCACCTTCTGGTAAGCAATAGGTACACACTCCAAAGCGACGCCTGCAAGTGGGCAGGGTGCGATATACAAAAGGGGAATGATGCACGTCGGACCAATTCGTTTGGAACAATGCGTGATGTGACCTCTGAGGCAGCGACGCGAACCTGAATTTATTTAACAAAAGGCAGGCATAGGCGGGGGCAGCGAGAGGTGTTGCAGGAGCTATCTGATAGTGCAGGGGTGGTAGATAGCAGGAAGAGGTTGGCATTATCATGTGAAGCTTAATCTCTATTATCTATTTAGTCAATAGTGTAGACCATGGTACTACCATGACTTCACCCTTCTCAGACTTCATCGGTAGATATATGGCCCGTCGCGGCCTCTATTGGTCATTCTGGCCTCGAGGCTCAAGCATGGCGGCCTTGCATCGGAGGCTCAAGCCCAACATAACTAGCTTTAGTTCGGTACACATGGTAGCATGACAGTTCGACAACAATTAGTAACAATGGCATGCACGTAGAAGCGGCAGTTGAGTTTAAGCGCAGAAACAACCCTAGCCCCAGCAGTGTGTAGTTAGCATCAAGTCTCCCGACCATCCGCAATGGCTTTTTTATTGCCTATCACTTACAAGTACAGTTGTAGTATTTGTTCATGTACGCACATACTCACACCAAACTCACATCAACTCATCCCTACCGTACATAAGCAGACCATGACTCCACCCTCCCCAGGCCCCCACACGCTCGCCAACACCCGCTTCACCTCCGGTACCCTCCGCACGACACGCCCCAGCCAGCCTCCCGCTTCTGTGAACATATCTAATCTTCTCTAGTTTGTGTATTGATTTTATTTTGTGATTTATGAAACTTCTTTTATTGGTTTGAGGTAACATGGTGTCATTTAGAAAATTAATGCACAACCAAATTTATACCCCTGTAAGATGATTTTCTATAGTTACACTATACAATTATGTCAAGTATAGCTGCCAATTGGCTGAGGTGAGGGACTGACACAAGCCGCCTCCCAAGCCCTACTCCAACTGTATCAATCTACGCTAAGCAACACCGTATATTACTATTGCTACAATGATGTCGTAGTTTATTTCACTTCGTGTTGCCGTCGATGGCAGTTGTATCCTTTTGAAATGGACTTGGTTGACTGAGACTCTTCTCCATTGATTTTGTTTGTGATTTGGAACATGTTTCAATATCTATTCCCCGTAGCAATATTAATATCCTCAATGTTAACATTACGGTGATATTTTATCACACGGATTTTATATATCATAGTGATGTTTGTTGTTTCGTATATATGTTTCTGTCGGGGACTGTAATTAGGGGTACCCCCAAGGCTCCTAATCTCAGTTGGTAACCCCCATCAGCACAAAGCTGCAAAGGCCTAATGGGCGCAATTCCGGTCAAAGGCTCCGTCCACTCAAGGGACACGATCTCATCCGAGCCTAGCCTCGGGCAGGAACGGTAGAACAAGGCAGATTCGCGCCTTGCCCGAGGGTCTCCTCAAGCAACGGACGCACCTTCGACTCGCCCGAGGCCCAGTTCGGGCAGGCTTCGTGGAGAAGCAACCTTGGCTAGATCGCCTCGCCAGCCGACCAGATCGCAGGAGCATTTAATGCAAGGATCGCCTGACACCTTATCCTGACGCGTGCTCTCCAGTCGACAAGGCCGAAGTGACCGCAGTCACTTCGCCCCTCCACTGACTGACCTGACAGGAAAACAGCGCCGCCTGCGCTGCTCTGACTGTTGTGCCACCTGCCAGGGTGAGGCTGACAGCAGCCAAGTCCAGCCTCGGGCGCCATAAGAATCTCCGCCTCGCCCGACCCCAGGGCTCGGGCTCAACCTCGACTCCGGAAGACGATCTCCGCCTCGCCCGACCCTAGGGCTCGGGCTCAACCGCGACTCCGGAAGACGATCTCCGCCTCGCCCAACCCCAGGGTTCGGACTCAACCTCGACCTCGGACGACGGTCTCCGCCTCGCCCGGCCCCCGGGCTCAGACTCAACCTCGACCTCGGAGGAGCCACCACCTCGCTCGGGCCGACCACGCCACAAGGGGGGCCATCATTACCCTACCCCTAGCTAGCCCAGGCTACGGGGAATAAGACCGGCGTCCCATCTGGCTCGCCCCGGTAAAACAAGTAATGATGGCACCCCGCGTGCTCCACGACAACGGCGGTTCTCAGCCCCTTACGGAAGCAAGGAGACGTCAGCAAGGATCCGATAGCCCCGACAGCTGTGCTTCTACAGGGCTCAAGCGCTCCTCCGACGGCCACGACACCACATGAACAGGGCTCCAACACCTCTCCGACAGCCACGTCGGCATGTACATAGGGCTCTGGCTCCTCTCTGCTAGACACGTTGGCACACTGCTACACCCCCCGTTGTACACCTGGATCCTCTCCTTACGTCTATAAAAGGTAGGTCTAGGGCCCTCGTACGAGAGGGCGGCCGCGCGGGAGAACGGGCTGGCGCGCAGTCTCACGCCCCCTCTCTCTCTCTCTCTCGCGAACGCTTGTAACCCCCTACTGCAAGCGCATCCGCCCTGGGCGCAGGACAACACGAGGCCGCGGGTTCCCCTCACTGTTTTCCCCCCTTGTGTCTCCGTCTCGCGCCGATCCATCTGGGCTAGGACACGCAGCGACAATTTACTTGTCGATCCAGGGACCCCCGGGGTCGAAACACCGACAGTTTCATACTAATTTTTTACTCTCGTGGCAACGCACGTGCACGAACCTAGTTGTTTATATATATACTCGGGTGGGTGATTGCCTGTGGCCGTGTCAGTGAGAGCTAGGGATGGCAGTTGGACCCGTGGGTATGGATACCCGTGGGTTTCGTACCCGGTGGATATGGATACGGGTAGAAAAATTCACCCACGGGTCCTATCGGGTCGGATATCCGAAATATATCGAATCGGGTATGGGTAAAATACTTTACCCACGGGTATCCGGTGGATATTCAAGATATCAATATACCTCTTTAAATGTGCTACATCCACTAAAAATTAAGGACCATAATAGAATGGAGCCAAAAAATTACACAGCAATCCTGGTTTTGTTGCATGCTGGTTGCTGCTACTTCACCATGGACACAGGCACGACCACGGACTGCTATTGCTGGCGGCAGGCTGCCGGTACTATACACCATGTCACGGGCTGCTGGAGCTGGTTGCTGCATGCTGCTTTTATTTATCAATTTATCATGGCGCATATGTTGTTGATTAATGAATATTAATTTATGCTAACGGTCAACTGTAATGTACTAGAGACTAATGAGACATTGACAATGTTATGACTGTCAACTATCATGAACTCATTAAGCTTTTATTCTCTGTACTCGAATTTGAATCTATTGGATGCGATAATTATGAGTTGAGATATTGTATCGACGTGTAGCCAAATTTAGTCATTCTCGTGTTATACTGGTGCTTAGATAGAAACTAAAATATTTTTATGCATTTATTATAACAGTAACTGAATGTTATTTAGTCTACAATAACATATCCACTGGATACCCGATACCCGGTGTATACCCGATGGGCACGGGTATGGGTACAGTTTCTCGCCCGATTGGCTTGGTGCTATGAATATTTGTAGAAGTCTCGGGTACAATTTCGAGTCAGGTATTATTATACCCGAACAAAATCTGACCCGCTGCCATAGCTAGTGAGAGCTTCACAAAGGAAAAGAAAATACAATAGGCGGCTATAGCATTATAGTAGCACTAAACCGTTTTATGCTAGTATAAGTTCACCTGTGGACCTTCAACCTCGTGCTTGAGAAATCCAATAATGGGCGGTCCGGTTTATTTTCAAGATGGATGTTGGTTCATGCATGGTTGAACAAGTCAGTAAAAAACTAAAAGGGTGAAGATATTGTATGTTAAAAACAACCTATTTATCTATACCATGAAACCAAAGGACCAAAGTAAGAAACCGTGTGTTTGGTTGGGTGCACGGGTAGAGAAATTGCATCAGCGGATGTGCAACGTTTCAGATTAAAACCAACTGTTCGGACTGCTACAGCTACATACACTATAGAAATAACAAAAGCCGATACGGATTAAAGTCAAACAAACAACCTAAATATTTGTTTAGTTTAGGCGTACAAATACGAGGCCTCAGCTAGGCTGAGCCCATATGCCCAGCAGCTGCGCAAGAGCGCATGTAGGTTGGAATCATGTAGCGGCACAAAAAATGGAAGACTTTTTTTTAATGTATCTTTTAATTAAAAGGTTTAATTATCGAACAAATTTTATATTTATGTTTGTAAAATTTTTATGAACAAAATTAGACCACTCATGCTATATAAAATTTAAAGATTTATTTAGGTACCCTTCTCTATTATACATATCATCAGTACAAGCAACCAAACACTAGTGGTACGTGGCCTGAACGCACTAATATAAACAAGCAAACAAAAGTCTATGTATGGATATAACCTAATCACCAGAAGCCTAAACTCCTCACATACGAGCCAATAATTTATTTTTGCTTTGGGCGATTTTAGCTTTAATCCTTTCAAACCTAAAAATCCTTCTGTTGGGGGCCTATATTGCCGAAGGTCCTTTGTTTTGTTATATCACATAATTTTCTTAAGGGTACAGGAAAGGTTTTGCCGAAGATCATTTGAAACCCGAAGATTACTTGTCTAACATCTGGCTTCAGTGGTTAACAAGTGCATTTTAGGAATGTTCTCGCCGGTGTATGAAGCTAAGCTTCGACGGAGAGCAACATACGAGAACACTTCGTCTATACGCAAGCAATAAAAACAATGGCCGAAGGTAGCGACTTCGGTCACAAGCCGAAAGGAAGAAGAAACTAGGTGACGAAGGTCGGAACTCGTGAAGTCAAGAACGAAGAAAAGTACACCACTGCGCTGATACCATTTGTAAATGACTTATGTAAGAATAAATTAGCATTATTGTAAATTCGTATAAGATCGGTTCGTCTCTCTTATAAATAAATGAACAGTACCCTACATAAAGTAACTTTAGTCAGGTGCTACAACTTCACATAGCTCAGCCTCCAAAACACTTTCATGCTATCTTGTATCAAGGAGACAAATGTATGAATATAAACTTGTTTTGTATGAAAAGATAAATGAAATACTAAGACACATGAGATGAGTTCTCATATCTTACTCCATCATACTTTTGTGTATTCCGTTCGATTACACTTAACCTTCATTCTTGAGCAGTTATCCCGAAGAGATAACACTTCAAGGACGAAGGTTTCTACTTTTTAACATTGTGTTGCGTTGTTTTTTATTCCATACAGCAATTGAAAACAAGTGATCAACACCTTCGAATACCAAAAACGTTTGAAAATCACATGGGAAGCACACGCACACCACTTGATAGTGGGATATGTTGAAAATATTAGAATGCTTGGTTTTAAGTTAATCTGGAATGATGCATGACTATGACGATAAACGTTTATAAAAGGTGAATAGATCTAAACATGTAATCATATCAATTAAAATTAAAATGTGAACTAGCGGAACCATGTCTAAATAGATTAAATTAAATAGTATGAAAGCCATAGTGAGAGTGAGATGGTTGTATTTCCTTGCTGATGATTGGGTAGAGAAGACGACGCCGACATTCAGCATAGTCTCATTCTTGCTGTCGGCATGGACAAGTTGTGGCGAAGAAGTTGAAGACAATAAAAAAGAGATTGAGAAGTCGTGTAGAGCGCTTTCCAGAAACATTATTCGGCCTAGAGACCTGCTCTCCTATTCGTCGGTGCAAACTGACAATTGGTTTGGAGTAGTGTACGCAGTGCCACAGTATGCAGGAAGAGACGAAATTAGATGTGTTTGTTGTGTTGTTTTTCGGCCCGCGTCTAGGTTGTGGCCATCCAAAACCAAGTTGGTTCCAAAAAAATCTGTACCATATAAGGATCTGATGATCAGCAGATACTGATGACCTGATCATATAAGGATTCTGGAATAAGCGGTAAAACAAAACTGCAAAAGGAAGTGTCACACCCTATTTTAAGGACAAAACCAAATGTATGTAAATGTAATCGGATTGAGAATCACATGTATAACGACGTCATACAATGGATTATATCTAAACACAATACTTCATTTATATGGAAACAAAGTATTTATTACAACCCAATATGGTATATCAATCCACTAGTAGTCCTAGAACTCTTGGGTCCAGGACACCTCTTTTCCTCCATCTAGATATACAAGAACACATAGGGTGGGGGTGGAAATGCAAGAGTAAGTACTTTAGAAAGTCGCCTAGAGGGGGGTGAATAGGGCGAAACTAAAATTTACAAAGTTAATCACAACTACAAGCCGGGTTAGCGTTAGAAATATAAACGAGTCCGAGAGAGAGGGTGAAAACAAATCGCAAGCAAATAAGGAATGAGACACAAGGATTTGTTTTACCGAGGTTCGGTTCTTGCAAACCTACTCCCCGTTGAGGTGGTCACAAAGACCGGGTCTCTTTTAACCCTTTCTCTCTCTCAAACGGTCACTTAGACCGAGTGAGCTTCTCTTCTCAATCACACGGGACACAAAGTCCCCGCAAGGACCACCACACAATTGGTGTCTCTTGCCTTGGTTACAAGTGAGTGATTCACAAGAAAGAATGAGAAAGAAAAGAAGCAATCCAAGCGCAAGAGCTCAAATGAACACAAATGTCGCTCTCTCTAGTCACTATTGATTTGGAGTGATTCCAGACTTGGGAGAGGATTTGATCTCTTTGGTTGTGTCTAGAATTGAATGTTATAGCTCTTGTATGAGGTGTGAATGCTGAAAACTTGGATGCAATTGAATGTGGGGTGGTTGGGGTATTTATAGCCCCAACCACAAAAATGTGGCCGTTGGAAGTCTGCTGTCGCATGGCGCACCGGACACTGTCCGGTGCGCCAGCCACGTCAGCCAGCCGTTGGGGTTCGACCGTTGGAGCTCTGACTTGTGGGGCCTCTGGGCTGTCCGGTGGTGCACCGGACAAGTCCTGTAGACTGTCCGGTGCGCCTGCTGCGTGTGCTCTGACCTCTGCACGCGCAGGCGCGCATTAAATGCTCTGCAGTCGACCGTTGCGCGTGAAGTAGCCGTTGCTCCGCTGGCACACCGGACACTATCCGGTGCATACACTGGACGGTCCGGTGAATTATAGTGGAGCGGCCTCCATTTTCCCGAAGGTAGCGAGTTCAGCGTCGGGTTCCCTGGTGCACCGGACACTGTCCGGTGCGCCAGACCAGGGTGCCTTTGGGATTTCTTTAGCTCTCTTTATTTGAACCCATCTTTGGTCTTTTTATTTGCTCGTTGTGAACCTTTGGCACCTGTAGAACTTATAGACTAGAGCAAACTAGTTAGTCCAATTATTTGTGTTGGGCAATTCAACCACCAAAATCAATTAGGAAAAGGTGTAAGCCTATTTCCCTTTCAACTTTTGCACTCAACAAATATTCCACTTTAGGTAGAAGTTGATTGACTATATAGTGGGCTAGCTTGAGCGGCTGCTTTTCGTTGGTCAAGTTTTATTTGCACTTGTAAAGCATACTAATTCTCTTTTTGTAGAACATTTTATCAAGTAAAAACTCTGTTACAATCTAGTAACTTCAACATTTATTGCATCTCCCAATGAACCATTCACCAAGTCTAATAGTGAAAGTTTTGAAAATTGTTTATTGCATTTCACAAGTCTTATGGCGAACCTTTTTAAAGTAACATCCACTACATCCCACAATGGACCAATCACCAGGTCTCAAGGTCACGTTTTGCCTGTGTAAAACACTAATCTATGAGGCGCGCATTAAATGCTCTGCAGTCGACCGTTGCGCGTGAAGTAGCCATTACTCCACTGGCACACCGGACACTGTCCGGTGCATACACCGGACGGTCCGGTGAATTATAGCGGAGCGGCCTCCATTTTCCCGAAGGTAGCGAGTTCAGCGTCGGGTTCCCTGGTGCACCGGACACTGTCCGGTGCGCCAGACCAGGGTGCCTTTGGGATTTCTTTAGCTCTCTTTATTTGAACCCATCTTTGGTCTTTTTATTTGCTCGTTGTGAACCTTTGGCACCTGTAGAACTTATAGACTAGAGCAAACTAGTTAGTCCAATTATTTGTGTTGGGCAATTCAACCACCAAAATCAATTAGGAAAAGGTGTAAGCCTATTTCCCTTTCAACTTTTGCACTCAACAAATATTCCACTTTAGGTAGAAGTTGATTGACTATATAGTGGGCTAGCTTGAGCGGCTGCTTTTCGTTGGTCAAGTTTTATTTGCACTTGTAAAGCATACTAATTCTCTTTTTGTAGAACATTTTATCAAGTAAAAACTCTGTTACAATCTAGTAACTTCAACATTTATTGCATCTCCCAATGAACCATTCACCAAGTCTAATAGTGAAAGTTTTGAAAATTGTTTATTGCATTTCACAAGTCTTATGGCGAACCTTTTTAAAGTAACATCCACTACATCCCACAATGGACCAATCACCAGGTCTCAAGGTCACGTTTTGCCTTTGTAAAACACTAATCTATGAGGATCCCAAGGCCGCTCTTAACTGTGAGCACTACTGATAAATCAGTTTAGACACTCTACATAGGTTGTACAACTTTACCACAAATTGTGTTACCACTTTCACCAGGTTTGCAAGGCCTTTCACTTCTTTTGATGAGGTGTGATATGGTTGACTATGAGACATTTTCAAAGGATCTCCCATGTGTATTGAGCTATGACAGAATATATAGAGGCGATCTGATGTAATATCTCTCCTCCACAAACCTCGCACATAGGCCCTCCAAGGCATTCCACCCAAGACCTAGTCAAGCATAACTGGGGGGCCAAAGAGCCTTCCTCCATCCACATCTGCCAGAGCTAATGTCCACACAGTTTCCCTAATTACTTCGTTAAGACCATAGCCCATACAACCCTTGTGGTTGTACTGTTGTCCCAGGTGGTCGCTCGGTGATCCGGTGCCCATGGTTTGCTAAAATGCATCATTTGAAAGATATAGAGCATTAAGTCCCCATGGTTTGCTAAAAAGCATCATTTATAAACAATTCTTATAAAAATTTTCAAAACACTTTTCTTTTGAAAGTTATAAAGCATTAGCATTTGTCTACTAAAAAGTTCCTAAATTCTCGGGTCGAATTATGGACATGGTAAACAATCACTAGGGAAATTCCTATTAAGTGTAATAATTTAGCCAAAACAATAATGAGAATTTTAATTGAAGGGGTATAGAATCATGGAATACTTGCTTTCTTTGGGGTTTTGAGGTCCTTAAAAGTAGGACCCTCACTCTAAATATACTCACGTACATACAATAAACATGAGCACAAAATAAGAAACAATACACCAAGCATAAAACATGGCTAAAATAGCCCTTGGATTATTCTATGCATTTTTAGAATTTATTTGAGACCAAACCCTTTTAATTTGGATTAAAAGTGAATTAGCTATGAATTTTAATTCATTTTAAAGATGCTATGGGTGTATTTATGATTATCTATAGTTTACAGTATTTAACAAACACTGGCGAGAAGGTCGGGGGGTGCTCCGGTCAGGACGGAACGTGACCTTCGATGCTCTTGAACGGTGGCAGCGGCACTAGTGGCACGAGGAGAGGGTTCTTGTGTCTCGAAGCTCGAATGGGAGTGAGCATGGTGTGCTAGGGTCGATATTTATAGGTGCACGACGTTAGTTAGAGGGAGGGGGTCGGACACCAAGTCTAATAGTGAAAGTTTTGAAAATTGTTTATTGCATTTCATAAGTCTCATGGCGAACCTTTTTAAAGTAACATCCAGTACATCCCACAATGGACCAATCACCAGGTCTCAAGGTCACGTTTTGCCTTTGTAAAACACTAATCTACGAGGATCCCAAGGCCGCTCTTAACTGTGAGCACTACTGATAAATCAGTTTAGACACTCTACATAGGTTGTACAACTTTACCACAAATTGTGTTACCACATTCACCAGGTTTGCAAGGCCTTTCACTTCTTTCGGTGAGGTGTGATAGGGTTGACTATGAGACATTTTCAAAGGATCTCCCATGTGTATTGAGCTATGATAGAATATATAGAGGCGATCTGATGTAATATCTCTCCTCCACAAACCTCGCACATAGGCCCTTCAAGGCATTCCACCCAAGACCTAGTCAAGCATGACTGGGGGGCAAAGAGCCTTCCTCCATCCACATCTGCCAGAGCTAATGTCCACACAGTTTTCCTAATTACTTCATTAAGACCATAGCCCATACAACCCTTGTGATTGTACTGTTGTCCGAGGTGATCGCTCGGCGAACCGGTGCCCATGGTTTACTAAAAGCATTATTTGAAAGATATAGAGCATTAAGTCCCCATGGTTTGCTAAAAAGCATCATTTATAAACAATTCTTATAAAAAATTTCAAAACACTTTTCTTTTGAAAGATATAAAGCATTAGCATTTGTCTACTAAAACGTTCCTAATTTGGCCAAAACAATAATGAGAATTTTGATTGAAGGGGTATAGAATCATGGAATACTTGCTTTCTTTGGGGGTTTTGAGGTCCTCAAAAGTAGGGCCCTCACTCTAAATATACTCACGTACATACAATAAACATGAGCACAAAATAAGAAACAATACATCAAGCATAAAACATGGCTAAAAATGGACATGGCTAAAAATAAACACCAGAAGCTTATGTTTTTATAATTTATTTGAGACCAAACCCTTTTAATTTGGATTAAAAGTGAATTACCTATGAATTTTAATTCATTTTAAAGATGCTAGGGGTATATTTATGATTATCTATAGTTTATAGTATTTAACAAACACTGGCGGGAAGATCGGGGGTGCTCCGGTGAGGACGGAACGTGACCTTCGATGCTCTTTAACGGTGACGGCGGCACTAGTGGCACGAGGAGAGGGTTCTTGTGTCTCGGAGCTTGAATGGGAGTGAGCATGGTGTGCTAGGGTCGGTATTTATAGGTGCACGACGTTAGTTGGAGGGAGGGGGCCGGACACCGTTTGAATGTCGATGAACTCGCTCAGTTAAATTATGCGGCATCGGGTGGGAGAAGAGAGGGGGCAAAGGTCGGAGTGAATGGTCTTCATGTTCGCTATCGGGTGACGGGTGCAAATGCGAAGCTCAGGCTATGTACGGGCCGGATTGGTGGAGGCGTTTCCATCGGGAAACAGCACGTGCAAGTGAAGGGGTTGGGATGACACATGGTCCCGTGGCTTAGAGAGAGAAGGCACGTGTGCTGGGAGCCGCTGACTGGACAGTTCCGCAAGTAGGAACTACTGAGCTAATTAATGTCGATTTACATTAGGTTACTGAGTTAATTTTTAATGTACTTTGAGTCATTATTAATGGCATCCTAACTTTCTTTGAAAGTCAGACTACGTTAGATTTAACCAAATTTGTACATAAGTATAACAATATTTATATTCGTAGAAGTAATCGTCTTTACATTTATCATGAATAGTTTCCTGGTGTGCCTATTTGATGTCATATCTTTGGGTAAGCCATTTTGTTCATTTGTTTTGCTGCTAAAATCTGTCAAGGTTTCACATTTGGCTTGCTAAATCTATGAAAATATTTTTGTCTAACTTTGGAAAACTTCTGCTTGCCAAATCATTAGTATAAAAACTTTTGATTGGCCAACCAAGCAGGTCTTATGTTCTGCTTTTTTCAATATGGGGACAATGTACCATTTTGGCGGCTTCACGTCCTCTCCTGGTGTCTCATACCTGCATAAATAGCCACATAGCCCATTTATCACGGCCTACTGAAATAACCACACGGCCCAACAACTCAATCACAACCATTCTCTGTTATATCCGCTCATGAAATAATATCTGATGTTGTCCAACTAGCCGATTAGTTGAAGACTCATGCATTGTTAGGCTTTCTATATATCATATAGATACACTTTATTTAAATGAGATATTTATTCGAACACCATTATATTTTTTTTATTTTCATACTATTAGTATGTATATGTTTACAATAAGTCTGAGTCATACTTCCTCCGTTTCTTTTTAGTTGTCGCTGGATAGTTCAATTTTGCACTATTCAGCGACAACTAAAACGAAACGGAGGGAGTAGTACACAAGATAGTTAAATAAGTCAACTATTAAATAAAAAGTTATACATACCAATTGTGTTTGCGGTTGGGCTAGGAGCCTGGGAGCAAGAGGGAGGAAGGCCCGGGGGACGAGGATGGTGGGCGGAGCGTGTTGATAAAATAGGTTGGCTAGACCATGGGATTGATTTAAGAAATTATAAGTCGCTTTTGCACTCGTGATCAGTGCATGATATGGGTAGGCCCTCCTACAACGGTGGCTAGGGTTTGCGGCTAGTCTGGGCTGGGAGGAATAGTAGAGGAAGGTGGGTGGAGCACGTCGATAGAATAGGTTGGCTAGACAGTATGTTTGATTTAAATTTAAAAAAATATAAAGAGCTTTTTGCAAAACAACGACGGTAAAACCGTTGAAACCATGTAAACTTGTGCTTTATAAATGCGTAGATAGCTTTCCAACCGAGCTGTACGGTGCTTGAGGACAACAGATGCCTTCGACTAGTAAATGCGTCCATAGCTTTCCAACAGAGTTGTACGGTGCATGAGGACAACGGATGCCTTCAACGCAAATGGATTACACCGATACTTTTGACAGCTCTTTCAAGTAGTACATCCGGTACTATCCAATCTAATTACAGCCAATAACCATTACCGCCGGTAAGGGATCTCATTACGATTCCTGTTACAACGCCTGAACCAAACAACACTTTAATGTCTCCTGGTATGTTGCATCCCATACAGCAAGACGGATGAATGAAACTGTTTGCATTCTCAATTAGGTCTAATAAAATTTTCTCATATAAACCACGAGTATACAGGATTCGTATCCGACAGGAACTCGATGGTTCCATCCTTAGCATCTATGCGGTGTGCACTAGGATGGACAGGGCTTCACCTCCCTTGTGTTCTTTGTGGCACCTCAGAGAACAAGCACGCCTGTTCACCATTCTGATGCTGCGAACCAAGTGCCACTCAGCATGTTGGTTCCTGTTCTCAGTCAAGGAAAAAGCTTCTGCTCCAAACTACTGGATGCAGCATCCTGCGAGATCATTTCCCGATGCAGAATTTGCTGAATATGCTACTCAAAACTTCTTCGGAGATGTCCTCCCCGCTGATTGTTGCAAGGGCAAGCGCAGCTTCCCTCAAGTCCACAGTCCAAAAGTCCATTGGTAACTGCTCGTTGATTGATGACTCTAGACGTGCGAAAGCTTCTTTAGTCCTCAACAGCTGTTCAAATTGCCTCTGCATAGAACAACATACGACGAGAAACCAGTTAGCGATCTATAAGATGCAACATTCGTTAGGGCAATAAAACTTAGAAAAGAGCATTGATAATGCCTCTGCAAAAGTTGAACGCACAGAAATTTTACCTGATTTACGGTCCACCTTCGTCCCTCAGAAGGCACATGCTCAATACCCCTGACCTCTATTACAGCGCTCTCCAAATCGGAAATGCCTTTACCGGTGACTGCACATGTCTGTACGTGTTTTCTGAAGAGGCCACTGAATTGTTTGAACTGTTCTCCAGGAACAAATGGCGCACAATCTACCTTGTTGATTACAAGAACCATCGGAACTGCAGAACCTGAGGAGTTCTAATCTCCAACCAAACAAGCAAAAAAAAAATCAGTGCGTATATTTAACCAAGGGATAGGCTCAAAGTTCTCAGATGCATTTTTTAGTACTAGGAGTGAGGCAGGAAAACTAATTGGAAAGAAAAACAAAACGTACCCTATTTACCGAAACATGCTCCATAAGTTTAGTGTCATCATCAGTCCATCCATCAACTGCACTTATTGCCATTACAATAAGATCAGCTCCCATTGCAGCAGCCTCGGATCTTTTCACGCCTGTGCAGAGATCAGAATTGCAGATAGATGTCAAGGTCAGCATTGTCTTCAAGTTAATCCCTATGAAATATTGAATGTATAATCTGAAACCAAAAGAAAAAAGCCTCACCAATTTTTTCCACAACATCATCAGTTTCTCTTATGCCAGCAGTGTCCAAAAGAGTAACAGGTACACCATGAATTGAGACATTAGCTTCTACTACATCCCGTGTAGTTCCGGCTATTTCAGTAACAATAGCCCTTTCACTCTGCAAGCTAAACATATAAATTCCAATATCAACAAAGAAAATCCATCTACAGGCAACATTGTTTAAGCATATGGTATGTGGAATTATAGAGGTACAGATTTCCTAAAATAATCACTATGGCATGATTAGGTATAATTGGTTGTCCAGTACAAAATATGTTGAAGACAACCCTAATTCTCCACACATATTGCACAGCCTTAAGGCATCCATGGCTAATTTGGTATAATTTTGTAAATTCACAGTACAAACAGATTAGATACGTTACACTGCTGCTCAGATGAATATATAACAAAGAATAAAAAGGATCAGTGATCATAACAAAAAACCAAAACAGGAAAGATGGATATCTAACTATATACCTTACTCCAAGCATTAAGGAGGCTGGACTTTCCAACATTTGGACGGCCAATTATTGCTATCTGCAAAATATATTTAAAATGCATTTCTTGAATCTCCATTTTTTTTAAAAAACATATCTTTGAGTATCACTAATGCATAGCTTGAAGGGGATACCTGTAGACCAGATTGTAACAATTTATCATAATTGGAAGTGTCCAAAGCATCCTGAACCTCCTTCCTCATACAATTAATTTTGCTGACAAGCATCACTGGGTCCAAAGGAGGCATCTCATCTTCAAAATCTAAACGAGCCTCAATTTCTGTTAGCAACTCAATGCACCTTGATCTCAATGACTTTACTAGGGTAGAAAAGCCTCCCTACATTAAAACATGTCGAATTCAGACTTGTTTTAAATCAATTAGCTTCTTCATAGAGCCTATAGTGTCTATAGGAAGCTGAAACAAATGAACTAAGCTTACTGTATGAAAGGCGTTAAATCTAATATATATCCATTTCAGATGTAAGCAATTTGGAATACATAAGCTTCTGGTGTCTCCAACTTTAACCACAACATAATCTGGACTTCCTATTTATACCATACAAATTTTTTTAATGGCTTCATAATAAGAGAAAGCAATTATACCCACAATCTAAGCCTGTAAATACCTGGATGCCAGCCAAAGCTGAGTCCGCTGCAGCTGCTGACTTTGCTGAAATAAGCCTAGATACATTCTCCGCTTGGGCCAAGTCCAACCTCCCATTCAGGAATGCACGAAGGGTGAACTCACCTATGAAGAAGATGCAAAACTGGTGAGGATTGATTAAGGGTGAACAACAGTACAACACACGTCCTTCGCTAGTCATTTGGTTCCAGCAGTTAAGAATCTCTCTTACTCTCTCTGACTGACTAAAAGGCCACGCACGACAACAATGTGAATTCTACAGGAGATTCTGATATTTGCCATCAGAAAGAAACAGGTTTGTAAAATTACCATCACACCCACATTTCATAGACCCAGCTGGACCCACAATTTATAGACACAGTGGTAATTATAACAAGAAGACAACATTGTGAGTGGTAAAAATCCAATTATCTCGAATTCTACCAGGTAGAGAACAAGCAATTTACCAGGATCAGCAAGTCTGGCTCCAGCTTCCAAGCAAGCCCTGAGCACGCGGCGCAAGCAGAGATCGTTGCCATGGCACTGAAGCTCCACAACATCCTCTCGCGTGTAGGACCTCGGGGAGAGCATTGGCACCACCAAAACCTTCAGAACCGCAAGGTCAGTTCGCAGGATTCATATAGAGAAGCAATGAAGGTGAAGTACAGCCGCACTGCGTACCTCGTCAATAACGCTGCCGTCTGAGTCGAGCGCGAGTCCGTACTCAACGAAGTGGCTGCGCGGTTGCCACGGCGTCGACGCCCTCCTGGTCCCGGCTGGGCGGAAAACGCGGTCGGCGACGGCGACGGCATCGGGGCCGGAGATCCGCACGATCCCCACAGCTGCAGGGCCTCCGCCGAGTGAGGTGACGATGGCCGCGATGGTCGAGGGAGCGCCGCCTCCGCCGCCACTCCCGTAGTCAGGACGCAGCTGGTTCGGGAGGGGTGGGGGCGAGGGGGAGGGCAAGCGCTCGTCTCCAGGGAGGACGAGGGTGTCGACGCGCGCGGCCAAGGTTCTGGGGCTGCTAGGGTTTAGGAAGCCCCGGCGGAGGAGGCGGGGCGGGGGAGGACGCCGCCATGGGAGGAAGATGGGGAGGAGGCGAGCGGCGGCCCGGGCCATCGGATCGGATTGAGATGAGCTGCGAGCCGTTTCGGTTGGGTATGAGCAGAAGAGCCGTACGGGCAGGCTCGAGGCTCCAGCTGCTAGTCTCTACCACCGTCGGATCCTCAATCCACGGGTCATTTTCATTTTTCAACTCAGTCCACTAAGAGCATCTCCAAGAGACTAGCTAAATAACTCGTTAAGCCAAATTTTAGCTACTCAATAGTAAATTAAATCTCCAACAGACTAGCTATCTGACTCTGTAAATTGTCTCTCTCACTAGCTAAATTTGGCTAGCCACCTGACTAGCTAAATTAGATAGATAGTCTGTTGGACTGAGATGCTATATATAGAGTATAGTCTTTATAAAAACGTAAATAAATAGTCAAATAAAGAGCAAAAAATAAAGAGTCTCTTGGAGATGCTCTAAGCTAGTGTTTGGTTGAAGAGCCAAGTAGAACGAAGCCGTTCTGTCCTAGTTTTATTGTTGTTTGGTTACAGAGTAACTAGAACGGAATGGCTCCAATTAGGGAATATTCTCCTCAGATCTGGAACCATCCCACTCCAAAAAAATCAACCGGACGGAGCCGCTCTGTTCTCAGCTCGCTCGCACAGTCACGCTCCGCTCGCACAGTCTGCAACCAAACAAAAAACAGAGCCACTTTGTTCCAACTTACCAAACACAGAACAGAGCGACTCCGTTCCTAGAATCAGGGATGGAACGGCTCCGTTCTACTTGGCTCCTCAACCAAACATTACCTAACATATAGTAGGAGTACGACTGATGATAAAATTTTTTAGTAGGCTTGTTCAGTTAGCAGCTCTCAGTTCACCTGAATTGAGTGAAATTATATAGGTTTAAATCCAATACATATGTAATGCTAATAACCGAACAAGATCTAACAGTACACCTAGTACATTTGATCTCTCAACTTTCGTACACAACAGTGGCACATCACCCATTATGACTTACTATGCCTGGAGTAATATCTAAAAATCATGTTTGATGTAGTGGTAAGTGCATACTGCTTACAATCATAGGTTGCAAATTCAAGTTCTACGTGTTGCATCATTTTTTTCTTTTTTATCCTTCTTCAGCCATACCTAATTATTGCATCATTTTTTTCTTTTTTATCCTTCTTCAGTCATACCTAATTATTATTTCGTCCTCCATCACTGGTACACAATGGTATATCTTCTTGTATATTGTATGGAAAGTCACATCATTTGACTTCTATTTCTAGCTTCTTTTGGCTATATAAACACCTTACGCTTCAACCATTTCGAAGAAAACCCCATGTCTTTTTGTCCTAGTTGCATTATTTTTTTTATTTTTTATCCTTCTTCAGTCATACCTAATTATTGCATCATTTTTTTCTTTTTTATCCTTCTTCAGTCATACCTAATTATTATTTCGTCCTCCGTCACTGGTACACAATGGTAGATCTTCTTGTATATTGTATAGAAAGTCACATTATTTGACTTCTATTTCTAGCTTCTTTTGGCTATATAAACACCTTACGCTTCAACCATTTCGAAGAAAACCCCATGTCTTTTTGTCCTAGTTGCATTATTTTTTTTATTTTTTATCCTTCTTCAGTCATACCTAATTATTGCATCATTTTTTTCTTTTTTATCCTTCTTCAGTCATACCTAATTATTATTTCGTCCTCCATCACTGGTACACAATGGTAGATCTTCTTGTATATTGTATAGAAAGTCAAATCATTTGACTTCTATTTCTAGCTTCTTTTGGCTATATAAAGACCTTACGCTTCAACCATTTCGAAGAAAAATCCATGCCTTTTCGTCCAGTTAGATTTAGAAACTTAAATCTCTAGGGATTGAGTTCACTCAAACACCGAGAATTCTGTAGAGGATTTAAGTTTCTAAACTACCCCTTAAAAATAAATACAAATATTGATTTTTGGTGAATATTTTACGAACTAATCTTATCTCTTATTTTAAACTTTATTCTATGAACAATACAGTCTATAATTCACAACAATATCATATGGGTTACCTGCTGAACATGATCTAAGAATGGCAATCCTACCTGACACTCCGTGTCAGTATGAGTTACACATTCTATCAATGTAATGGATCATGTACGCGGAGCACCTTAGTGCTTAAAATGCAAACAACATTATTAGGATTTGTTTGTTTCTCTAGTGCTAAAGTTTAGCACCTACTAACATTTAGCACAGGCTAAACTTTTAATAAACATTAACACTTGAGGGTTGTTTGGATAAAGTGCTAGACTTTATAGCACTCCACAAGGAGCACGCGACTAATGGTGAGGAAGAGAGAAAGAGGTATTAACCTACTTTTAGCATATTTTAGCAACTTTGGTGGAGCTAAAGTGATAATGGGTGTTAAACTTTAGAACGACACTTTTAGTCATCATGTTTGTTTTTTTAGTAGCTAAACTTTAGCAAAAGTACAGTGCTAAAGTGTCACACCCGGTTTTAGAAGGCAAATCGAATGCGAACCATATACGTGCCAGGATCAGCAATTCACGTACACAGTAGTTACATAACTAGACATCATTACACAGTGCTCAAATAATAACATAAAAGATAGTATAATAGTCGATTACATCATGACGTCCGAGACATCCACATAGTTTTAAACAATTATCGAAGTGTGGAAAAGAAAAGTAGATACACACGGCCTTCACAGGCAGCCGACTGGGGGTTTGCCGCTAACCCACGCCTAGAACTCATCGTACTCTTGGAACTCCTAGAAGTCCTCCCCACGACTTCATCTTCACCTGAGCAGTGGTTGCAACGCGGACAACCTGGTGGGTTTGGTGTGTAAAGCAAGGGTGAGTACACATCAACATACTCAGCAAAATGTCCCGTTTGGCTGTAGTGGACTAGCTTTATGTGAGGTTAAGTCAAGCATTTGCTTTTAGTTGGTCAAGTTATTATTACTAGTATAGAGCCAGGTTTTAGCATTAACCCAAGTTATTAACCCAAAAGTACCCTTTCCAAACGGAAAGAATACCAGAACCTTTACCATAAGCATAATCAAACCATCATCCTCGTCACCACCTGTAAACAAACCATCTCTGATCAAGTATCTCTAATCAATGGAGCTCCCTTGGCTGCTCATAACCGCGAACATGGCTGATATATCAGTTTCATAACACTCTGCAGAGGTTGCGCACTTTACCCACAAGCCGTGATTCCCTCTTACCTCGAGCTGATCAAACCCTTAAACACTACCAAGGTGAACAGGCAGGGTTTCACTACGTAGTCTTTACAAAGATTCACTGAGGTTGTAGCCGCCCGTTAGGTTTCCTAAATATACCGCACTCCTCCCCAAGGGGCAAACCACCCTTGTCAGAGCGAGCCGCATACACCGAGCCCTATTGACGGCACGACGGCGAAGCAAACTACACTTCATTTCCTCTAATTATTCAGCTAAGGGCGTCCCATTCCACCCTCATGGTTGCACTGTTTTTTCGGATGATCATCCAACGAACCAGTCCTTACGGAGAGGCACTCGAGAAACAACTCGAGTCCCCTTAAATGCCACAAGTATATCATCATAATCAAAAGGGAAAAACAACATATCATAGATAATCTCATCATGTTCATTGATTAATGTGAAGCACTAGCATGTAGCTAAACCAGAATAACCCAACCAAAATAAGTAAACAAGGACAAGATAAACAAAAGCTAGTCAATCCTTAGGTATAACTGTGTAAATGCGGGGAGTGAATTATAAAAATGAGTAGGACATGGATGGGTCAAGGGACACTTGCCTTCACCAACCAGCTGCTGCTCAGGGTCTTCACCTGCAACTCCTTCGGACTCCACCAACTGACCGTTATCTATACGAGTTCAAACATACATTCCACAAATTTAATACTAAAGAACAGTACGCCATACAATAAAATGTAACAAATAAGCAGACGTTCGGCGTAGGGCTCACACCTACTACTAAGCGAGAAAGAGAGAATAACGGCCGAAGAGTGATTACGTTACGCGATTATAGGTCAGAGAACTCATCTAACAGAAACATATTAATTTGGCCATCGAGCTATGCATAGGATAGAGTCATATTCCGTGTTTAATTCATTATAAACAGACCAAAGTAAATTTAAAAGGATTGTCGCGCGCCGAAACGCGCGACGCAACGCCTAGACTAAAACAAGAATAAAACAACTCTTCGCGCGACGGGGCGCGCCACGAGACATTTGAATTAATTGTCAAAATAACGTCAAGTGTCGTGCGACGAAGCGCACGACGATATATGTCATCCAAAATTAATTTAAAACGAAACGTCGCGCACTGGACGCGCGACGCCACATATTAAATAATCCTGAAATTAAGATGAATCTTCGCGCGACGAAGCGCGCAATGCAGCACACTAATAAATGAGAATTTAAAATAAATTATCACGCGACGAAGCGCACGATGCAACCTATTAGATAATATGAAAATAGAATGAATCGTCACGCGACGAAGCGCGCAACGCAACACATTGGATTAAATTAAATTAAAATTAACCAAACGGAATTTCAAACGTCACACGCGTGGGAAAGGGTCGCGCGGGCGCCAGGGGCGCGCGGCCGGTGACGAGCGCGTGGCCGGGGATGGCGCTGCCAGAGCCGAACGCGGCCAGGAGGCGCACGGTGGCGCGACCAGGGACGGCGCACGGGGGCACGGCCAGGGGCGGGCACGGGGCGCGGCCAGGGGAGGGCGCGCGGCCATGGGGCGACGCGGGGCGCGGGCGGGGGAGGGCGCGAGGGCGCGCTAGGGATGCGGTGCAGGGCGCGGCCGGGGGAGGGCGCGTCTAGGGGAGGGCGCTGGGCGCGGCAGGGGAGGGCGCGGGGCGCGGCCAGGGTTGGCGGCACGGGGCGCGACAGGGGAGGGCACGGGGCGCACGGCCATGGGAGGGCGCGGGTGCGGCCAGTGGAGGTGGCACGAGGCGCGGTAGGGGAGGGCGCGGGGCGCGTGGCCAGGGGAGGCAGCGCGGCCAGGAGAGGGCACGCGGGTAGGGGAGAGGGAGGAAGAAAAGGAAGGGGGAGAGAGAGGGAGAGGGGAGGGGAGGGGAGCTCACCTTGGGGTTCCAAATCTGGCGATCATCGTCTCCAATACCTAGGGCACAATGAGGAAGAGAGAGAGGTGGAGGAGAGAAAGTTGCTACGTAGGAAAAATTGAATGAGGGGAAAGGGAGAGAAGGGAGGGGGCGCGCGTATGGGGAGGGGCAGGGGCGCCAGGGGCGCGCGGGCCAGGGCCGGGCCGAGCTGGGCCAGGCTGAGCCAGGCCGGGCTAGGTCGCGTCGTGGGTCAAAATCCCACGACATGCACAACCACTGATCGGAATCCAATCGCAAAACGAAATCCAAAACGAGACGAGACGAACGCGTGATTAAATACGACATCAAACAAAAGAAATATGCTTCGGCATGATGCAACACCCATGTCAACTTAGGTTTTTGTTCACACGCAATACGGACACCGGTCGCTATACTGCTTTGAAATTGGGAAGAAGGAGCGAAAGAGGAAGAAAAGAGAGTAACGCCTGAATTTGGCGAGTATTAAAGAAGAAAAAATTCTACCACAAATCCAGGGCGTTACAAACCTATCCCCCTTAAAAGAATCTCGCCCTCGAGATTCAAGGTTGGCCAGCATAGAGTTCATGATACTTGACCATCAGATCATCTTCACGCTCCCAGGTTGCTTCTTCCTCAGAGTGGTGACTCCATCTGACTTTGCACATTCTGATGGTTTTCCTCCGGGTGACCCTGTCTGCAATCTCAAGAATCTGCGCAGGCTTCTCTATGTAGGTCAAGTCTTCTTGGACTTTGAGACCTTCCACTGGCAACTGCTCCTCTAGCACACGTAGACAATTCTTCAACTGAGACACATGAAAGACATCATGCACCACTGACAAACCTTCTGGCAGACTAAGCTGATAGGCCACTTCTCCACGCCTTGCGAGAATCTGATACAGACCAACATAGCGGGGTGCTAGCTTGCCTTTGACTCCGAACCTTCTGACTCCTCTAATAGGCGATACCTTCAGGTAGACGAAATCTCCGACTTCAAAACTAAGCTCTCTCCTTCTTGTGTCTGCATAGCTTCGCTGCCTTGATTGCGCTATCTTTAGGTTCTCCCGAACCATCTTGATGTTCTCTTCAGCTTCGAGCAAAATGTCTGGCCCAAACACCTGCTTTTCTCCAGGCTGATCCCATTGCAATGGAGTTCTACAACTCCTTCCATAAAGCGCCTGAAATGGTGACATCTTCAAGCTGGCTTGGTAACTGTTGTTATAGGAGAATTCTGCATAAGGTAATTTCTTGTCCCATCCGGACTGATCTTGCAACGCACAGGCTCTTAACATATCTTCGAGGATTTGACTGGTTCTTTCAGTCTGACCGTCTGTCTGCGGATGATAAGCTGAACTGAAATTCAGATGTGTACCCAAGGCTTCATGCAACTGCTGCCAGAAATGAGAGGTGAATTGTGTTCCTCTGTCTGACACTATCTTCTTTGGCACACAATGAAGACAAACGATCTGAGACATGTACAACTCTGCCAAAATTGCACTGCTGTAGCTGGTCTTGACAGGTATGAAGTGGGCTGACTTGGTTAAGCGGTCCACCACTACCCAAATGGAATCGTAGCCGGCTCGAGTGCGAGGCAATCCGATTATGAAGTCCATCTCAATTTCATCCCATTTCCACTGAGGAATCTGCAACGGCTGCAACAATCCAGCTGGCTTCTGATGCTCCGCCTTGATTCTCTGACAACTATCACATATTGCCACATGCTCTGCGATCTCCCTTTTCATTCCGTACCACCAGATTTTCCTCTTCAGATGCTGATACATCTTCTCACTTCCAGGGTGTATAGAATAAGCTGTCTCATGAGCTTCCTTGAGGATCAACTCCCGAATGGACTGGACATTGAGAACACACAAACGGTTCTTGAACCATACCACACCCTCTGCATCTTCCCTAAAATCGTTACCTCTTCCTTCTAGAATCTGTTGCTGGATTTCATTAATCTTCTCATCATTCTTCTGTGCTTCCTTGATCTCCCGCTCTAAGGTGGGTTCTAACTCAACTGTTACTCCTCGCATGCTATTTAGAAATCCGAGGCTCAACCTGTCAAACTCTTTGGCCAACTCATAAGGCATCGGATGAGCGACCATCATATTGACTTGACTTTTCCTGCTCAAAACATCTGCCACTATGTTTGCTTTGCCTGGGTGGTAATGAATCTCCAATTCATAGTCTTTGATCAATTCTAACCATCTTCTTTGCCTCATATTCAGCTCTGACTGAGTGAATATGTACTTCAGACTCTTGTGGTCTGTGTAGACATCACATTTCTGCCCATACAAATAGTGCCTCCATGTCTTCAGTGCATGAACCACTGCTGCTAACTCTAGGTTATGGATTGGATAATTCTTCTCATGAACCTTCATCTGTTGAGACGAGTAAGCTACAACTCTTCCCTCTTGCATCACACGCATCCCAAACCAGTGTAACAAGCGTCACAATACACTAAGAAGGGCTTGTGCACATCAGGCAAGACTAAGACAGGCGCTGTAGTCAACTTCTCTTTCAGTGCTTCAAAGGCTTCTTGGCACTTTTGGGTCCACTTGAACTCCACTTTGTTGGCTAGCAAAGCTGTCATCGGTTTCGCAATCTTCAAAAACCCTTCAATGAATCACCGATAATATCCAGCCATTCTAATGAAGCTCTTGATTCCTTGAGCATCTGTTGGCGCTTTCCAGTTCAAAATATCTGCCACTTTCTTCAGATCCACAGCCAAACCGTCTTTGTTGATTATGTGACCCAAGAACAGGACTTTATCAATCTAGAACTCGCACTTGCTCAACTTTGCATACAGCTGGTGCTCTCGCAATCTCTGCAATACCATCTTTAAATGATTCACATGCTCCTCCTCACTTTGAGAATATATAAGAATGTCATCAATGAATACCACCACAAAGTTGTTGAGATAATCCATGAATACATTGTTCATCAGATTCATGAAGAAGGTTGGCGCACTCGTTAGGCCAAAATACATAACAGTGAACTCATACAACCCATACTTGGTAATAAATGCCGTCTTCGGAATGTCTGAAGGTCGAATCCTGAGCTAGTGACAACCTGACCTCAGATCTATCTTTGAGAACAGGCTGGCTCCTCTCAGCTGGTCGAACAGATCCTCTATTCTGGGCAAGGGGTACTTATTCTTGATTGTGACCTCATTCAGAGCTCGATAATCGATGCATATCCTCCTTGTGCCATCTTTCTTCTCCACGAACAGGACAGATGCGGCCCAAGGCGAGGTGCTTGGCCTGATATAACCTTTCTCTGACAACTCATCGATCTGCTTCTTGAGTTCCACCAACTCTGGTCCAGATACCCTATAAGCTCTTTTAGAAATGGGGGCGGTTCTGGGAAGACGCTCTATGGCAAACTCAACTTTCCGCTCAGGTGGCATGCCTAGTAAATCTTTCGGGAACACATCCAGAAACTCTGACACAACCTTGATAGTCTCGAGTGAATCTGCCTCCTTGCTATCAATAGCCATATGATGATAACCTCCTTTCCTTGGCTCAGGTGAGGCTAACTCAGCTACCACTTCTTCTCCTGACTGATTGTTCTAGCGATTCTGCTGCTGATGTTGAAGGTACTGCCTTTGAAACTACTGTTGAGGCGGGCGCTGATTCTGCTTGAACTGCTGAGGCGAGTTGCCTAAGAAACGGGGGCGATTACTGCTTCCAGGCTGAGGTCCACCAATCTTACGCTTGCGATCCTCCATCTCTTTGTGCTTCCTCTCTGTCATGATCGCTCTGTCGATCAGATGCTGAAATGTGGGGAAAGTATGATTCATCAGCTGATAATGCAGGGGATCGACTAAGCCTCTCAAGAAACGATACTACCTCTTGGCGTCTGTGTTGACATCTTCAGGAGCATAGCGGGACAGCTGCAGAAACCTGTCTCAGTACTCACTGACGGACATAGGCCCTTGCTTGAGTGCCAAAAATTCCTCCCTCTTCACTGTCATCAGACCTGCTGGAACATGATACTGACAGAAATTGTCTCTGAATTCCTCCCAGGTGATGGTGTCGGGGTTGGCGTGGGTGGCAAGGTAGGACTCACACCAAGACTGAGCTGCTCCTCTCAACAACTAGGGACCATATAGAACTTTCTCCCTGTCGTCACACTGAGCGGTGTGCAACTCCCGCTCCACGGTGTGCAGCCAATCTTCAGCATCCATGGGGTCAGCAGAGTGAGCGAACACTAGGGGATGACCTCTCATGAATTCAGCACACTTGTCTCTAGGCATCTGAGGCATCTGAGGCTGAGGTGGGGGCTGATGCTGCTACTGCATAGCGGCCAGAGTCTGACCAATGGCTTGGACTGCCTGAGTCTGCATCAAGAACATCTGCTCTATCGTCATCGGGGGCGGTGGGGGCAACTGCTGCTGGGGTGCCTCATCCTGCGGTGCTACCTGCTCCTGCTGAGCACGCCTTCCTCCTCTACGCCTATTGTCTAACATCTGCAGAATGCAATCAAACATCAGAACTGATCTTGCAACTTGCAGCATAAGAAAAGAGTATAGAATCCTTCCACAACACTGAACAGATAAGCATCTTCACTGACTCCCAACATAGGCAAACACAACTTCTCAGATAAAAAGGAAAGTAGAGTGAGAGGGCTTCCCAACTAGATAACTAATTTTATTAACATTAACAGGTAAACCAAAGTGCAGGGGATACCCACACTCTAGCGACAGTCATTACAAAGATCCAAATCCATCATTGTTCATCATGACAAACATAAAAACACAGGATAAGCAAACTACCCTGTCTAACTAAAACTAACTGAGTAATACTAGGACTAAGGCTAAGACTATAACTTCTATTTTTAAGCATTAATTACAAGATCTGACGCTGACGATCTATGGTTCTAAATTTATCCTGGTCCTGCAGTCGGGGTTGCCATAAGCATGGTGTCCACGATGAGGTGAGCGGTACGGGTGCTGAGTCCCGACGAGGGCGGGAGAACCATCCTCTAGGTGACGGCGCTCCACGCGCTCAGCCCACAACTGGGCGATCTCAACATGAGCCCTACTCAGCTCATATAAAGCATGATCCAGCTCCGTGTTTAGCATGGTGGCTACGTTGACTGTGCTGCTCAACCTAGGATTGTCCTCACCGACAGGTGAGACAACCACGCCTCCTATGCTGCCAGATGGACGACGAGGTTAATACCTCAGGTTGAGACCATTGGCCACACCACCAAACACTGAGCAGTAGTGCGAAAGCACACGCCATGCGGCATCTTGCATGGCCGCCTCAGCCGAGTCTCGCTCAGAAATAAAATAGTGCTCTGAGCAAACCTCTGCACCCCGGAGACTGTTCTCCGGACGGCGCAACAAGCAAGTCACCTCCCAGTGGTCCAGGTAAACCCCGCGACTGTACTGGAAGACACACAGCGACACTCGATAGACCAAGTACGCCGGTCAAGTGCCTAGCACAGCAAGGTGTCGAGCGCATCGTGAAAGTGACACCCACGAGCGATGTCATGAGTGATGGGTCGAGCAACCCATCCCTCCGGCTGCTACTCCTCTGAAAGGTCGGTGCTGTGGCTCGAGCTGCTGTCGTCACCTCCGTCGTTGGGGTCTCTTCCAACAGCTACTCCAGCGATCGGGACGCCCAGTGGTGGTGCAGTGGGCGCCTCCAGCAGGGGCACAGGGGAGCAGCTCCTAACAGACTCTACCTCCTGCTGAAGCGAGGAAGAAGAGCCCTGCTGCTCCAACTCCTGTCGCCGACGCTCCTGCTCCTCATGCAGGCAGTGGTGCAGCCTCTCCAAATGTCTAGACTAACTAGCCACCGGACGACGAAGCGGACGCTCCGCGAGATGAGAAGGCAAGAAAGGAATGACTGACTTCCATGCAGTGTGTCTAAGACGAGCCATCTACAAAAGACATCGTAAGCATAAGAGTGAGAACAAAGCTAATATGACCAGCAAGTAAACCGTAAAAATTAGGAATTAGAATAAAACAAAATTTTCAGCAAGGTATGATATATATATATATAGTAGAACATAGGCTTGGTCGATATGACCAACTTTTGAAGGGATACCAAAGTCAAGGTGATAATAGGGGTCTATAATCCTTAGAACGACCATTCTACTCTAGGTTAGCGGTCCTACAGTCAGCACAACTTTAATACCACCTATGTCACATCCGGTTTTAGAAGGCAAACCGAATGCGAACCACGTACATGCCAGGATCAGCAATTCACGTACACAGTAGTTACATAACTGGACACCATCACACAGTGCTCAAATAATAACATAAAAGATAGTATAATAGTCGATTACATCATGACGTCCGAGACATCCACATAGTCTTTAACAATTATCAAAATGCGGAAAAGAAACGTTGATACACACGACCTTCATAGGCAGCCGACTGGGGGTTTGCTACTAACCCACGCCTAGAACTCATCGTACTCTTGGAACTCCTGGAAGTCCTCCTCCACGACTTCATCTTCACCTGAGCAGTGGTTGCAACGCGGACAACCTGAGGGGTTTGGTGTATAAAGCAAGGGTGAGTACACATCAACATACTCAGCAAAATGTCCCATTTGGCTGTAGTGGACTAGCTTTATGTGGGGTTAAGTCAAGCAGTTTCTTTTAGTTGGTCAGGTTATTATTACTAGTATAGAGTCAGGTTTTAGCATTAACCCAAGTTATTAACCTAAAAGTACCATTTCCAAACTGAAAGAATACAAAAACCTTTACCATAAGCATAATCAAACCATCATCCTCATCACCACCTGTAAACAAACCATCTCTAATCAACGGAGCTCCCTTGGCCGCTCATAACCGCGAGCACGGCTGATATATCAGTTTCATAACACTCTACAGAGGTTTTGCACTTTACCCACAAGCCGTGATTCCCTCTTGCCTCGGGCTGATCAAACCCTTAAACACTACCAATGTAAACAGGCAGGGTTTCACTACGTAGCCTTTACAAAGATTCCCTAAGGCTGTAGCCGCCCGTTAGGTTTCCTAAATGTACCGCACTCCTCCCCAAGGGGCAAACCACCCTTGGCAGAGCGAGCCGCATACACCAAACTCCATTGACGGCACGACGGCGAAGCGAACTACACCCCAGTTCCTCTAATTATTCAGCTAAGGGCGTCCCATTCCACCCTCATGGTTGCATTGTTTTCCCGGGCGGTCATCCAACAAACCAGTCCATACGGAGAGGCACTCGAGAAACAACTCGAGTCCCCTTAAATGCCACAAGTATATCATCATAATCAAAAGGGGAAAACAACATATCATAGATAATCTCATCATGTTCATTGATTAATGTGAAGCACTAGCATGTAGCTAAACTAGAATAACCCAACCAAAATAGGTAAACAAGGACAAGATAAACAAAAGCTAGTCAATCCTTAGGTATAACTATGTAAATGCGGGGAGTGAATTATAAAAATGAGTAGGACATGGATGGGTCAAGGGACAATTGCCTTCACAACCAGCTGCTGCTCAGGGTCTTCACCTGCAACTCTTTCGGACTCCACCAACTGACCGTTATCTATACGAGTTCAAACATACATTCCACAAATTTAATACAAAAGAACAATACACCATACAATAGAATGTAATAAATAAGCAGATGTTCGGCGCAGGGCTCACACCTACTACTAAGCGAGAAAGAGAGAATAACGGTCGAAAAGCGATTACGTTACACGATTATAGGTCGGAGAACTTGTCTAACAGAACCGTATTAATTTGGCCATCGAGCTATGCATAGGATAGAGTCATATTCCGTGTTTAATTCATTATAAACAGACCAAAGTAAATTTAAAAGAATTGTCGCGCGGCGAAACGCGCGACGCAACGCCTAGACTAAAATAAGAATAAAACAACTCGTCGTGTGGAGGGGCATGCCACGAGACATTTGAATTAATTGTCAAAATGACATCAAGCGTCGTGCGACGAAGCGCACGACGACATACATCATCCAAAATGAATTTAAAACGAAACGTCGCGCGAGTGGACGCACGACGCCACACATTAAATAATCCTGAAATTAAGATGAATCGTCGCGCGACGAAGCGCGACGCAGCACACTAATAAATGAGAATTTAAAATAAATTGTCGCGCGACGAAGCGCACGCGCAGCCTATTAGATGATCTGAAAATAGAATGAATCGTCGCGCGACGAAGCGTGCGACGCAGCACGCTAAATAAATCCAAAATTAAATCGAACCGTCGCGCGATGAAGCGCGCGACGCAACACATTGGATTAAATTAAATTAAAATTAACCAAACGGAATTTCAAACGTCACGCGCGTGGTAAAGGGTTGCGCGGGCGCCAGGGGCGCGTGGCCGGGGATGGCGCTGCCAGGGCCGGACGTGGCCAGGAGGGGCGCGGGCGGCGCGGCCAAGGACGGCGCACGGGGGCGCGGCCAGGGGAGGGCGCGAGGGCGCGCGACCAGGGGGCAGCGCGGGGCGCGGCCGAGGGAGGGCGCGAGGGCGTGCCAGGGAGGCGGCGCGGGGTGCGGCTGGGGGAGGGCGCAAGGGCGTGGCCAGGGGAGGGCGTGGGACGTGCGGCCAGGGGAGGGCGTGGGGCGCAGCTAGGGGAGGCGGCGCGGGGCACGGTAGGGGAGGGCGTGGGGCGCGCAGCCAGGGGAGGCGGGGCGGCCAGGAGAGAGCGCGTGGGTAGGGGAGAGGAGGAAGAAAAGGAAGGGGGAGAGAGAGGGAGAGGGGAGGGGAGCTCACCTTGGGGGTCCAAATCCGGCGATCACTGTCTCCAAAACATAGGACACAACGAGGAAGAGAGAGAGGTGGAGAGGAAGTTGCTACGCGGGAAAAAATTGAATGAGGGGAAAGGGAGAGAAGGGAGGGGGGGCGCGTATGGGGAGGGCCAGGGGCGCGCGGGCCAGGTCCAGGCCGTGCTGGGTCGCGTCGCGGGTCAAAATCCCACGACACGCACAACCACTGATCGGAATCCAATCGCGAAACGAAATCCGAAACGAGACGAGATGAACGCGCGATTAAATACGACATCACACAAAAGAAATATGCTTCGGCATGATGCAACACCCATGTCAACTTAGGTTTTTGTTCACACGTAATACGGACACTAGTCGCTATACTGCTTTGAAATTGGGAAGAAGGAGCGAAATGGGAAGAGAAAAGAGAGTAACCCCTGAATTTGGTGAGTATTAAAGAAGAAAAAATTCTACCCCAAATTCAGGGCATTACATAAAGTTTAGCAAGGAGAAACAAACATACTCTTAGTTCTAGTTTACAAACATGCATCTATTTTATCGACAATATAAACAAGAGCAGGTACCCGAGTATCGGCGCAAACTACAGGTACGGGCCTGTTTGGTTCCACTGCCTGTCACATCGAATGTTCAGATGATAGTTAAAAAATATTAAACATAGTCTAATTATAAAACTAAATTACACCGATGAGGACTAAACAATAAGACGAACCTATTAAACCTAATTAGTACATGATTTGCTCATGTGATGTTACAGTAAATATTTGTTAATCATGGATTAATTAGGCTAAATAAATTTGTCTCATCGTTTAGTTTTATATGTGTAATTAGTTTTATAATTAGACTACATTTAATCCTCGTAATAAATATTTATATATTTGATGTCACATGAACTAAACTTTACTCTTTCGAACCAACTGACCTTGTACTCACATCATATTTTGGAAGCACGATCAGAGTTGACACACGTGGGAAAAAAGCCAAAACAACAATGTCAGTATTAATTAACTCTCCTGTCCAATTTAGGGCATGTTTGTTCCAATCTTAATCCTAGCTTTTGCGTTAAGCAACTGTGAGCACAGCATTCGAAACTATTCCTGTCATTCGTAATCTTGCATATGTATATTACTCTGATTACATGATGCATAACGTATACACTAGAGATTAGAGAACAGAATGTGGACGCAAACAAATCCATTTCAGTTCAAGGCTCCTGCATCGACTTGGGAGTGCAGAAACGCACGGCGTCTGCGACCGTGAGGAAGATATGACCGTTTCCGATGTGCTCGGTGAGTTTGGACGACTGGAGCTTTTCAATCACGGCAGAGCCAGGGTTTGATAAGAGAAGCTGCCACATGCACAAACACAAACACAAACATATCAGTTAAAACCTTAAAAATCAAAAGGCGTCCTTTCTTTTTCTGTTCTCATCAGGTTTTTAATTTCTTGAGTAGCATCTGTTGGATCTTCCTCCAAATGTCACATTTTGTTCTTTTTTTTTCAAGTGGCATCTCAAGTACCACGATCCAATACGTGCAAAAAAGGAAAAAAAAAAGGTTTCAGTCTATATACCTGAATGCCTCGGTTTTGGCACTGCTACAGCAAACCTCTGTACAGGCGGTTTGGTTTACCTCTACACAGGCGGTTCCAGGAACCGCTTGTGGTGCACCGCCTGTGATGTAAAACAACATCACAGGCGGTCAATCAAAAACCGCCTGTGAAAGACACACATTACAGGCGGTCCAGTTCAAAGAAACCGCCTATGATAGACACACATCACAGGCGGTTTCTTATCCTAGCCGCTTGTGTTAGCCACACATCACAGACGGTTTTTTATATAAGTCCGACTGCATACAATATAAATCACAGATGGTTTTCAATATACAGATTCATATACAGAATTTTCAAACACAGAATATACACAGATTATACACAGATTCACACAGATTGCATACACAGATTTATACATATCAAGTTCCATAACAGGTTCTATACACAGATTCATCCACATATCAAGTTCCATCGTCATACACAGATTTATACACATATCAAGTTTCATAGACAACTAAACATCTCAAAGTTCCATAGACAACTAAACATCTAAAGTTCCTAACTAAAGACCTAAACACTATGTGATATCGTGTACAAACTTAGTTCTGGGAATTTTTGCAAATTTTCATTTGTATTGTAGAATAGCCTGTTGATGAAAAACTTCACGGCGCAAAAAGTAAAGCAAGTCTCTTACAACCTTAGCCACACCGACGGAAACCATATCTCTTTCTAACCATTCAGCATTGATCTTGGATTTAGGAACCTGCAATGAAAGCAAAAAGCAAGCAGTGCTAAGAGTAATGTGATGAGCAACAATATAACATAAAAATTGCAACATAGACAATGATAGCGAACTTACATCCTCACGATTGACCATGTAATGGAAGGTGACACGACACCATTCACATACATAATAACCGCACAGGACAGTACCCGGAGGTTGTTTGTCACCATATGGAAATAATGATATTGACAAATTAGGCTTGTCCTCTGGATGTTCGCCGCCAAGATCTTTCCAATAAAAACGGTATGCACTGCATATAAGAATAGCATTGTGAGATTAAGAATACATTTGTTAAGTTGTAATAAGTACAAGTGTGCAATAATAATCATACTTCTCTAAAATCTTCAAGAAGTCATTATACGTAGCCTTTTCCATTCTCAGTGAGTCGAAGACCACGACTTTACCATCCTTTGGAAAGATCATGATACAAATGTAGTGGTCACTATATAGACATAGACGAAAACACATGTTAAGATCACGATTGCCATAATTTATAGTTCAAAATTAAACCATGTCGATAACTTACTTAAAGTGGTGCGGAGCTATTATTAAGTCCTTGCCATGTTGTACATGATTATACATGGCTCGTCCAATGTATGCCGCCATTACCTTCATTTTCTTTCTCTGATTCTGTTTGACGACTTTCTCAAATTCAGCATCGTCCAAGTCTTTGTATTCTTCTCCATGCCTCCGAGCAACTACTTTGTAGCGAGCTTGGGATATCATCAACTACTTTGTATTCTTCTCCATGCCTCCGAGCAACATGATTGTATTTGTTGCTAGCCACCATGTACCACTCATGCATTCTAATCTCCGGAGTCGACAACTTAGAAAGTTGCACCATCGTCAAGAACGGCCTCCCATTCACAAATTTTAGAGGAACATCCTCCTTCTTGTATACCGAGATATTGGTTTTAAGACGTAATGATTCTCGAGTATGAATCATTCCATCTTCTTCCCATACTTCGAAATTGTCTATTTGGGACCGTGTGCCTACTCTATGAGATGCTGATTCCGCTTTTGATTGATTTGTCATAACTCTCTGCAATTTATGCAGGTAGCGTGCCACTGATTCTGACGGTTTCTTGACATCGTCAGTGGCGATTCGCTTATGAATTTTCTTTGAAATAGTTGGCCCTTCAACATTGGTGCCAACCTTTGGTTCCTTTTTGATGTTGACGTCGACATTCTGAGGAACAATTTTGTCTACATCCCCCTCGTCGAGTTCCTTCGCAAGAGGCGATATGATTGTTTCAACGATTTTTTTGGAGGTCGGTGTCATATTTTCCTGCACCATGGGGTGTGGAATGATCGAACTATCTTTTTGTTGCATTGGTGTTGAATTCGGCTCATCACCCAACTTGATGTCGCGTCGATGCCAAAGGACCAACTCGTTCATTGCCTCCTGCAAAGTTATGATCCCCTCAACTAGAAAATCTATCTCCCAATCTTCACAACCACTGTCTGTGATTTCTAGAACTTGGACCACAACATAGTGTGGCGGGACAGGATTATCCTTGTAGTTAACAAGTCCTGGTTTTACCAAACTAGTAGCAGCTTGCTTTGTTTTTGTCCTAGATCGATTGATTGGAATATGAAGAAAGCAAGACTTGTCCTCAACAATATTGTCTACAGGGTACTTGGTCAAGTCTTGCACAGATCCTACGCTACTAGGGACTATAGGTGGACTCATGTGGCTTGGCTTGAGTTCAAATGATATGCAGTCTGTTTTCTTCATTTTGTTCATCACGTCATTAATAGCCTTTTGTACCCTTTCATCAATAGTCTCTTCAAGGGTCCTTTTCGACTTCTCGTGTTTCCTATATGACGACGCATACTCTGGAAACGCCTCTCTCCAAGAAATCTTAGAAGAGATTCCCCGAGCCCGTCCAGTGTGTTCAGGATTGCCTAGTGCTGCAGTTAGTATGTCATTCTCCCTCCGAGGCTTAAATTCTCCTTTTTTTCTCTTATCTGCATATTCTTGAATTTTTGTCGAAACTTCGCCTACCAATTCTGGATGCAAAAGTTTGTCGTCCTCACTCAAACCTGCCCGACCTAAGATCCAACGAATAGCTCGCTCATCGATATCTTTTAATATTGGGTCCAAAGTGCCGTTAGCTAATGCTTCCTCGATTATCCTGTTCCACTGCACAACTTTATGGTGATATCCGGTTGACCCCAAGCGATGGGGGTGTTTGTTCATCTTCGCCCTCTGAGAATTAGTTTCGCCTAGTTCTTTGGCCTTCAGTTCGGTCTTCTGACGAACAAATTCCTCCCACTGAGCTTGAGTGATTTTCCCCATTTTCTTGGGCGGAGGAACCTTATTCTTCTTAACAAATTCCCTATTCATCTCGGCCTTCCACCCATGAAACATCTTGGCCATAGCAGAGAGCATCGACTTCCTTACTGCATCCTCTGTGCCTTTTGGGAACTTGAATGACTCAGACAACTTAGCCCATAGCTTATTGCGGGTGTCTTCATCTAAATCCTTCCATTTTTGAAGTGTGATTGGCACTATATCTCTAATAGTAGACCCGCAGGAATTTCGAAACTTTGTAACCACGTCAAGTGGTTCTTTAGGAAACCCCTCTGCATTTAGTTTTGTTACGTACATAACTGCACCTTCTTTCATCTGATTCGGACCTCGTCGCCCTCGTTTCCGCTTATGTGAAACGGATGATTCAGGCATCGGAGCATCCTCCGTGTTTCGTGTAGAACATGCATCCTCTTTCTTCTCTTCATTTGAAATCTATATAGTGAAACAATCAATGGCCTTTCATATATGAACATTATTTTAGAATATAGTCGGCATATTTCTATTTACCTCTTCATCGTTGGGAATATAGTTGGCATCAGGATCATCTGATGTTTTTTTCTTCCTTGGAGGTATAGGAGTACAAGGATTGTCGTCACTAGAACTATCCTCCCTGCTCCCTTCACCGGAGCTGCTCGTTGCCTGCCATTCAAGTTTGTTCGCGTCTTCATCAACTTTGTTAGACGCACCGGTGCAGACCACATCCATACTAGGCTGCTCGTTGTCTGCCATTCAAGCTGGTTCCATCGATAAAGGGATATACTGTTAGTCTGATATACTGGTTCCATCAATAAGGGAACTTGGAGAAAAGGTGATTCAAAAGAAATCGAGCCCAAACCCGCCTCCGGGGCAGGATCGGGTCGGGAAGCAAGCTCGCAGATAGAAGTGCACTTTCCAATGCAGTTAGACAGAGAAGGCATGGTTGTGATGTTATAATGCTGAAGGACCCCAAGAAGAGATTATGCCCTGTAGTCTACCACTTCCCGTTATTTGTGGGCTTCACCGAGGGCGGGAAACATTTGGTGACATCAAACGACCTTCGGGCTGGGGATGTCTGCGAGCTTGTTAAGGGGCCAGACGATGGTGAGCCGGTGTACTCTGTCCGGATGTGTGGTCACAAAATTTAAAGCCGCCCCGGCTTCATCTGTGCGCTTCTCTTCTCTTATGTCGGCTACTAAGATCACTTAGCACCCCACCTAAGAGAAGAGAAGCACACACATGAAGCCGGGACGGCTTTAAATTTTGTGACCACACATCCGGACATAGTACACCGGCTCACCATCGTCTGGCCCCTTAACAAGCTCGCAGACGTCTTCAGCCCGAAGGTCGTTTGCTATCACCAAATGTTTCCAGCCATCGGTGAAGCCCACAAATAACGGGAAGTGGTAGACTACAGGGCTTAATCTCTTCTTGGGGTCCTTCAGCATTATAACATCACAGCCATGCCTTCTCTGTCTAACTGCATTGGAAAGTGCACTTCTATTTGCGAGCTTGCTTCCCGACCCGATTCAGGCATTCCGCCGATGCCATTCTCCATATAAGTCCCAAACCGAGAATAGGGATTGAAAGGGAATTAGGCTTACACCTAGTTCCTAAATAATTTTGGTGGTTGAATTGCCCAACACAAACATTGGACTAACTAGTTTACTCTAGTGCATAAGTTATACAGGTGCAAAAGGTTCACAATCAGCCAATAAAAAGACCAAGTGTTGGATTCAACAATGGAGCAGCAAGGCAAACGAGGGCTCCTCTGGCTGGAGGCACCGGACTGTCCGGTGTGCACCGGACTGTCCGGTGCGGCCAGAGGGCTTCGACCTCAAACTCTTTGCCCTCGGGAATTCTTGGAAGCCGGCGCGCTAAAATTCACCGGACTGTCCGGTGTGCACCGGACATGTCCGGTGCTCCAAGGAAACGCGGCCTCCGGAACTCGCCAGCCTCGGGTTCGCTCGGTAGCCGCTCCGCTAAAATTCACCGGACTGTCCGGTGTGCACCGGACTGTCCGGTGTGCCAGCGGAGCAACGGCTCTCTGCGGCGCCAACGGCTCCCTGCGGTGCATTAAATGCGCGCGCAGCGCGCGCAGTCGCCAGGCACGCCCATGCCGGTGCACCGGACATCAAACAGTACATGTCCGGTGTGCACCGGACACCCAGGAGGGCCCACAAGTCAGAAGCTCCAACGGTCAGAATCCAACGGCAATGGTGACGTGGCAGGGGCACCGGACTGTCCGGTGTGCACCGGACTGTCCGGTGCGCCATCGAACAGAGGAGTTCCAGCAACGGTCACTTTTGGTGGTTGGGGCTATAAATACCCCAACCACCCCACATTCATGGCTATCCAAGTTTTCCAACTCTCAACCACTTACAAGAGCTAGGCATTCAATTCTAGACACATACAAAGAGATCAAATCCTCTCCAATTCCACTCAAACCCTTAGTGACTAGCGAGAGAGATTTGCCGTGTTCTTTTGAGCTCTTGCGCTTGGATTGCTTTCTTTCTTTCTCATTTGCTCTTGAGATCATCACTCAATTGTAACCAAGGCAAGAGGCACCAATTGTGTGGTGGCCCTTGCGGGGAAGTTTTGTTCCCGGTTGATTGAGAAGAAGAGAAAGCTCACTCGATCCGTGGGATCGTTTGAGAGAGGGAAGGGTTGAAAAAGACCCGGCCTTTGTGGCCTCCTCAACGGGGAGTAGGTTTGCGAGAACCGAACCTCGGTAAAACAAATCCTCGTGTCACACTCTTATTTGCTTGCGATTTGTTTTGCGCCCTCTCTCGCGGACTCGTTTCTTTACTACTAACGCTAACCCGGCTTGTAGTTGTGATTATTTTTGTAAATTTCAGTTTCGCCCTATTCACCCCCCCCTCTAGGCGACTATCAATTGGTATCAAAGCCCGGTACTTCATTAGAGCCTAACCGCTCGAAGTGATGTCGGGAGATCACACCAAGAGGGAGATGGAGACCGGCGATGACAAGCCCACTACAAGTCAAGGGAGCACTTCATCTTCATCGGAAGAGTCCCGCACCAAGAGAAGAGAGAAGAAGAAGAAATCCTCCAAGCGGAAGGAGAAAAGATCTTCCTCTTCTCACCACAAGGAGAAGAAGGAAAAGTCTTCTTCTCACAAGCCGCATCGGAGTGGGGAAAAGCACAAAAGGATGAGGAAGGTGATCTTCTACGAGACCGACACCTCATCGACATCTACCTCCGGCTCCGACGCGGCATCCGTCACTTCTAAACGCCAAGAGCGTAAGAAGTATAGTAAGATTCCCCTACGCTACCCTCGCATTCCTAAACATACACCTTTACTTTCCGTCCCATTAGGCAAACCACCAACTTTTAATGGTGAAGATTATGCTATGTGGAGTAATTTAATGCGATTTCATCTAACCTCTCTCCACAAAAGTATATGGGATGTTGTTGAGTTTGGTGTACAGGTACCATCCGTAGGGGATGAGGATTATGACACGGACGAAGTAGCCCAAATCGAGCACTTCAACTCCCAAGCCACAACCATCCTCCTTGCCTCCCTAAGCAAGGAGGAATACAACAAAGTACAAGGGTTGAAGAACGCCAAGGAGATTTGGGATCTACTCAAGACGGCGCACGAGGGTGATGAACTCACCAAAATCACCAAGCGGGAAACGATCGAGGGGGAGCTCGGTCGCTTCCGTCTTCGCCAAGGGGAGGAGCCACAAGACATGTACAACCGGCTCAAGACTCTGGTGAACCAAGTACGCAACCTCGGGAGCGCAAAATGGGATGACCACGAAGTGGTTAAGGTTATTCTAAGAGCCCTTATTTTCCTTAACCCTACTCAAGTACAATTAATTCGTGGCAATCCTAGATATACACAAATGACCCCCGAGGAAGTCATCGGGAATTTTGTTAGTTTTGAATGCATGATTAAGGGCTCCAAGAAGATCAACGAGCTTGATGAGCCTTCCACATCCGAGGCGCAACCCGTGGCCTTCAAGGCAACGGAGGAGAAGAAGGAGGAGTCTACACCAAGTAGACAACCAATCGACGCCTCAAAGCTCGACAACGAGGAGATGGCCCTAATCATCAAAAGCTTCCGGCAAATCCTCAAGCAACGGAAGGGGAAGGACTACAAATCCCGTTCCAAGAAGGTTTGCTACAAGTGTGGTAAGCCCGGTCACTTTATTGCTAAATGTCCATTATCAAGCGATAGTGACAGGGGTGACGACAAGAAGGGCAAGAGGAAGGAAAAGAAGAAGTACTACAAGAAGAAGGGCGGCGATGCCCATGTTTGTCGGGAGTGGGACTCCGACGAAAGCTCAAGCGACTCCTCCGACGACGAGGACGCCGCCAACATCGCCGTCACCAAGGGCCTTCTCTTCCCCAACGTCGGCCACAAGTGTCTTATGGCCAAGGATGGCAAAAAGAAGGTAAAATCAAGGTCCTCCACTAAATATGAAACATCTAGTGATGAGGATAATGATAAAAATGAGGAAGATAATTTGCGTATTCTTTTTGCCAACCTTAACATGGAACAAAAAGAAAAATTAAATGAGCTAATTAGTGCCATCCATGAAAAGGATGATCTCTTGGACTCCCAAGAGGACTTCCTAATCAAGGAAAACAAGAAACATGTTAAGATTAAAAATGCTTATGCTCTAGAAAGAGAAAAATGTGAAAAATTGTCTAGTGAGCTAAGTATTTGCCATGAGACTTTAGACAACCTTAGAAATGAAAATGCCAATTTAATTGCTAAGGTTGATTCTCATGTTTGCATTGATCCTAGAAATGATAATGTTGATTTGCTTGCTAGGATTGATGAGTTAAATGTTTCCATTGCTAGCCTTAGAAATGAAAATGAGAAATTAATTGCTAAGGCTAAGGATTTTGATGTTTGCAATGCTACTATTTCCGACCTTAGAACTAAAAATGATATGTTGCATGCTAAGGTTGTTGAACTTAAAACTTGCAAACCCTCTACATCAAATGTTGAGCATGTTTCCATTTGTACTAGATGTAGAGATATTAATGTTGATGCTATCCATGATCACCTAGCTTTAATTAAGAAACAAAATGATCACATAGCACAACTTAATGCTAAAATTAGAGAGCATGACTTAGAAAATGAAAAATTTAAACTTGCTAGAAGCATGCTCTATAATGGGAGACGCCCGGGCATTAAGGACGGCATTGGCTTCCAAAGGGGAGACAATGTCAAAATTAATGCCCCTCCTAAGAACTTGTCTAACTTTGTTAAGGGCAAGGCTCCCATGCCTCAGGATAACGAGGGTTACATTTTGTACCCTGCCGGGTATCCTGAGAGTAAAATTAAGAAAATTCATTCTAGGAAGTCTCACTCTGGCCCTAATTATGCTTTTATGTATAAGGGTGAGACATCTAGATCTAGGCAACCAACCCATGCCAAGTTGCCTAGAAAGAAAACTATTAATGCATCAAATGATCATGCCATTTCATTTAAAACTTTTGATGCATCTTATGTGTTGACTAGCAAATCTGGCAAGGTAGTTGCCAAAATTGTTGGGGGCAAACACAAGGGCTCCAAGACTTGTGTTTGGGTACCCAAAGTTCTTGTATCTAATGCCAAAGGACCCAAAACCGTTTGGGTACCTAAAACAAAGAACTAAACTTGTTTTGTAGGTTTATGCATCCGGGGGCACAAGTTGGATACTCGACAGCGGGTGCACAAACCACATGACCGGGGAGAAAAGGATGTTCTCCTCATATGAGAAAAACCAAGATCCCCAACGAGCTATCACATTCGGGGATGGAAATCAAGGTTTGGTCAAAGGTTTGGGTAAAATTGCTATATCCCCTGACCATTCCATTTCAAATGTTTTTCTTGTAGATTCTTTAGATTACAATTTGCTTTCCGTATCCCAATTATGTCAAATGGGCTACAACTGTCTTTTTACTGATACTGGTGTAACTGTCTTTAGAAGAAGTGATGATTCAATAGCTTTTAAGGGAGTGTTAGAGGGTCAGCTATACTTAGTAGATTTTAATAGAGCTGAACTCGACACTTGCTTGATTGCTAAGACTAACTTGGGTTGGCTCTGGCACCGCCGACTAGCCCATGTTGGAATGAAGAATCTTCACAAGCTTCTAAAGGGAGAACACATTTTGGGACTAACCGATGTTCATTTTGAGAAAGACAGGATTTGTAGTGCATGCCAAGCCGGGAAGCAAGTTGGTGTCCATCATCCACACAAAAACATCATGACTACCGACAGGCCACTGGAGCTCCTTCACATGGATTTGTTTGGCCCGATCGCTTACATAAGCATCGGCGGTAGTAAGTATTGTCTTGTAATTGTGGATGATTATTCTCGCTTCACTTGGGTATTCTTTTTGCAGGAAAAATCACAAACCCAAGAGACTTTAAAGGGATTCTTGAGACGGGCTCAAAATGAGTTCGGCTTAAGGATAAAGAAAATTAGAAGCGACAATGGGACGGAGTTCAAAAATTCCCAAATTGAAGACTTTCTTGAGGAGGAGGGCATCAAGCATGAGTTCTCTTCTCCCTACACTCCACAACAAAATGGTGTAGTGGAGAGGAAGAATCGAACTCTATTGGACATGGCAAGAACCATGCTTGATGAGTACAAGACACCGGATCGGTTTTGGGCCGAGGCGGTCAACACCGCCTGCTACGCCATCAACCGATTATATCTTCATCGAATCCTCAAGAAGACATCTTATGAACTCCTAACCGGTAAAAAGCACAATATTTCATATTTTAGAGTTTTTGGTAGCAAATGTTTTATACTTGTTAAAAGAGGTAGAAAATCTAAATTTGCTCCTAAAACTGTAGAAGGCTTTTTACTAGGATATGACTCAAACACAAGGGCATATAGAGTCTTTAACAAGTCCTCAGGACTTGTTGAAGTTTCTTGTGACGTTGTGTTTGATGAGACTAACGGCTCTCAAGTAGAGCAAGTTGATCTTGATGATGCAGGTGAAGAACAGGCTCCATGCATAGCGCTAAGGAACATGTCCATCGGGGATGTGTGTCCTAAGGAATCCGAAGAGCCTCCAAATGCACAAGATCAACCATCCTCCTCCATGCAAGCATCTCCACCAACTCAAGTTGAGGATGAGGCTCAAGATGTTGAACAAGAAAATCAAGAAGATGAGCCACCTCAAAATGACGGCAACGATCAAGGGGGAGATTCAAATGATGAAGATAAGGAGGATGAACAACCAAGGCCGCCACACCCAAGAGTCCACCAAGCAATCCAACGAGATCATCCCGTCGACACCATCCTCGGCGACATTCATAAGGGGGTAACTACTCGATCTCGTGTTGCTCATTTTTGTGAACATTACTCGTTTGTTTCCTCTATTGAGCCACACAGGGTAGAGGAAGCACTTCAAGATTCGGATTGGGTGATGGCAATGCAAGAGGAGCTCAACAACTTCACGAGGAACGAGGTATGGCACTTAGTTCCACGTCCTAATCAAAATGTTGTAGGAACCAAGTGGGTCTTCCGCAACAAGCAAGACGAGCATGGTGTGGTGACTAGGAACAAAGCTCGACTCGTGGCCAAGGGGTATTCACAAGTCGAAGGTTTGGATTTTGGTGAAACCTATGCACCCGTAGCTAGGCTTGAGTCAATTCGTATATTATTAGCCTATGCTACTTACCATGGCTTCAAGCTCTACCAAATGGACGTGAAGAGTGCCTTCCTCAATGGACCAATCAAGGAGGAGGTCTATGTTGAGCAACCTCCCGGCTTTGAAGACAGTGAGTATCCTAACCATGTTTATAGGCTCTCTAAGGCGCTTTATGGGCTCAAGCAAGCCCCGAGAGCATGGTATGAATGCCTTAGAGATTTCCTTATTGCAAATGGCTTCAAAGTCGGCAAGGCCGATCCTACTTTATTCACTAAAACTCTTGACAACGATTTGTTCGTATGCCAAATTTATGTTGATGATATTATATTTGGGTCTACTAACAAATCTACATGTGAAGAATTTAGTAGGATCATGACACAGAAATTCGAGATGTCGATGATGGGGGAGTTGAAATATTTCTTAGGATTTCAAGTCAAGCAACTCCAAGAGGGCACCTTCATTAGCCAAACGAAGTATACTCAAGACATTTTAAGCAAATTTGGAATGAAGGATGCCAAGCCCATCAAGACACCCATAGGAACTAATGGACATCTCGACCTCGACACGAGAGGTAAGTCCGTGGATCAAAAGGTATACCGGTCGATGATTGGTTCATTGCTTTATTTATGTGCATCACGACCGGACATTATGCTTTCCGTTTGCATGTGTGCAAGATTCCAAGCCGACCCTAAGGAATCACACCTTACGGCCGTAAAACGAATCTTGAGATATTTGGCTTTTACTCCTAAGTTTGGGCTTTGGTACCCTCGGGGATCCACTTTTGATTTGATTGGATATTCGGATGCCGATTGGGCGGGGTGTAGGATTAATAGAAAGAGCACATCGGGGACTTGCCAGTTCTTGGGAAGATCCTTGGTGTCTTGGGCTTCAAAGAAGCAAAATTCGGTCGCTCTTTCCACCGCCGAAGCCGAGTATATTGCCGCAGGCCATTGTTGCGCGCAATTGCTTTGGATGAGGCAAACCCTGCGGGACTACGGTTACAAATTAACCAAAGTCCCTTTGCTATGTGACAATGAGAGTGCAATCAAAATGGCCGACAATCCCGTCGAGCACAGCCGCACTAAGCACATAGCCATTCGGTATCATTTTCTTCGGGATCACCAACAAAAGGGGGATATCGAGATTTCTTATATTAATACTAAAGATCAATTAGCCGATATCTTTACCAAACCACTTGATGAACAATCTTTTACCCGACTTAGGCATGAGCTTAATATTCTTGATTCTAGGAATTTCTTTTGCTAAGTCTTGCACACATAGCTCATAAATATACCTTTGATCATGTCTCTTTTATATATGCTATGACTAATGTGTTTTCAAGTGTATTTCAACCAAGTCATAGGTGTATTGAAAGGGAATTGGAGTCTTCGGCGAAGACAAAGGCTTCCACTCCGTTCTACTACTCATCCTTCGCCGTCGCTCCGCATCATCTCTCCAACGTTGGTATAACCTTCACTCATTTATTTCATGACCAAAGGGGGAGAATGTACTTCATTGGGCTCTAATGATTCTGTTTTTGGCGATTCATGCCAAAGGGGGAGAAAAATATGAGCCCAAAGCAAAAGGACCGCACCACCACCTAATTTTATAAATTTGATGATTTTAAATTGGTAAATTTCAAAATTGGTATCTCTTTGTGTTCTAAAGGGGGAGTAACGAGTATTTTCCAAATTGATGTCTTAAAACCCTCTTGAACACTAAGAGGAGACCTTATTTGAGGGGGAGTTTTGCTTAGTCAAAGGAAAAGCATTGGAAATAGGGGGAGAAAATTCCATATCTTGAAAATGCTTTGCAAAATCTTTTTCATTTACCTTTGACTATATTGCAAAAGTACTTTGAAAAGAATTTACAAAAGAATTTGCAAAAACAAAACTCGTGGTGCAAATTTGGTCCAATATGTCAAAAAAAAAACAAAGAAACCATCCATGCGCATCATATAAGTTTATATTGGCTCAATTCCAAGCAACCTTTGCACTTACTTTATGTAAACTAGTTCAATTATGCACTTCTATATTTGCTTTGGTTTGTGTTGGCATCAATCACCAAAAAGGGGGAGATTGAAAGGGAATTAGGCTTACACCTAGTTCCTAAATAATTTTGGTGGTTGAATTGCCCAACACAAACATTGGACTAACTAGTTTACTCTAGTGCATAAGTTATACAGGTGCAAAAGGTTCACAATCAGCCAATAAAAAGACCAAGTGTTGGATTCAACAATGGAGCAGCAAGGCAAACGAGGGCTCCTCTGGCTGGAGGCACCGGACTGTCCGGTGTGCACCGGACTGTCCGGTGCGGCCAGAGGGCTTCGACCTCAAACTCTTTGCCCTCGGGAATTCTCGGAAGCCGGCGCGCTAAAATTCACCGGACTGTCCGGTGTGCACCGGACATGTCCGGTGCTCCAAGGAAACGCGGCCTCCGGAACTCGCCAGCCTCGGGTTCGCTCGGCAGCCGCTCCGCTAAAATTCACCGGACTGTCCGGTGTGCACCGGACTGTCCGGTGTGCCAGCGGAGCAACGGCTCTCTGCGGCGCCAACGGCTCCCTGCGGTGCATTAAATGCGCGCGCAGCGCGCGCAGTCGCCAGGCACGCCCATGCCGGTGCACCGGACATCAAACAGTACATGTCCGGTGTGCACCGGACACCCAGGAGGGCCCACAAGTCAGAAGCTCCAACGGTCAGAATCCAACGGCAATGGTGACGTGGCAGGGGCACCGGACTGTCCGGTGTGCACCGGACTGTCCGGTGCGCCATCGAACAGAGGAGTTCCAGCAACGGTCACTTTTGGTGGTTGGGGCTATAAATACCCCAACCACCCCACATTCATGGCTATCCAAGTTTTCCAACTCTCAACCACTTACAAGAGCTAGGCATTCAATTCTAGACACATACAAAGAGATCAAATCCTCTCCAATTCCACTCAAACCCTTAGTGACTAGCGAGAGAGATTTGCCGTGTTCTTTTGAGCTCTTGCGCTTGGATTGCTTTCTTTCTTTCTCATTTGCTCTTGAGATCATCACTCAATTGTAACCAAGGCAAGAGGCACCAATTGTGTGGTGGCCCTTGCGGGGAAGTTTTGTTCCCGGTTGATTGAGAAGAAGAGAAAGCTCACTCGATCCGTGGGATCGTTTGAGAGAGGGAAGGGTTGAAAAAGACCCGGCCTTTGTGGCCTCCTCAACGGGGAGTAGGTTTGCGAGAACCGAACCTCGGTAAAACAAATCCTCGTGTCACACTCTTATTTGCTTGCGATTTGTTTTGCGCCCTCTCTCGCGGACTCGTTTCTTTACTACTAACGCTAACCCGGCTTGTAGTTGTGATTATTTTTGTAAATTTCAGTTTCGCCCTATTCACCCCCCCCTCTAGGCGACTATCAGGGATGAGGTAGTCAAGATTGTAGGCGCTAGTGCTCAACTACTAGCATCTATAGATATGGACACAAGTCCAAATTTGGTGCTACTCGACACCATCGATATCACTAGAAAAAAAATACATCAAAGAGATCCACTTCCCAATAGTACTCGAAGATAGTTCATTGACTTGACACTCTCTAAGAGGTTCATACAAAATACATTATCTCGAAGAGTGAAACCTACGATACTCATATCGTGTTGTTTAGGAGTAAACATCAACAACCCCTTGACTGGTCGCTATCATACTCAATTCCAAAATATTTTTCCAATATGTCGGCTTGAGTAAGGAGATCTGGGCTTGGGAGTTCCTCCAAATCATCTACAGCTTCATCATCTTCAGCATATTACAGGGCTTCATCTTAAATAATTTTAGCCCTCTTGGAGTCAACATACTTTTTGATGGACAGAGCACACTTCTCAAGCATGTCGAATACATCTCCAATTTGAAACAAAGTGGTCTTAAGTGTGTACACTGATTCCGGTTCACTAGTATCCACTACCCCATCAGTCACTAGACTGCGAATGATGTCAACATGTGTCTCGATGACTCGAACTGAGGTCTCAACCATGTCAAGTGGCTCTTTTTCCATCTCTGAAACTAAAAATGACCAAGTCTCACAATCAAAAGAACAAAGGCAACAAAGGCAGGGATCAGAGAGAAAACAAGGATGTGGCTTATAGGGCAAAAAGAAGGGTCCAAATAACATTGTCATGGCTATGAACAAGTCAAAGATGGGAGATAAGAACAAGTCTTATAACATAGGGTTGGGAAGCAAAGATAGGTATTCAAAAAACTTAGAAGGGAGATAAGAACAAGTCTTATAACATAGGGAGATAATAACATTGTCATGGCTATGTACTTCGATGATGTATGTGGCCATAAGCACATTTGGCCTAATGATTATCAAACAAAGATAGGTAGTCAAAAAACACTAAAAATAGACTTCATATAAGAAGTAATTGACAACCAAACAATAAGCAATAAGCATATTGACAATATATGTAAGTGAAAATATGCACTTATGAATATGCAAACAATAAGCAATAAGCAATAACCAAACAATAAGCAATAAGCATATTGAGAAACATTTAATCTAAACACTGATAATCAGGGATAGCCATCGATTGGGCAGAATGCATATACACAATTTGTCAATACGCACTTATGAAATATACACAATGAAATACTCCAAGTACTTGAACTGAAATATACACAATGAAATACACAATTCTGCTTGGCATATACACAATTTGTAGAACATTGCTTGCTTGTAGAATATACACAATGAAATACACAATAAGAATGCATATACACAATTTGTAGAACATTGCTTGCTTGTAGCCAATGGAACCTGAACTGAATTAAGAGCTCGGGGAAGAAGAAATGGAACCTGAACTTCGACCTTATCGAGAGGAAGAAGACAGAGCTCGTGGACGGCGGCGCTTCGGGCTCGGGGACCGTGACAGCGGCGCTTGGGCTCGGGGACTCGGCGCTCAGGCTCGGGGACGGCGGGCGCTCGGGCTCGGTGAAGGGGACGGCGGTGCTCGGGCTCAGTCTCGGGGACGGCGTTGCTCGGGCGCTTGGGGACGGCGGCGCTCGGGCTCGGGGACGAGGACGGCAGGGCTCGAGCTCGGTGAAGGGGACGACGGCGCTCGGGCTCGGTGAAGGGGACGACGTTGCTCGGGCGCTCGGGGACGGCGGCGCTCGGGCTCGGGGACGGGGACAGCGGCGCTCGGGCTCGGGGACGGGGACGGCGGCGCTCGAGCTCGGGGATGGGGACGACGGCGCTCGGGTTCGTGCTCGGGGACGGGGACACGACGGCAGCCTGGCGGCGCACTGTGTCAGCTCGGGCGGGAAGAGTTAGGGTTCCTGCCGACCAATGAGCCTTTTATATTGTAAAGAATCCCAGGCGGATATTTAGCAAAACCGCCTGTGATAGACAACATCACATGCAGTTGTTAATTCTGACCGCCTGTGATAAATTAACTTCACAGGCGGTCGACGTAAAAAACCGCCTGTGATGTTATCTATCACAAGCGGTTTTGCTAAATATCTGCCTGTGATGTGTGTACACTATAAAAGGGCTAGCCCCCGACGGGTTCTAGAACCCTAACTCGCAGAACCCTAATTCACAGCACTGTAGCGGCGACGGGTTTTTTTTGAGATCTACAGGGAGAAGGTTTTGTTTTTGAGTTTATTGATTGATTTCAATAGTTTATGCATATATATGATCTCCATTTGTTTTCTTTCTCATTTTGATGCGATTTTTTGCCTCAATTTTGTAATATATAACGGATTTAAAGAAAAGCTTTGGAATTCAAGATTTGGACTTATAATAGTTGATCTAGTTTAAAGATTCTTTAAAAACACAATTGTCTCACCTCAAGGTATCTATTGTTGCAATGTTTGTTTTATTTTCATACATATCAATTCGTTTCATGTTTTATGGATGAATTCAATTAATTAATGATTTTATTGATGTTAATCAATATAAGGATAGGTAATGGACCGAGGTTGGATGTACAATGTGCCAAGACCACATCCGTTGTATATTCGAAATTTGAGAAGCTTTATTGAAGCGGCCAAAAAACACGCGAATTTGCGAAAGAGCAAGGAGATATTATGTCCGTGCATCGACTGTGATAATAAGATAGCTTGGAGAGATACAGGAGTAATCCAATCACATCTGCTAAAAAGAGGGTTTAAAAACAATTACACGATATGGTCAGAACATGGTGAGTTGGATCCGTGTGAAGTGCCTGGTAATGACGAGAGAGTTGTCGGAATTTTAGATCTTAAAGTTGATGGTAAAGTGGATAATGTGAATGCTAATCAAGATTTTGAAGAATTTGATTGCGAAGAGATGTTGCGCCATATGGAACCAGAAATGTTGAGTTCTGTGGGATCGCAGAAAGGGCTATCTAAAATGGAGGGACTGGAAAGTGCTTCAAAAGAACCTTTATATGATGAATCAAAGGGTTGTGACAAAGAGTTTACTACACTGCGTACAGTTCTAGAACTTCTGAAGTTGAAGGCTAGCGCCGGATGGTCTGATACTAGCTTCACAGATCTTTTGAATTTTCTGTCCCAATTACTACCAAAACCCAACAAACTACCAACAAGCACTTATAAAGCGAAGAAGCTTATATCTCCCATAGCTCTGGGTGTGCAAAAAATTCATGCATGTCCGAACCATTGTATTCTGTATCGTGGCGATTTTGAGAACGCATCAAGATGCCCAGTTTGCAATGTCAGTCGATACAAGAAGAGCTACAATCAAGACTGTGTAAAAAAATTCCCGAAGAAAAATAAAAACAAAAAATCCACTATTGGACTTGAAAGTGACGATGACACTTTTGATGACATGGATGGGAAAAAGAAGTCAAAGAACCCAGCTTTGGTGATGTGGTATCTTCCAGTAATTGATCGCTTAAAACGTTTGTTCTCAAATCCTAGGGAGGCTGAGCTTATGCGTTGGCATGCTGAAAATCGCAAGCAGAATAACAAACAGATTCGACACCCTGCTGATGCATCACAATGGAAAAATTTCGATCTTATGTATCTTGAGTTTGCCAAAGAAACCAGAAATGTAAGATTTGCTTTGGATACAGACGGAATGAATCCATTTGGTGAAAAAAGAAGTGTACATAGCACCTGGCCCGTGACTTTAACGATGTACAACCTTCCATCATGGCTGTGTCACAAAAGAAAGTACATTATGTTGACTATTCTTATTCAAGGTCCGAAATTAGCTGGTGTTGATATTGATGTGTTCCTAGAACCTCTTATGGAAGATATGACAAAGCTCTGGAATGAAGGAGTTAGAATATGGGATGAGTATTGCCATGAGTATTTCAACTTAAGAGCAATTATATTTGTTACCATCCATGATTCTCCCGGTGGCGCCACACTATCAGGGCAAAAGACTAAAGGAAAGAATGGTTGTGTAGTGTGCGTCGATGGAACTGCTTCCATGTACCTTAAATCATCCAAGAAGTTGGTGTTCATGGGACACAGACGGTTCTTGATGAAGCAGCATAAGTACCAAAAGATGAAAGCGGAATTTAACAATCAACTGGAAAGTGAAGGTGCACCAAAGCCTTATAGTGGGAAACTTGTTTTTGAAATTGTAAAGAACATTCATGTTGTATTCGGAAAGGGAAAAAACAAAGGAGAAAAGAGAAAGAGAACTGACCCTTCAACTTACATAACTTTCAAGAAGCAATCAATTTTTTTCAAGTACCTCCCATACTGGAAGGATATGGAAATTTGCCACAGCATTGATTTGATGCATGTAACAAAAAATGTTTTTGACAGCATCATTGGAACCTTGCTGGGCATGCCGAGTAAGACAAAAGACAGACTCAAATCACGCAATGATCTAGTAGATCTTCAAATCAGACCGGAACTTCATCCAGTGGATAGTGGCAAAGGGAAGCCTTACCTCCCCCCAGCTAGCTACAACTTGTCAGATAAGGAGAGAACAAAGATTTGCAAATGTTTGCGTGGGGTCAAAGTGCCCACAAGTTTCTCATCCAATATCAGCAGACTAGTCAGGATGAAGGACTTGTCTCTATTTGGCTACAACTCTCATGACTGCCATGTGATGATGACGGTGTTCCTCCCAATTGCGGTAAGAGCCCTCGAAACAGAGCATGTCAAAGTTGTCATCACACGCTTGTGTTACTTTTTCAATGTGGTTTCACAAAAAGTAATAGCTTTAGAAGACTTGGACTATCTAAAGGCATACATCATCGAGACTATGTGCAAGCTTGAAATGTGTTTTCCTCCATCATTTTTTGATATGCAAGTACACCTAATCATACATCTCGTGGATCAGATAAAAATATTAGGGCCACTATATTTACATCATATGTTTCAGTTGGAGCGATACCTGGGAGTATTAAAAGGTTATGTGCGAAATCGCGCTCACCCAGAGGGTTCAATCATGGAGGGATACACTACAGAAGAAGTGATTGAGAGCTGTATAGATTACATCAGTGACAGAACAATGATAGGTGTGCCTGTGCCTAAACATGAGGGTAAACTATGTGGGAGAGGGAGAATGGGCAAGAAAACTTTTCGCGTTGAGGATTACAAGCTAGTACATTGTGCTCATGGTAGTGTACTACAACATCTCACGATAGCCGAGCCTTACATAGAGGAACACCTGGATGAGCTTCGTAAAGAAAATCAGAACCGCACAGAGGACTAGATCATGAGGGAGCACAAACATCGTTTCAGCGAATGGTTAATGGACAAAAACATCCCATTCGGAGACTCTTTGGAAGAGAAAACAATGAAGAATTTGGCTTCTGGGCCATCGTGTTTTGTGACATCATGGCAAGCATATGACATCAATGGGTACACATTCTACACTAAATCAAAAGACATGAAAAGTGTTGCACAAAATAGCGGTGTTCGTATCGATGCTTTTGACCTACATGGACAGAAGACCACATATTTTGGATTTATAGAGGAAATATGGGAACTTGATTAGGTTTTTGTTCACACGCAATACGGACACCAGTCGCTATACTGCTTTGAAATTGGGAAGGAGCGAAACGGGAAGAGAAAAGAGAGTAACCCCTGAATTTGGTGAGTATTAAAGAAGAAAAAATTCTACCCCAAATTCAGGGCGTTATATAAAGTTTAGCAAGGAGAAACAAATGTACTCTTAGTTCTAGTTTACAAACATACATCTATTTTATCGACAATATAAACAAGAGCAGGTACCCGAGTATCGGCGCAAACTACAGGTACGGGACTGTTTGGTTCCACTGCCTGTCACATCGAATGTTCAGATGATAGTTAAAAAATATTAAACATAGTCTAATTATAAAACTAAATTACACCGATGAGGACTAAACGATAAGACGAACCTATTAAACCTAATTAGTACATGATTTGCTCATGTGATGTTACAGTAAATATTTGTTAATCATGGATTAATTAGGCTAAATAAATTTGTCTCATCGTTTAGTTTTATATGTGTAATTAATTTTATAATTAGACTACATTTAATCCTCGTAATAAATATTTATATATTTGATGTGACATGAACTAAACTTTACTCTTTCGAACCAACTGACCTTGTACTCACATCATATTTTGGAAGCACGATCAGAGTTGACAAACGTGGGAAAAAAGCCAAAACAACAATGTCAGTATTAATTAACTCTCCTGTCCAATTTAGGGCATGTTTGTTCCAATCTTAATCCTAGCTTTTGCGTTAAGCAACTGTGAGCACAGCATTCGAAACTATTCCTGTCATTCGTAATCTTGCATATGTATATTACTCTGATTACATGATGCATAAGGTATACACTAGAGATTAGAGAACAGAATGTGGACGCAAACAAATCCATTTCAGTTCAAGGCTCCTGCATCGACTTGGGAGTGCAGAAACGCACGGCGTCTGCGACCGTGAGGAAGATATGATCGTTCCCGATGTGCTCGGTGAGTCTGGATGACTGGAGCTTTTCAATCACGGCAGAGCCAGGGTTTGATAAGAGAAGCTGCCACATGCACAAACACAAACACGAACATATCAGTTAAAACCTTAAAAATCAAAAGGCGTCCTTTCTTTTTTCTGTTCTCAGGTTTTTAATATTTCTTGAGTAGCATTTGTTGGATCTTACTCCAAATGTCACATTTTGTTCTTTTTTTCAAGTGGCATCTCAAGTACCACGATCCAATACGCGCAAAAAAGAAAAAAAAAGGTTTCAGTCTATATACCTGAATGCCTCGCTTTTGGAGATTCTTGTACAGGTCTTCAAGGGCATGGATACCACTCGTATCGATATCTATAACAGCTGCAAGAAGAAGACAAAGAAAGGGCATCAGCTTTCATCAGGGGGGAAACCACACAGTTACGAACTCCCACACGACATCCGATCAACAGAAGATCTCTGCTTACGTGACATCTCTACTACCAAGAAACTGATTCTAGGCAGCCCCTCTGCGCTGACTCTGTCTTCTTCGTCCGTCAACCACCTAAGGATTCTGAAATGGAGCACACAGCACAGCACAGCACACAAGAGTTTGTGAGGACGACGACAATAACGCACGGTTTGGATGGATGTGTCTCTACCGCTCTCGGACATAGTTGGAGTTGGAGAAGTAAATGGCAGAATCCACCCTCACTATGACCACCCCAGGAACATGCCTCGCATGCGGATACTGCTCCGTGTTCCTGTAGATCGTGGTGCCTGGAAGGTTTCCCAGCAGCACAGTCCTGGGTCTTGTTACTTGGACAAGTATTTTGGCAAACGAGATTGACACCTGCAGTGGGAAAAAAAAACATCGATCCACATCTTGTGGAACCAAATTAAACCAAAGGATGGATGGATGGATGGTCCTAGCTTACAGCAATCAAGAGGCCTATCTCGACAGACTTGAAAACCACGCCGAAGAAGGCCCCCATGCAGGCGACGAAGTCCATCTTGTCGACTTTCCAGATGAGGATCGCCGCCTCGTAGTCGACGAGGCCGATGACGGCAGAGATGATGATGGAGCCCAGGATCGCGTTCGGGGTGTACTTGAACAGCGGCGTGATGAGCAGCAAGGTGAGGAGCACAACCGTGGACATGACCACGTTGGACACTGGCGTCCGGCACCCGGCCATGAAGTTGACCGCCGAGCGAGAGAAAGAGCCTGAAAAGAGTCGCAGTCGCAGCTAGCAAATTCATATACGCTCTTCATCAGTTACGTTATCGGCGTGGAAACGACCTCGTTCAGAAAGAAAGCTAGAGAACTTGCAGCAATAAACATGTGTTTCAGTTCACTGTGGAAAACCTGTTGCGATGTAGCAAGACGTCATTGAGCCTACGATGTTCATCGTCCCAAGTGCTACCATCTCCTTGTTCCCATCTAGCTGGTAGTCCTTCATGGCGGCGAACGTCCTTCCGATGGCCACGGCTTCCTGATAAGATAACGCGGAGAGATTTGATTTGATGTGGGAAAACGAACATGCATATGAAAGGAAGGTTGGTCTTCGGCTTCGCATAGCATATACATACTGTTAAGCCGATCATGCCGCAAACAGCGCCGATCTTGAACCCTTTCGCGACGAATGGACCGGTGAAGTAGATCTTGTGCACAGATGACGGGTTGACGCCCTTTTTGATCTTGTTCACCTGTGAAAAAACATGGTCTGTTTGAGCTCCTGGGTCTTATATTAGGGCCTGCGTTCTTCCCTAACTTGGGTACTACTTACAATCTGAACACCTTGCTTGTCAGCGCGAAAGAGGTACACGAAAAGGGTGGCAAGAATAACCGAAGTTACAGGAGCGATAGCAGGCACCCAGAAATACTTCTTATTCCTTTTCCCCTGTGCGTATGAAAGGAAAGAAAAAACCATTATCAGGTTATACAATTTAAAAATAAAAGACAAAGCAAAACCGTCTGGAGGAAAAAATAAATAAAAATAAAAAGATACACCCACAATGTACTTGGCAAGCAGAAGAAAAGCAAGGAACGTGAAGCCAATCGCAACTGTCTGCCAGTTCCACTGCACAAAACCGCGCCTTATTGTCAGCAGCTAAGTACAGTGCTAATTAATAAGTCCAAAGGTAGGGTAAGTACTCCATGACGAACTGAACCCCAGACAGACTCCATGACGGAGACTATATCGGTTTCCTTGGTGAAGCTCCTGATGCCGAGCACATACTTGAGCTGCTGCAGGGCAATAGTGACGGCCGCTCCCCCCATGAACCCAACGATGGCGGCGTGCGACAGGAAGTCGATGAGGAAACCTAGCCTGAAAAAGGACGGCAGCGTGTTAGTAGGATCGACGGATAACCTATACATGCATGTCTCTTGCTCATCAGGCGTGCCTGCAGTGTGTAATGTATACCTCAGGAATCCCAGAGCTGCTTGAGTGATGCCAGCGAAGAAGGTTGCCGTAAACGCAAGGCGCAGGTATTCCTCCCTGTCCTTGTCGTGGTCAGCCTCCTTCTGCAGAAGCGAGCCTAGTAGAAGAGAGACCACTGCGACTGGCCCGATCGCTATGTCCTTGGAGCTACCCATCGCAGCGTATATCAACGGGGGGACGAAGCTAGAGTCTGGAACGATCCACCAGGTTCGTTACAACTTACAACAAGTAAAGCATATATATATCCAAGAATTTTAAATCAAGGTTTATTTATCGATGCGACGATGGAACTTACAGAGCCCGTACTGCGGATCCAAATACGCGAGCTTCGAGTAGCCAATATCCTATCGATTCAGAGACTAAGATTCGGCGTCAGAGGCACAGACAGGAAGTAGCGCTACAGCAGTGCAGTCAGCCTGCTTTTGATATATACCTGGGGAATGCAGAGGCTCGCAATTGTCAGCCCGGCAACGAGATCGCCCTTGAACATGCTCAGGCTGTAGGTCCTGCCCCAACCCAAGACCGGGAACAAGAGCTGCAGGCCCATCTGGAGCTTCGTGGACCCGGACTGGTCCTTGCACTGCTTCAGCGGGCTGTCGTGGAAGAACGTCTCCCTCAGCGTGCTGGTGAACTCCGTGGCGAGGCTCCGCCGGGGAGGATACCCGACCTTGTACACTAACACGGCCGGTGGTGGCGCTGGCGCAGCTTGCTGGGATGATGAGGGAGGCTGCGTAGAGATGCTGGTCTCGCCCTCGCCTGCTGCCGCCGCCGCCTCGGCCGGCTCGCGGTGGACCATCTTTGGAACACGTACTGTTAATTAGCTTCGTGACTATCCTGGAAAAACAAATTGGTGTGCGATTGTAAGAGTGTTAAGCAGGATTGCAGACCACGGGCGCTATGCATAAAGAAAGAACTCGCTGAAACTGAAGGCAGCGGCGGGGTGAGTACCGGTTGCCGGCCGAATCAGGGCACGGACGGAGACTTACCTTGCAATTTGGGAGAGGAGAGGGGGCCTTGCGATCCTGCGAGCAAACGGAATGTCCGCTCGGGCTTCCTCCGCGCAGCCAGCGCCGCCGTCGCCTTCAGGCGTGCGTGGGCAACGAGGAGGACGGACGCGGAGGACGAGATCGTCAGGCGCCCGCCGCGAGAGAACGGGACAATGTATGTCTGCGACTGCGAGGATGAAATGATCATTCAATCTGCTGCCTCCAAATGGAGAGCAGTTGTATACACTCTCGACCGAGCCACGGTGGTGCAGTGCCAGTGGTCGAGCGAGCGACGTCGCGTTCACGTCACGTGCAAATGCAAGGCGAGCGCAAGTCCAAGTCCTCGGTGGCCCCGCGCCGGTGGTAGATGCCGCGCGGGCCCGCGGATGGATGGAGCCACGGGGGTCGCGACTGGCGGTGGTAGAATGGTAGATGCGGCCTTCTCTTCTCTGGTCTGACCGCAGAATAGTGTAAGCGCTAGCGAGGGGCCCAGGACAGGAGGTTGGTGCCGAGCACTCCTCCTGCATTCATTCATGTCCCAGTGACATGTGGGGGTCACCCAGGCGTGTGGTACCTGCAGCTACGCGGATCGTTGAGATTGCCGGCGGGGCGAGGGCTATATATCTCGTCCGCCACGTTCCCATCGGCCCAATTGGCATTCATCACACCTGATCCGATCCTGAGACTGTCTCCAGCAACGTTCCTTAAATTTCATCATCTAAAGGAATATTCTCTGTACTTTACAGCACCCTCTAAAAGATTTCATCCTCTATATTTTCTTCGTCTCCAGCAACGTCCTCTAAATTTGATCCCTACATCTACAGTATAAACCAGATTTCACAATACATTTATATTATATTTTTTCTAGTCGTATACGTAATAAAATATTCTTTCTATGTTGTGAAAAATAAATTAAAACTAATTATAATAATTACATTTTGTAAGCTATCCGTCTATCTTCATATTTACGTACATATTTTTTACGTATGTATCGGAAGATCCGTTTGTCTTCATGTCTGGCTCTAGCATGACAGTGACGCGCGGCCGCCATAGCCACCATCGAACGGCTTCAGGAGCTTCCAGCAAGCGCAGGAGAGAACGAAAGCATGTGCTGCACAGTGGATAGCGAGCCATCGTCTACCCTCCAAATGTAGTGGATGAGGGAGGCCCTGTATTTTTTACCGGAGGGTTTAGCGGATGTTGTTGGACGCGTACCGAATCGTTTACGTCCGCTATATTTAGAGTACAGGACGTTTTACCGGCTCTTGTTGGAGATAGCCTGACTGAGTTCCTGACTCATGGAGTCTCTCTCGAGGCGACGACGGGAACAACCACCTACGCTACGCTTCTGCTGGCTACTGGTAATTCATGGGATACAGCCAAGAGCAACTCAAAAGAACGTGTAAACTAACCCCAAAATAGATATTAGTCAAGAATAGTTGTTTTTCTTACTCCAATAGTTCCCTCATTCTTCCCTAAAAAATTGGTGTCCCGCATCCACAGCCTCCTTTCCCTCATATTTTGGTGTGTCTCATCCCTCCTCAATCCATTCATCAACGTATCGGATCATCCACAGCCTCCCGACAACTGTACAGATTGCGCCACATGTTATATTTAGAATAACTGTTGGAGTACCCATCTTTATTCACTCTTAAAACTTTTTAGCCTACTCTTAATAATCAGTTTTTGAGGTAAAAATTTTAACATCCTTTTGGAGTTAAGGCAGCAGCCGTGAGACATCCCGACACGCGCGCCCATATATAGTTAACATATATAACTTGGTTTCCAGAGCACATTTGACAACATCTTGTTAGCTTGCTTAGATCTTGGCTTAATCGTTGTATAAGCTACGCCAGGGACAGTTTCGGCCTAGTTTGGATACTCTAGTAATGAGGTGGATTGGAGTGGATTGAGATGTATTGAGAGAGTATTTGATCTATTGGGGATTTACACCCTCTCCAATCCCTCCAAAACACTATAATCCCAGAGTATCCAAACTAAGCCTTCTGGATTTATTAACATGTAACCGTGTCCTCCGTGAAAGATCTCACATGGATATGGATATTAAGTTCAACCTAGCGTTACTGCACAAATAGGAGTACTGGTTTTAATTGCGGTGTCCTCGTATAGGACATTAATATAGGTTTGTGTTGTTGACAAGTCCGGATGCATGGGGTGCCTTCTATCCGTGCTAAACTGCTATAATGTAACTGCTTTATAAACCCTCAACCTACCTACTCGAGCTGGCGCTAAGAATAGAGACGAACGATCTCTATTCGTTGCATCATAAGCTTCAAGTTAAAATATTTACATGCTTTTGTTTAGTCTATGAATGTCCCTCGTTTAGTCTATCGTCTCTCTAAATAAACTTTTATTGTCTATTCTTACACGAGCCGATAGTAAAGGTCACTTCTTCATTCCCACTTAGAGGTCCTAAAGTGTCTCCCTCTCCCCTATAATTTCAGTCTTCATTGTGCCCTTATGCTCTTCTTCTCCTCACGCCATATCCAATGAGCCCGTCGAGCCTACTTCCCACACCGCCACTGTCCCTATCAAGCTCATGTGCTCGTGTCCTCCCCGCATTGCCACTACCCCCGTGGACCCCACTTGTGTCTTCAATATAGAAGATTCTTGTGTGTCTCTGCTATAGAGTTTCTATTTCGCCCGCCCGCCTAGTAGTTATCATACTCCTGGAATTCTACCATGTGCATCTGGTCTCCTCCATCTCCATCCGAGTAGTGGGTGCATTGATCCAACATAGTTGTTGTGGAAAATACTAAGGGTGAGCACTTGTTATAATCAACAAGTGACACTAAAGCAATATGTATGCATGCTATATAATAGATTAGCCGACCATTAGCATTTTAGTTGATCAAGTTATCATCGTCATTATTATGGGGAAAGCATAACCACCCATATGGTTGTGAACATAAAGTAAAGGTATATGAGAACCTATCGAAGCCTAAACCATGTTATGAGAAACACTAATTAGTGACAACTCTACCACACAAGACATGATTTCCACTTTTGTCCGGGTTGTACCAACCCTTACACACTTCTGAGGTAATCGACATGTACTTCCACTACAACGTTGTTTCTTATAAAGTCACTCAGATGTTGTAGTCCGGTACAAGATTACATCTAGCTTGTCAGTATAGACCCCCATACCAAAGGGTGCCTAATAAGAGAGCAAATAAAACCATTATACCTCACTTGGCACCTAAAGGTTTATACCTTGTACCCCTCTTGTGCCACACTAGGTAAGCATCCACCCATCCAAGATCTTAAGTCTACTTTAGCTAAGCCATTGCCCATGTTAGACCTTGTGGTTGCACAATATAGTCTTGGTGATTACTCATAGAAACATTCCTTAGGGTGAGGTTTATGTACAAACCCCCATTGACATGTTGCTAAAAGGTAAGTTTTAATTACCATTGTTGCATATAAATAATAAGCAAGATTAAGCATATAAATTATATTATTAAAGGTAGAGTGCTAGTAAAATACTAACATATCTACCCAAGGTTTCATATGAGGATAAATCATAGCTAGACATGCTTAATAGGAGCAATCAAATTAATGCAATGCAATAGTGATATTAATTTAATAGGATGGCTTGAATAACACTTGTCTTACTTCTCAAAAGCTGGCTCTTATCCTTCTCAAGCTTGCTCCTTGTTCGGCACGAATCACTCCTCACCTAAATGTTACACATAACAAGCAATAAGCATAAGAGGGAACAAAACAATACACCAAACATAAAAGAGAATAATTTTTTAAATGATCTACGCTTTGATGCGAACTGCTGAAATCGAAGTGAAATGGAAAAGTTATAAGATTTAAAGATAAGTCATATGGCGGATTTTACGGATGTGCATGTAGAAGAACTAATCTATGGTGTTTGGTTTAAGTGTGGGTAGAACTGTGTGGGAAAAATGTTGGCATACTGTCGGAGGGGCACCATAGAAGATGAGGGAAAACAAATAGAGAGAAGAATTATGACTAACACATGGGCGAAATATTGGCGGGAAAAGCATAGTGTTGTCTTAGACTATCTGCAACGCTTGTCGCGTCCGCTCCCCCTACGGTGCTGCAGCGGCTACAGGACGCCCCTACGCTCCACAACGGTGCACGCTATTTGCTCCTCTTCATGCTACAGTACAAGCGGAGCAAGCAGTACTCCGCTAGATGCGCATCAGCATTGTGCAGCCCCATTGCCTCTCTATCCATGCACACAAGTGTTTGTTAGTTAATAAAAAATTGCTAATAGATGATGAATAGGGTTGGAAAATAATATTTTATGGTTATAGTGGGGTATAGAAGTAGAATTTAGGGGAATCGCTACAGGAATAGAAAAAATAGGTGTGGAATCTATGTGCGTTAGTTGTATAGTGCGCTATAGGGGAAAATTTAGGGGAGACCCATCTTTGCCGTGCATAGCATTGTGCTAAGAGAAAAATGTGGTACAAGGTAGGGAGAAAAGCGTGCGCACACTTCTATCGGTCACCGGAGCAGTTGGCTGGACCCACTAGTTGATTATAACACCCTTGGGGTTAAGCATACTCATACATTGCATGCGCATCATGAAAGCATTATCATGAGCATCATCCATCATTCACTACGTACATTAGGATCTTAAACTGTCACTATTTGTTGTGAAGTGAACTCTTGTTGAACCAATAGGATGCCTATGTTCCATGGCAATAGATTATCATTGAGTACTTGTGTGCATGAGTAAATCCACCTAGATAATCTAGGTTGATAATGGTTAATCTTTCAACTCTTGATTTCACACGATAATAGTTTCTTAAACTATATGTGATGGTGTGGCTTAGTGAATGTTGTGCTTAATGAGTGAAATACTATTAAGAACCAAAACTTAGGAAGCAATCATTTGACTCCTAAAACTACTAATTATAAGAACTCAAATTCCAAAAGAAATGAAGCTCAACCAAGAATGAAAGTTTGGGAAATGGGTTAAATAAATGGGAATAAACCTGATTTTTGTAAGTCCAATCTTGTACCTCTTTTCAAACACTCGCATGTTCGTACAAAAATAATCCTTAAATCAAATTGCTCCAATTACAAAAGTTGTAGATAATTACTTAGGGCACACCCTATAAAACGTTAGCGAGGTTTTGAATTCGTTTGACATATTTTGACACTGTTAGACGGCCAGTTTCCACTGTTTCACATAGTGCTGACAAACCAAAGTTTGGAGGCTTGTAATTCAAAATCTAGCAGCTAAACCACCCTAACCCCTACAAAAAAGTTGTAGCTGGTAGAGAGGGGAACATTTTGGCTGAAGCAGGCGACGCTTCGTGCTCCCGTTCTGTCCCTACCGCCAGCAGCTCGGGCAAATTGCAGCCGCCAGGTGGCGCGCGCCTGTAAGCGTGGACGCCGCGCTCGGCTTTGCGCCGCGCCTAGTCCCCGCGCGTGGGCAAGCCCACAACAGCGCCTGCCTCATTCGGACGAACATGCCATCACGCCCGTCTCTTCTCCGCGCTCACTCGCCCTTCCTCGCCCACTCCTATAGCTTGGTTGCCCTCGCCAAAGAGCTCGCCGCGGACGGCGGCATTGCCACCAAGCAGAGCTCCACGACCGCGACCTTACCATCCACCTCCAACTAAGCTGCTTCACACCGTCTTCCTCGTCGTACGTCGAAGCTTCGATGTCTCCTCCCGAGCTCGACGAACCCCGCATGCCACCGTCGATGTCTCAGCGCTTCGGTTCCTGCTAGCGCGCGTGGACCGAGCACCTCCGTCTTTCTCCTGCCGCCCTGAGCTCGTCAACGAAGCCGCCATCACCCACCGTCGTTTGTCGTAAACTCACCTAGCAATTTCTGCCATCGGTAAGCCGTCGATCGAGCCACGCATCCTCTCTCTCTCTCTCTCTCTCTCTCTCTCTTTTCTGAGGAAGAAGACATGATCTCACGCACGAATAGTCAAAAACCCGAGGGTTTTTTTCGCAAACCGTCATAGACTGAGTAGAATAGTAACTGAGGATCTAGAAGTAGGATTCGTAGTTCACTAAGACCCGAGGGGCTAACATGCAAAGTGGCTTTTCTGTTTCCTTTTTCCTTTTTGGTTTAAAACGCAAAGAACAATGGAAAATCCATGGCTTGAGTTTTTGAACTCGAAAAATGAAGGAATAAATTTTGTAGGACTCCTCTGTAGTAAATCTATGATTTAAAAATACTGCATGTCAAAGTTTGAATGTTTTTGTACATGATTTGAATTTAAATATGAAAACCAAGTTTTCTTAAAAGTAATTAAATAAATAAGTCCAAGGCCAGAAAAATATGATCCCAATTTTTACTAGGTTCCTCTAGATGTTGTTTATTTGTGATAATTATTTTAGGGATATGATCTGTTGATAAATTTATTGTTGTGAATTAAGAGGGTAAGTTGCCCATTCTTTAGAAAATAGGAAATAAATAGCAAAGCCTCGAATATTAAAGTAAAAATTTTTGTATGCAAAACATGTGTCACTGACCACCTCTAAAATTATTTTGAACCAATAGTCGTGTAGGAAAATTTTGAATAATAAATTAAAAACAGAAAATGACTGATTTCCTTAGAAAATCATGGAAATAAATTTTAAATAAAATGTCTGTGAAATTTTTTGTGACATATTCTTAGGCCAGGTAAAGTATATGAAAAATATGATAATGACTGTTTGGCTGGTTTAGTAATGTAAAGTGGTTTACTTTACTTTCTACACCATTTCTTGTTATTTTTGTGCAGTAAAAAATAATGGTCCAAAACAATTAAAATTTCTATGCTAAAGTATGATAGAGGAATACTACCTGCTATAATTTTTGTAGTAAATTTTTGAAATGGTCGAGTAGTATTCACAATATAAGTCCAACTAAATGGTATGGAAAGGTTTGAATAGTTATAAGTAATTCTGGTTTCAATTGTGAGTTAGTCTGAAATGATGTAGGAAATAATTACTGTTGTGATAGCTAGGGTTTGAAAAAAATCCTTCTCACTGAGAGATAACTAATTTTTAAAAGAAAATGGGGCTAAATGAAGGATATTGCCTAGTGTGTCTACACCTGTAGAGTAAGGTAATTAGAAATACATTGTAATGTAACTTGTGTTAAGTTAGGTGGATTCTTTAAGTGATAGTCAGGACCAACCAAGAAAAGACAGACTACTTGTTCTTGGACGATGTAGACTATCTGGTAGAAACCTCTACATAGTAAATCTTCTCACAATATGCACACTACATGCACCCATAAGCATCATATGTTTCTTGCATGAAGCATCATGTATCTTCATACTGCATCCATACATCATACATGATCGCAGGAGGGAGTACCTATGGGAATTGTCGAGGAGCTACTAGGAATTCTCATGGAAGAGGGTGAACCAGAAGTTGAAGCTCAGGAGTGTCCTGATCACTGCCCTAGTTCCTTCGAGAAAGTCAAACCCCGACATCTAACTTCCTATAATTGCAATACTTTAATTTATTCACTGTCTACCTATATTGTTGCATTAGGTATAGGAGTTGATTGAAACCAATTGCTGCATATACCCTTTATTACTTTGTTTACCCTATCCTTGCCACCTATTTGAAGTAAGCACGCTTAAAATGCTTAGGCCTGCTTAGACGGTAGAAGTCGGGTGATCTCTTGTCACCTGCGAGATATAGGTGGTTACTTATGCTTGATTTGGGATAAAGTCATTGGGTAATATCCATGATAGAAATAAAGATTTAAAATGAGACATGACTGACTCTTATGGGCATCATGTAGGCCATAGTGATCCCGCCCGTGTCGATTAAGGACCGTGCCGTTGTGGTCCCTCGAGTCATGTTGAATTTATGCCTATATATACACTTAGCTGGCCGGATAATTCATTCCGACCGCAAAGCCAGAGCACCATTCCAGCCGGATTCCACCTCGCGGTGCACTTACTGGTGTGGTTGAGGAGTGACGAGGACATGATGAGATGACCCATGGTGGATGGTACGCCCTAACCCTCTCGTAGTCGGGCAATTCCTGGGTATGGTGGCCCCTATGGAATCTGAGATGTGCAGCAAGGCTGCTACTGGAATGAGTGTGGTGGTGATTGTATCTCATGAAGTACTATGAGTACGATTTGTGTTAGGAGTACCCATTAGCTGGTTAGTAACCGATTCAAATTGCCATTGCTCCTAGATAGTGAGCACTTGACTTGAGTTATCTCATCATAGTAAGAACTACACTTTCTATGAGTTGATGATAGGGATAAGATGTGATGTTACTCCCAAATATGGTCCAGGGATGGGATAATCTTGATGTGATAATTATGAACAGTCTTCCTTAACTTGATTCTTCACTAAAGCTATAACTAGACTCATAGTAATCCTGGCAATGAATATTTAGAGAATCAGGTGCAAATCTAGTTCTACAGCAGAATAGGTACCAATACTGATCTACTAAAATGGAATAATCAATTTGGTAACCCCTTTAAGTTGCTAATAACTTCATCAACTTCCGTTACTCTTATAATGTAAAGAGCCAGCTCCAGATATAGCTTTGCATAATCCTTGGAGTTTTTTACTTTCTTATTTCCTGGTTTTGGACAGGTCAGTCTAGCTGAGTACATTCTAGTACTCAGGGTGCTATTCCTAATGATTATTGCAGATGGCCAGATGTACTACGGGTACCGTGAGCACTGCCTATACCCGGCTACAGGAGATGACTAGGCCCAGGGCAGGGCTTCTCCATTCTCATCTCATGCTTTTGGTGGGTTGACATACCCAAATGTTGGCATAGTATTTCGAAAACCCTGCAAGTGATGTGGGTGCTAGTTAAATAAATGCTTCCGCTAAACTTATCACTTCGGTGATTGCTACTTGGAGTTATTTGGGGCCTGCGTGCCATCCATGTTGTAATAACCCTATGTACTCCGATTTATGTTAAACCCTGTGGAATGTTGTAACACTTGATGAAGTAAATGTCAGTTCATTACGATCTTGGTTGCGAAGGAAAAGTTTGAGATCCTTCGTGATTTCACCAGACCCTGGGTTTATATGGGCTCAAGTGTGAGGTAATCATTGTGAGGAAGATGGTTAGCATACTTGATCTGTTATAAATCTGGTCGAGTCGCCGCAGCTGGCATCAGAGTAGAATTGGCACGTTACTGTTCATGTGGGCATTCCAAACAAATTTTAAATGGGTTTTACAAAACTAAGAATGTGCCAACTTTCAACCCTTAAGCCCATATAAGGACTTTAGGTGGCTTAATGAGTGCTAACCTTGGGAAGGGTTTCATGCATCGTGTTTTATTTTATTAATTATATGAGATGGTTAGTATGATATGTCGTCGTTTCGTCGCCAAGGCAAGAAAGGTAAGTGTAGGACCATGCAGACTGGGGCTAGTCGGCTGTCCTCATGTGTGGGTCACCCTAAATGTTGTATAAGGATGTGTAGAATTACTTACAACAGTTTATGAAAGATAGTTGATAGCTTGTCATTATTTTCAATTATCATTGTTGCATCATGGGGATGGGCTGGAATGAACTTTTCTGCAGGCACACTAACCTCGATACGAGTAGTTCGTGTAGTTGCATACCGATGAGTGAACGAGTATGCCACCGCTTATGATGTTAGTATAAATAGGTCGTGAGGCCGTCAGTTATGTGCATGCATTATGACATAACCCTCGTTTTGATCATTTGTTTCATCATTCCCTTTTAGGGCATGGGTAGAGGTTTTCACCTACGCTAATAACCAATTAAAATTCTTTCCCTATTTCTCACACCAATATAACCTTATAATATATGGCCCACCGCAGGCTCACCGCCCGTAAGTCTACGGAGGACGCGTTCCTCGTCACCAGCTTGCTACGAGCGTTTCCTGCCACCGTCACACTTTCCTTTTGGAGTATGGTTTACCCACCCTGCCATGGCACGTTCTTTTCGCTTTGGGTTACCTATAGGGGGAGGAACCGCGTTACTTCTGAGAAAGGAGCCCACGCTCTGATGGAGAATGTATTTGGATGATAGCAGTGGTTAAGCCTCGGGCAGAGAATCTAGCTATGGGTGGCTGGCACTTTGGATCTTCAGGCCGTACACCTAGAGAAGGGGCAGGCAGAGCAGCTTACAAGATACTTCAGGACTTGCTGGATCGTTTTCCTGGAGAGATTGCCACCATCATGCCTAGAATCTTTCCAGGGGTGATCCTTTCAACTCTAAGTGGGACCAGCCTAAGGGTAGAGCTTTGACAGGAGGTGACAGCGAGTAGCAGCACAGTGACATCGCAACTTCCAGTGCTATGTTTGCAGTTATGCAACTTTATAACAGCTCGGAGTGCAACATGGGAATGGTCAATAGTTCCTTATCGTGGCTCAGAACAAGTTGTACCAGACTCAGGAGGCGCATGCTGCAAAGTTAGCTCAAGTACAATCAGAGTTAGCCCAAGTCACTCTTGAGAAGGATGAAGTCATCCATGTCAGGGATGTGGCTCTGCTTGACAATGTGTTGTGGATTGGCGAATGCTAGGACTATCAGACCTTGTTGGTAGAGGTCATCAGAGAGAGGAATGTAGCCTGTTCTGAGATAGCCCAGCTCAAGGCAACACACGTCAACCTGACGCAACAGCTAAACAATGCAAAGGTTTGGAATGCTAATCTGCATGATGAGGTTCACCAGTTGCAGGCCTAGCTGAACCTAGTCAACCTGCTAGAACCCTAGGAAGTAGATGCCACCACAACCGACGATGGAGGCACAGTCTACGAGGCCGGTAGCGTGAAGCAGTAGTTTGTTAGCTGTTGCTAGATGATAGGCTAACCTCTTTTGGATAGTGTTCCTAGGAGTAGGAACAAGACATATGGTGTAAGGCCGAAGTGATGATGGATTCTGACGTGTGCATGGAGGAAAAACACTCTTTTGGACGGTTGTGTATGCGAGTGGAACACTTAGCTTGTATGCGCATTTAAATATTATGAATATGTGATGAAAATGTTGTGTGTTGGGATGTGATTCTTGCCTTACGATTTTTCACATGAAGTTTCCTTCTATGAGATCTTGTATGGCATGATTTCCTTCTTTCACATAAATTGCGATATGACTCATCGCCTACCCATAAGAAAATGTGCAGATGGTGACCACTCGCTGCATCAACCCGGGAACCGCTGGAGCTTCTGGTAGTGGTAACCAGGAGGGTAATCAAGAAGTACCACTTCCTCCACCTCTGCCATACACACCCGAGCAGTTCTTCGCAATTTCTAGGAGCTCAAAGGAATATGGAGAACTTGCAGCGAAATATGGAGGCCCGTGAAACCTCCTAGCCCATAATACCTGAACCCCCTAGCCCACACACGCCTGAACCCCCTAGCCACACACGCCCGTGAAACCTCGAGAGTCAGATCTGATACCACTTGTAACACTCCACCCAATCCCTGGACCGGCGGTACTTACTCCTGATAGCTCTCTAGGATCATATATTGTCCCCATAGACCAACACCAATCTTTTGTGCGCACTTTGTCCATACTCATGCGCACCCGAGAAAACTTCCCGGTCGGTCACCCATCCCAAATTGCTCCAAGCCAAGCACGCTTAACTTGGAGGTTCTTTTGAGATAGGCTTCCGAAAAAGAAGATGCACCTTGTTGGTATGGATACTCTATTAATTCTATTAAGCCTCGGGCCATGATATCACCATCTCAGGGGCTAGGATATCAAAAGAGCTTCACAACATTGCTAACAACACTCGCCATGGGCAACCTCAAGAAGCACATGCGGTCAATCAATATATTAGTTTTAAGGATTTCATGGACACCAGGCCGCCAATTTTCAAGGAGGCAGCAGAACCTTTAGAGGCATATGAGTGGATCAACACTATGGGGCAGATGTTTTGTTTGTTGAGACTTTCAGATGATCTCAAGACAGAGTATACAACACATCAGTTGCAGGGACCCGCATGGATGTGGTGGTCTCATTTCCGTGCCGCTTACCTTGAGAATGCTCCAATTAGTTGGTACCAATTCACCGCGGCTTTCAAAGGGAACTATATTCCACTAGGTCTAATGGAAATGAAGGTGTCGGTGTTTATGAGATTAACTCAGGGCATGCAATCAGTAATAGAGTATCTGCATGCTTTCAACATCTTGTCTCGTTATGCACATGACTATCCGGACACTGAAGCCAAGAAGATTGCTAGTTTCAAGAGGGGCTTGAGCCCAAAGATGATGAAGAGTATGGGAATTTCCTCTCGTACTTCCTTCAACGATTTTGTTAGTGATTGTTTGACTTAGGAAAACAACAACAATCTCTAGCTCTAGCAAAGGGGCATAAGAGAACCTTGTTGTCTAACAGCCCAGAACCACCTAGTGGCTCGACCAAGTTTCAGGCCAATGCTACCAGGAGCAAGATTTCGCCCTCCTCCAAGGAAGGTTCAACAACAAGGATTTAGGGGTCAGAAGGCTTTCAAAGTGGCTTTACCTCGTACAAAGACTAGACCAGGGATCTCGAAAGGAAGTACCACTCAAGTGAAGGGGCCATGCTATAATTATGGACAGATGGGCACTTCGCCAAGTTTTGTCCTTGCCCTAAGAAGAAGAACGATGTTTATCCTGCTCATGTGCATGTCACCACCGCGGATGAGATTACTGATGGAGAACTCGTTATGGCTGGTACGTTTCTCGTGAACAATCATCCCACAGTTGTATTGTTTGATTCCAGATATTCTCATTCTTTTATGAGTACTACTTTTGCTCATCAATTTAACCAATCATCAGTAGAAGTGGGGCATAAGTACTGGATAAGCTCAACTGGGGCTGAAGTTTTTACCAATCGTATAGTCTGAGGGGCAACCCTTAGGATTGAAGGAAGAGATTTTTGGACTCAATTGATAGTTATGCCAGGACTATCTTTGGATGTGATCATGGGAATGAACTAGATGAGGACTTGTGATGTCATCCTTGACACTGCAAACCGAACTTTGTCACTTAGGGAACCACGGAGCACCGAAATGTTTTGGGTAATCTTACCTCGTAGCCATGAGTTGACTAGTGTATCTTTTGCAACCCAAGCAACTTCAATAGAAGAAATCCCAGTAGTTCATGAATTTCCTAACATCTTTCCTGAAGATTTTCCAGAACTTCCACCTAAGTGAGATATGGAGTTTGCTATAGAGTTGAAACCGAGCACAACACCAATTTCTCGAAGACCCTATAAGATGCCACCTAATGAGCTAGCAGAATTGAAGGTCCAACTGAAGGAATTATTGTACAAATGTTTGATTAGGCCCAGTACATTAGAATGGGGCAGTCCTGCTCTATTTGTAAAGAAGAAAGTTCAATCTTTGCAGATGTGCATAGATTACCGCCCTCTCAGTGTGGTAACTATCAAAAACAAGTACCATTTGCCTGGTATTGACATTCTATTTGACCAATTGTCCAAGGCTAAGGTATTTTCCAAATTTGATCTTAGATCGGGGTACCATCAGATCAGAATCAGGCCCCAAGACATTCCGAAGACCACATTTTCCACCAGATATGGGCTATATGAGTATTTAGTCATGTCATCTGGCTTGACCAATGCTCCTGCCTACTTTATGTATTTGATGAACTCAGTCTTTATGCCGGAGCTGGACCAATTTGTCGTGGTATTCATTGATGACATACTGGTCTACTCTGAATGCAAAAAGGAGCATGAAGTGTATTTGAGAATCGTGTTAACTAGACTCAGAGAACACAAGTTGTATGCCAAGTTTAGCAAGTGCGAATTTTGGCTTAAGGAAGTGCAATTTCTAGGGCACATCTTGTCAGAAAATGGAATATCGGTGGACTTGAGTAAAGTTCAACAGGTGATGAAATGGAAGGCACCTACTTCGGTCTCTGAAATCAGAAGTTTCTTAGGATTGGCTGGATACTATCATCGCTTCATACCAGATTTCTCAAAGATTGCCAAACCTATGACTCGACTACTAGAGAAGGACCATAAGTTCGCCTGGACACTAGAGTGTGAGACAACTTTTCATACCTTACGGACGTTGTTGACCATGGCGTCTGTCTTGGCTCAACCGGATATTGAGAAACCCTTTGATGTGTTCTGTGACGCATCGAGGATTGGACTTGGTTGTGTTCTTATGAAAGATAGTAAGGTGATTGCTTATGCTTCATGCCAACCAAGGAAACACGAGATCAGTTATCAAACACATGATTTCGAGCTTGCCGCCGTAGTCCACGCATTAAAAATTTGGAGGCATTATCTACTTGGAAACGTATGCAACATCTTCACTGATCACAAAAGCCTAGAATACATCTTCACTCAACCAGAGCTTAATATGAGGCAACACAGATGGCTCGAGTTGATTAAGGACTATAATTTGCATGTGCACTATCATCTGGGGAAGGCTAATGTTGTGGCTGACACCTTGAGTCGGAAGTCACAATGTCGTAGTCTTCAACCACTCTTAGAGGATGGATTTAATTTGCTACATCCAGCAGTGCTACTCAACATTTAGGTCCATTCCTCACTAAAAGATTAGATTATTCAGAAGCAAAAATCCGATAAAGGCATATTCCACATAAGGAAAGAATGAAGAATGAACCCGATGGCCACTTCAAACTTGATGAAAGAGGTGTATTATGGTTTGATGATCGGTTGGTTGTACCAAAGGATCAAGAGCTTAGAACCAAGATTTTAGATGAAGCCCACCAGTCCAAACTATCGATTCATCCTGGTAGCAGCAAAATGTACCGTGAACTAAAATCAAAATTTGGTGGACTAAGATGAAGAAGGAGATTACAACATATGTTGCAAGATGCGATAACTGTTGTAGAGTCAAAGCTATTCACATGAAGCCAGCTGGTCTACTGCAATCGTTGTCTGTGCCTAAATGGAAATGGGAAGAGATAAGTATGGATTTCATTACTAGACTTCCTGTTACTAGGAAAGGCAATGACTCAATCTAGGTGATTGTGGATCGACTCACCAAATCAGCTCACTTTCTACCGTCAAGACTACCTATCGACCACCAAAGTATGCGGACATCTACATTGCGGAGATTGTTTGTTTACATGGAATTCCAAGAACCATGGAGTCAGATCGAGGGACACAATCCACTATGCATTTTTGGGAACAATTGCAAAAAAGTTCGGGAACTAAGCTTGTGCATAGCTCAGCTTACCACCCTCAAACTTCGTGGCAAATCAAAAGACTAAATCAGATCCTCGAAGACATGTTAAGAGCTTGTGTGCTATCATCAAAAGGATCGTGGGAATCATGGCTACCATTGGCCGAGTTTTCCTACAACAACAACTACCAAAGAAGCATCAAGATGGCTCCATTCGAAGCAATATATAGAAAACGATGCAGGACACCGCTAAATTAGGTCAAAGACGGAGAACAAAAGTTCTATGGGAATGTCTTAATCACTGAAGTTGAAGAGAAGGTTAGAATTATTCGCCAGAATATGGAAATAATGCAATATTGCTAGAAAAGTTATGCTGACCAAAGACGAAGACCACTTACATTTCAAGTCGAAGATTTTGTGTATCTTAAGGTATCACCAATGAAGGGCGTGCAAAGATTTGGAGTAAAGAAGAAGCTTGCTCCAAGATATGTAGGACCTTACCAGATTACTGAAACAAAGGGAGAAGTGGCCTACAAAATTCAGATACCAGAGGACATGAGCATGATCTTTCCATTATTTCACGTATCTCAACTGAAGAAATGTCTGAGAGTACCGGAAGAGAGTGGAAGCCAAAGATCTGAAGATTGGGTCAGACTTAGTGTATCAAGAACAATGCGTCAAAATTCTAGGAATAGCATGGTCAAGACGTATAAGGTACTGCGAAGTCACCACGATGAATGTGATGCAACATGGGAAATATATGCCTATTTACGAGAAGTTTACCCCGATTTTTACCAAAAATGGTTAGTAATCTTAAAATCTCAGGGCGAGATTCCTTTAAGGGGGAGGATTGTAACACCCCTAGTGTTAAGCATACTCATACATTACATGTGCATCATGAAAGCATTATCATGAGCATCATCACTCATTCACTACCTACATTAGGATCTTAAACTGTCACAATTTGTTGTGAAGTGAACTCTTGTTGAACCAATAGGATGCCTATGTTCCATGGCAACAGATTATCATTAAGTACTTGTGTGCATGAGTAAATCCACCTAGATAATCTAGGTTGATAATGGTTAATCTTTCAACTCTTGATTTCACATGATAATAGTTTCTTAAACTATATGTGACGGTGTGGCTTAGTGAATGTTGTGCTTAATGAGTAAAATACTATTAAGCACCAAAACTTAGGAAGCAAGCATTTGACTCCTAAAACTACTAATTATAAGAACTCAAATTCCAAAAGAAATGAAGCTCAACCAAGAATGAAAGTTTGGGAAATGGGTTAAAGAAATGGGAACAACCCTAATTTTTCTAAGTCCAATCTTGTACCTCTTTTTAAACGCCCGCATGTTCATACATAAATAAAACTTAAATCAAATTGCACAATTACAAAAGTTGTAGATAATTACTTAAGGCACACCGTGTAAAAAGTTGGCGAGGTTTTGAATTCGTTTGACATATTTTGACACTGTTAGACAGTCAGTTTCCACTGTTTCGCACAATGCTGACAAACCAAAGTTTGGAGGCTTGTAATTCAAAATTTAGCCACTAAACCACCCTAACCCCTACAACAAAGTTGTAGCTGGTAGATAGCAGAGCATTTTGGCTGAAGCAGGCGACGCTTCATGGTCCCGTTCTATCCCTAGCGCGCCTGCAGCTCGGGCAGATTGCAGCCGCCAGGTGGCGCGCGCCCGGAAGCGTGGACGCCACGCTCGGCTCTGTGCCGCGCCTTGTCAGCGCGCGTGGGCAAGCCCACAACACTGCCTGCCTTATTTGGACAAGCATGCCATTGCGCCCGTCTCTTCTTTGCGCTCACTCGCCCTTCCTCGCCGACTCCTATAGCTTGGTTGCCCTCGCCAAAGAGCTTGCCGCGGATGGTGGCATTGCCATCAAGCGAAGCTCCATGGTCACGACCTTACCATCCGCCTCCGACTAAGCTGCTTCATGCCATCTTCCTCGTCGTACGTCGAAGCTTCGACGTCTCCTCCCCGAGCTCGACGAACCCCACATGCCACTGTTGATGTCTCAGCGCTTCGGTTCCTGCTGACGCGCGTGGACCGAGCACCTCCATCTTTCTCACGTCGCCCTGAGCTCATCACCGAGGCCGCCTTCACCCACGCCACTCGTCGTAACCTCGCCCAACAATTTTCCCCATCGGTAAACTGTCGACCGAGGTGCGCATCTTCCTCTCTCTCTGTTCTGAGGAATAAGACAGGATCTCGCGCAAGAATAGACCAAAACCCGAGGGGTTTTCCGCAAACTGTCATAGACTCAGTGGAATAGTAATCGAGGATCTAGAAGTAGGATTCATAGTACATTAAGACTCGAGGGGCTAACATGCAAAGTGGCTTTTCTGTTTTCCTTTTTCCTTTTCGGTTTAAAACGCAGAGAACAATGGAAAATCCATGGCTCGAGTTTATGAACTCTAAAAATGATGGAATAAATTTTGTAAGACTACTCTGTGGTAGATCTATGATCTAAAAATACTGCATGTCGAAGGTTGAATGTTTTGTACCCGGTTTGAATTTAAATACGAAAACCAAGTTTTCTTATAAGTAATTAAATAAATAAATCCAACGCTAGAAAAATATGATCCCAATTTTTACTAGGTTCCTCTAGATGTTGTCTATCTGTGATAATTATTTTAGGGGTATGATCTATTGATAAATTAATTGTTGTGAATTAAGAGGCTAAGTTGCTTATTCTTTAGAAAATAGTAAATAAATAGCAAAGCCTCGAATATTAAAGTGATTTTTTTGAAAGCAAAACATGTGTCACTGACCACCTTTGTAATTATTTTGAACCAGCATTTATGTAGGAAACAAATGAATAATAAATTAAAAACAGAAAAGGGCTGATTTCCTTAGAAAACCATGGAAAAAGATTTATAAAGAAAATGTCTGTGAAAACTTTTGTGACATATTGTTAGGCCAGACAAAGTATAGGAAAAAAATATGATAATGACTGTTTGGCTGGCTTAGTAATGTAAAGTGGTTTAAATTTCTTTCTACACCATTTCTTGTTATTTTTGTGCAGTAAAAAATAATGGTAAAAAATAATTGAAATTTCTGTGGTAAAGTATGATAGAGGAATACTACTTGGTATAATTTTTGTAGTAAATTTTGAAATGGTCGAGTAGTATTCACAATATAAGTCCAACTAAATGGTATGCAAAGGTGTGAATAGTTATAAGTAATTCTGGTTTCAATTATGAGTTAGTCTAGAATGATGTAGGAAATAATTACTGTTGTGATAGCTAGGGTTTGAACAAAAATCATTCTTATTGAGAGATAACTAACTTTTAAAAGAAAATGGGGCTAAATGGAGGATATTGCCTAGTGTGTCTACACCTGTAGGTGTAAGGTAATTAGAAATATGTTGTAATGTAACTTGTGTTAGGTGGATTCTTTAAGTGATAGTCAGGACCAACCAAGAAAAGACAGACTACATGTTCTTGGATGATGTAGACTATCTTGTAGAAATCTTTGCATAGTAAATCTACTCAAAATATGCACACTACATGCACCCATAAGCATCATACATTTCTTGCATGATGCATCATGTGTCCTCATACTACATCCATACATCATATAGGATCGTAGGAGGAAGTAGTAGTGGTAATTATCGAGGAGCTGCCAGCAATTCTCGTGGAAGATGGTGAACCAAAAGTCGAAGCTCAGGAGTGTCTTGATCATCGCCCCAGTTCATTTGAGAAAGGCAAGCCCCGACATCTAACTTCCTATAATTGTAATACTTCAATTTATTTAGTGCCTACCTATATTGTTGCATTAGGTATATGAGTTGATTGAAACTAATTGCTGCATATAAGCTTGATGACTTTGTTTACCCTATCCTTGCCACCTATTTGAAGTAAGCAGGCTTAAAATGCTTAGGCCTGCTTAGATGGTAGAAGTCGGGTGATCTCCTATCACCTACGAGATATAGGTGGTTACTTATGCTTGATTTGGGATAAAGTCATCGGGTACTATCCATGATAGAAATAAAGATTTAAAATGAGACCAGGCGGATTCTTATGGGCACAGGCTATAGTGATCCTGCCTACCTCGATTAAGGACCGTACCATTGTGGTCCCTCGAGTCATGTTGAATTTATGCCTATACACATAGCTGGCCAAATAATTTGTTCCGACCATGAAGCCAGAACATCATTCTAGCTGGATTCGACCTCACGGTGCACTTACTGGTTTGGTTGAGGAGTGACGAGGACACAATGAGATGACCCATGGTGGATGGTACGCCTTAACCCTCTGGTAGTCGGGCGGTCCCTGGGTATGGTGGCCCCTATGGAATCCAAGATGTGCAGCAAGGCTGCTATTGGAATAGTGTGGTGGTGATTGTATCTCACGAAGTACTCTAGGTACAATTTGTGTTAGGAGTACCCACCAGCTGGTTAGTAACCGATTCGAATCGCCATCGCTCCTGGATATTGAGCACTTGACTTGAGTTATCTCATCGTAGTAAGAACTACACTTTCTATGAGTTGATGATAGGTATAAGATTTGAAGTTACTCCCAAATATGGTCAAGGGATGGGATAATCTTGATGTGATAATTATGAATAGTATTCCTTAACTTGATTCTTCACTAAAGCTATAACTAGACTCATAGTAATCCTGGCAATGAATATTTAGAGAATCAGGTGCAAATCTAATTCTGCATTGGAATAGGTACCAATACTGATATGCTAAAATGGAATAATAAATTTGGTAAACCCTTTAAGTTGCTAACAACTTCTTTAACTCCCGTTACTCTTATAAAGTAAAGAGCCAGCTCCAGATATATCTTTGCATAATCCTTGGAGTCTTTTACTTTCTTATTTCCTAGTTTTGGATGGGTCAGTCTAACTGAGTACATTCTAGTACTCAGGGTGCTATTCCTAATGATCATTGCAGATGGCCAAATGTACTACGGGTACTGCGAGCACTGCCTATACCTGGCTACGAGCGATGACTAGGCCCAGGGCAGGGCTTCTCCATTTTGTCTCATGCTTTTGGTGGGTTGACATACCCAAATGTTGGCATAGTATTTCGAAAACCCCATAAGTGATGTGGGTGCTAGTTAAATAAATGCTTCTGCTAAACTTATACTTCGATGATTGCTACTTGGAGTTATTTGGGGCTGCGTGCCATCCATGTTGCAATAACTCTATGTACTCTGATTTATGTTAAACCCTGTGGAATGTTGTAACACTTGATGTAGTAAATCTCAGTTCATTACGATCTTGCTTGTGAAGGAAAAGTTTGAGATCCTTCACGCTTTCACCAGACCCTGGGTTTATATGGGTTCAAGTCTGAGGTAATCATTGTGGGGTAGATGTTTAGCATACTTGATCTCTTATAGATCTGGTCGAGTCATGACATTGATGATGCTTAAAATCGGTCGTACGTTGCATAGTGCCTATTCAGATGACCCACAAGCAAGGAAACAACTGAGGCGAGGATTAAAATGCACGAAAATTGTCGTGCGTCAGTTCCAGCTCATATATGAGGATATTGGTTCCAAACATATACTGGAAGGCCTCATACACCACCTGACCGGTCTGCCCCAGTCGCCCCTCGCACGTGCCATATCCCTTGCATGCGCGATATTTATTTACATTTGCATGCGCGAAAAATTTAGAAGAAAAATTTGTTTCCTATGGTATGCACATAAATTTAAGATAGCAAGAATGTGTATAGAAAGGAAATGGATTGGCATGCATAAAAAACAAAAAATCTGATTTAAATGATTTATTTCGTTCATAAATATAGGATGTCTACAACATCCATGTAGCTAGGTGTAACACCATAAAAGCCATCAACTAAAAATAATGAATTTAGTTATTATGGAAATTAGGGTAGTAAATTTTATTCAATGTGATGGTTATTTATTTGCACTTTGAATCATTTTTCTTTATGTGCGCATGATTGATTATCGGATGTTTTATAGCAATTCTTCTTAAAAGAAAATCCTAGTAATTAATATAATAATTAAATAATATAATAATTATTAGTCTAAAAATAAATATTTTATTTATAAATAGTTTTGGTGAATTTTTTATGAATTTTTGAGCTCTTCAAAAATTCATTTCGAAATTTAAAAAAAAACAACAAAACAAAACAAAACCCTAACCTAACCCTAAGGCACAACTAGGGGCCCATTTACACTAACGCGCGCGCCCCTGCCCTCCCAGCTCTCCAAGCCGCCGCCAGCCCCTATTCCCTCTCTCTCCTCCTATTCTCTCTCTCCCCTACTCTCTCCTTCTCTCCTCGCTTCTCTCTACCCAGCACGCGCACCAGGGAGCCGGCCGAGCCACCCCTGATCTCAGCCCTGCACCGCGGCCCCACGTGCCAGGGACGCCGGCCATCCGGCCAGGCCCCATGACCCTGCCCCCGCGCTAGGACACGTCCCTGCGCCCGGCCAACTCACGTGCATGCCAATGCCCCGCCGACCTCCAGCGACCCCGACCCGACCGATCCCAAGCCGCGCGCGAGGAGCCGCCTAGGCACGACACCAACCGCCCTGCACGCGCCCAGCGAACCGAAGTGTCGAGGCCCTGCCCGACCAAGCCGCCAGCAGCGCGCCGTTTCATCTACCACATTAAGGATCATCAGTGCCTCCGCTTCTTCCTCCCCCATTATTCTCTCTGGTAACGTCGCCATTGATGGTACTTGAAGATGCCGTCGCGCCCTTCTCTCTCCCAGCGCACCTCCATCTCCCTCTCCCTCTCTATAAATGTCAAGGCCACGCCCTCGAGTTCTACCTCGATTCCTAGCTACCTCGCTCCTGCTTGTGAAAGCTCTCTTGTGAGTTTTGGTGTTTGGATGACAACTCAATTAAAGGACTAACAAGTGTACTAAGTGTTGAACAGGTGCTTAAGATAAAGTCTACAAGGTTCAACACAAGTGAACAAATGTGATGGTCCAAGAACTAGATTATGGATACATAATGGACATCACAAGTAAGATGGACATTGCATAAAGTGAGACTCGGGTGCGTAGCTCGGAGACAACTGATCAAGCCAAGGACGGAGGCAAGAAGAGCTTCGAGGTACCAAGTGCACGGGAGAAGGTCAAGGAGGCTGAGGAACCCAAAGCCAAGGGTGAAGAAGGAGGCTTGCAAAGTCAAGGGTGATCGAGTTGAGAACAGCTATGGCACATCAAGGATCACTACATAAGGACGTGACTTACAACCAATGAGGTAACAACTGCAGTTATGTGGTGTAAGTCATAAGGCTCAAGATCAAGCTCTAAGGAGGAGATCAAGGTCACTAGAAGGTGAACAAGTGTCAAAACCAGAACTGGAAGCAGCCCAAAAGAGCTAAGTTCACCTTGATCTTTAGTTTGGGTTGTTCCTATGTTTGGAAATGTTCTATGTGACCTTTACAGGATGTTGGAGCCAAGTAATGTCAATCTAGATCAAGTCAAGCCGACTTGATAATTTATGAGTCCAACATCAAAGCTCAAGCATGTGAAATGCTATAGATTTAATGATTAAGAGAAGGTATGTTTCTATACGAAGTACATTGGTTTTGTGGACTAATATACTTGTCTAAGTGTTAGAAACAGAAAGAAGAAGAAAAGAAGAGAGGTGCAAAGGGCTTGGCTATGTATAGCCAAGGCAGCTCAGTCTGGCACACCGGACTGTCCGGTGGTGCACCGGACAGTGTCCGGTGCGCCAGAGCAAACTGGCCGCTCTCGGGAATTCACCGGCGACGTACGACTATAATTCACCGGACAGTCCGGTGTGCACCGGACTGTCCAGTGAGCCAACGGTCGGCCAGGCCAACGGTCGGCCGCGCGATCCGCGCGGGACACGTGGCCGTGCCAACGGCTAGATGGAGGCACCGGACTGTCCAGTGTGCACCGGACATGTCCGGTGCGCCAACGGCTCCAAGACTGCCAACGGTCGGCCTCGACGTAGAAGGAAAGAAATCGGGCACCGGACAGTGTCCGGTGTGCACCGGACTGTCCGGTGCGCCACCCGACAGAAGGCAAGATTTGCCTTCCTGGATTGCTTCCAACGGCTCCTAGGCCCCTTGTGCCTATAAAAGGGACCCCTAGGCGCCTCCAGCAATATATAAGCGCAGCCAACAAGTGTAGACTTCACTCGAATAAATTCTCACTCTCCCTCTTGTGTGTAACTCTATAGTTTGTGTAGAAGGCACAGCTATAAGCCTTAAGAGAGAGAGGAGAAGTGCTGCTTAGAGCTAGAGCAAGGTCTTGAGCGTATCGTTACTCTACCGGGGTGCTGCCAAGAAGATTGTAAGCAGCCGCGGTTCTGTTGTAACCCCACTCAATAGTGAAAGGCTCTATCTGTCATACTGACAAATCTGAGCAAACGGAGGAAGGAGTTGAAATAGACTCCAAGCCCAGGTGTGGCTAACTCCAACGAGGACTAGGCAAGCATTTCAGGCTTGGCCGAACCTCGGGATAAATCCTTGCGTCTGTGTGCTCCGTTCTGTATTGTACTCTGACTCTCTGTCTTACTCGCTTATATATCTGCACTTCACTACTTACTTGTGGTACTAGCTTTCCTTGAAGTGCAGGATATTCGTAAGACAGGAACTTCAATTCCACTGCAACCTACTCGAAGGGTTCTTCACTCCACTGCGATCCTGTCTTCGAGTAGAGTAAGATTTAAGTTTTAAAGTGATAATTTTTATTCGCCTATTCACCCCCCCTCTAGGCGACATCTAGATCCTGTTCCGGGGCCAAAGGGAACTTTCAATTGGTATCAGAGCTAGGCCTCTCCAGTGTGGGCTTAGCCGTCCGGAGATAACGATGTCGTCACAAGAGGTAACTGTAGAAATTCTTTTAGGCGATGGCTCTAATTACAAATCTTGGTCTGTCTCTATTTATAATGCTTTCATGAGTGTTGATTCTGATTTGAGACAGATCTTTAGTAGAAGTATTTTTCCATCTGATATTAGTAAAAATCCCTCTAATGATGAACTAAGATGTTTATCTCTCAATCACCGTGCTTGCAACATCTTAGTTGAGTCTCTTTCTAGAAGTGCCTATTTTGCCATCATGAGTAGTGATAATGATTTGTTTGTTGATGCTCATGATTTATGGAATAGAATTAAAGTAAAATATTTTGTGGCAAATTGTACTACTTCTACTCCCTATATTGCTTGTGATACTAACCATTCAAAGGGAGAAGAACAAGAACGATGGCACCCAAACGATGAATCCACCTCACCGACAGGTTTGTCTTCCACTAGTTATAAATGTCTTATTGCTAACAATGATAGTGGAGACGAAAGCGATGATGAGGAGGAATATGAGGATGATAGCGAGGATGAGTCTTCATCACCACTAGGTACATTTTCCTGTATTGCTTCCACTAATAATAATGACAGGGAAAATGAGACCGGTGATATGGAAGAAGAGGAGATTCGCCGGTTCTACACCCATCTCAACAAAGAAGACAAAGTGCTCTTGGTTAAGTTGTTGAGGAGGAACAAGGAACAAGGCGAGACGCTTCTCAGGCTAGAGGAGACTCTCATCAAAACCAACGACAGCCTGGAGAAGATGACCAAAGAACATGAGGAGCTAAAGTGCTCTCATGATAATTTGGTCCAACGATATGAATCTATTTTATTTGAGCAAAGAAATAATCATGATGTATTATCTGATGTTGCTCAACTTAAAACTGAGAATTCTATGCTTAAGAGTCAAGTAGAAATGATAAATTTAGAAAAACTTGCTCTAAGTGAAAAATATGATATGCTATCTTATTCTCATAATGAATTAGTTGATGACCATATCATGCTTAATGTTGCTCATGAGGTTGTAATTTCAAACTTAAATTCATGTGAACCTCATACTCGCATGTGTGCGCATTTGAATTGTATATCATCATGTGCTAACCCCTGTTGCTCAAAAGAAAGCCAATCATTGATTGAGCAACAAGTTTTAGGGTCACAAAAGAAATTCTGTGGGAATAAGAAGCAACGACAACTAAGGAGAAGACGCTTAGCTCAACTCTCTCAAGATATCCACGGGCGCGTGGTGAAGAAGCTTGAGAAAGGAAAAACTGCAGCAAGTGTTAAGCTCAATAAGAAGAATGTTCCCAAAGCTATAAATGAAGAAATCAACATGAACAAGGAAAAAGGTAAAAATTCAATTAGTCATGTTGTTTGTACTAATCATCTCTCCATGTCCTTCAAGCACAAAAAGGGAAGAGGAAAAAGGAGGTGTTTCAAATGCAAGGAGATAGGCCACCTCATCGCATCCTGTCCGTACAAAGACAAGGATGAAGGGACAAGAAGTTGCTTTGGATGCAACAATAAGGACCACATTATCACTTCATGTCCGGTCATGAAGAATCAAGGATGTGCATCCTCCAAGATGACCCTCACCAAGGAAAATGACAAACAGCAAGCGTCATGTCAGGTTGAGCGACGCTTCTGCTACAAGTGTGGTGAGCAGGGTCATATATCAAAGGTATGTTATAAAGGTAAGATTCCTAAAGAAGTGAATGTGTGTCAATCTCATTCACTTAGGAGACCCAAATCATACACTTGTGCTAGATCTATAATGAGATCACCTAGAACTAGCACAAAGGCCATTTGGGTACCAAAGGCACATTTAGATGATCATTATGGACCCATCCCGAGATGGATACCAAACTGTGCTAACTAGACCATGCAGGTGCCTTGAGATGGACTGGAGACCATGGGAGAGCTTAAGACGGTTATCTAAAACTCTATGCTTAAGCTGTTAATTGTTTTGGTGTTCATTGACCCAAAGTTGAATTATTGTGAAACACTAATCCCATGTTCATCTCAAGTGAAATAAGGTGTATAGGTCCTGAATCATTATTGGTGAATCAAGTAAAGGACCTTGATGAGAATCTACAACCTGCTCTCCAAAGGACGGTACCCGTGTATTTTAAGTACATAATTGCAATTTTGTATTGCTCTTAAGTTGGCTTGATGTGCTACCTGTCCTTAGAGTAGTTATGCTTTATGATTGCCTGTGTTAAATGGATCATAATGATGGTTGCTTAATCATGGCTGGTGCTCTATAGGATATATCTTTTGAATCATTCATTGGTAGCTCTTTCATTTGTTATATCCACAACGATTAACTCTCTTGGTGTATATGGATAAACCTGTAACTTTTTTGTAAGTAATGCTATGTGCAAATATGACATTTTGTTTAGTCCATGTTCACATGATTACCCTGGTTTGGTACTGTGTGAATTTCAAATCCATGTCGTGCCCTTTTGAGCTATGAGGTGCGTAAGCAAAAGGAGCCCTGAATTGGTGATAACAAGGGCTCTCATAAAGGCAAAGGTATGGAAAATGGAGCTATGCAATTTCATTAAATATTCTTGAAATTCCATTCATTGTGATCATAGCTATGTTCTTGTCTTTAAATTGGTAATATCTTGGCTTAGGTAATTTATGCCTTTAAAATGTTGTTTCTTTTGTGCACCTAAGAAACCTTCTTAATTATGACATGCTTAGATATTTCGCTTTATATACATGATTGTGTTGATCTTCAATTGGTATATGCAATGATAGTTAAGTATGAAGCATGTACAAGTTGCGTAAATGTTAGACTTCCTGTGAGTATTCAATTGGTTTAGGTGCCACTGAGGCGTGCATTGTTGTATTTAGTCAACCTTTCATTTAGCCTTCAATTGGTGTTAAGTGGTTTTTCATTTGATATTCAAATTGGCATCTTTGGGTGATGAAAGTGGTAGAGTATGCCTTGACCAAGGTATGTTATGATCCTCTAGTTCTAAGGAAGCTAGAATGTGCAAAGTGCAAGTCATTCAAATACTTGATGCACAACTTGAGGGGGAGCACACATAACTTGTGTCTTTTGAGACTAACTGGTTCTTGAGTGATCTTGTATAGTCTCTAGGTGGAAAAGAGAAGATAAGCAAGAAATGGAGCAATCTGGACTTGGGTACCTCTGTAAGTCAAGAAATTGGTATCTCAAGTTGTGAGTAAGTGCATATCTTTAGATTGCTCATGCTCTTTAATATCTGGTGATAATAGATGCTTAAATATCATGGAGCCATGATAATAAATGAACTTTGCAATTGGTATCTTTCAATTGGTAGCCGTAATAGTTCGCTTCAATTGACATCTTTTGATAATCATGAGAATAGAAGTTTCTTCTTGTGCCCAATACTATAACTTGTTCTAAGTTTGATGTCTTAGCAACAAAAAAAGTAAGGTTAAAGAATCAGGCACAAGTGTGAAGAAGCTCTTGAGAGATTAGATACTTTCAAGATGGGAAGTACACTACAACATGGTAAAGGTACAAAGGGAGTATTAATATTTTTGCATATATGTATCTTGCCTAAATGTTGATCGGGCATATGCTCAATAAGTAAGGGGGAGTTTTGATAGTCGTTTTTCTCCTTAACACCCTGCTGTCCCTTGACATCATCATATGTTCTTGCTTGAGTATGGTTTTTGGTGTTTGATGTCAAAGGGGGAGAATTTGTGTATTAAAGCTTATCTCAACCTGAGAGGAAAGCTTATCCTAATGGGTGATGTGTTAGTTTGAGCTTTGCCAAGTGTGATATTCATATGTTTCTTGCAATGTTGCTCATATGGACTAGTGTTTCTCATATGGACTAGTGTTTCCGCTGCGATGAATTATTTGGCTTCTATAGTGTAATAGATAGCCATGTGGTTAATGGTGCTTTAAGATTGTCTTAAATTAGTGTCTTAGTTTAAATTGGTATTAGTTTGAATTGGTATCTTAATGATGAATAGTGGTAGGTTGATATTCCTGTGATATATCCACTATTTTGAATGGTGTTTAACTCTGATTATGTGCATTTGTGTGTTATAGCATCATGGTTTGAATCTTGTCTCAATGCTTCCTAAAAGGTGCTAAGGTGTAGAAATGTTTCGAACTGCCTAAGTATATGCAAATTGGCGTCTGAGGCCAAAATTAGGTTCTTGAAGTAAGCACATATTTAGGGGGAGCATTCTATAAACTTAGAATTCAAAATTTGTGCTTCAAATCTTATTCTTATGTAAGCTTTAATTGTGTTGCCATCAATCACCAAAAGGGGGAGATTGAAAGCTCTCTTGTGAGTTTTGGTGTTTGGATGACAACTCAATTAAAGGACTAACAAGTGTACTAAGTGTTGAACAGGTGCTTAAGATAAAGTCTACAAGGTTCAACACAAGTGAACAAATGTGATGGTCCAAGAACTAGATTATGGATACATAATGGACATCACAAGTAAGATGGACATTGCATAAAGTGAGACTCGGGTGCGTAGCTCGGAGACAACTGATCAAGCCAAGGACGGAGGCAAGAAGAGCTTCGAGGTACCAAGTGCACGGGAGAAGGTCAAGGAGGCTGAGGAACCCAAAGCCAAGGGTGAAGAAGGAGGCTTGCAAAGTCAAGGGTGATCGAGTTGAGAACAGCTATGGCACATCAAGGATCACTACATAAGGACGTGACTTACAGCCAATGAGGTAACAACTGCAGTTATGTGGTGTAAGTCATAAGGCTCAAGATCAAGCTCTAAGGAGGAGATCAAGGTCACTAGAAGGTGAACAAGTGTCAAAACCAGAACTGGAAGCTGCCCAAAAGAGCTAAGTTCACCTTGATCTTTAGTTTGGGTTGTTCCTATGTTTGGAAATGTTCTATATGACCTTTACAGGATGTTGGAGCCAAGTAATGTCAATCTAGATCAAGTCAAGCCGACTTGATAATTTATGAGTCCAACATCAAAGCTCAAGCATGTGAAATGCTATAGATTTAATGATTAAGAGAAGGTATGTTTCTATACGAAGTACATTGGTTTTGTGGACTAATATACTTGTCTAAGTGTTAGAAACAGAAAGAAGAAGAAAAGAAGAGAGGTGCAAAGGGCTTGGCTATGTATAGCCAAGGCAGCTCAGTCTGGCACACCGGACTGTCCGGTGGTGCACCGGACAGTGTCCGGTGCGCCAGAGCAAACTGGCCGCTCTCGGGAATTCACCGGCGACGTACGGCTATAATTCACCGGACTGTCCGGTGTGCCAACGGTCGGCCAGGCCAACGGTCGGCCGCGCGATCTGCGCGGGACACGTGGCCGTGCCAACGGCTAGATGGAGGCACCGGACTGTCCGGTGTGCACCGGACATGTCCGGTGCGCCAACGGCTCCAACACTGCCAACGGTCGGCCTCGACGTAGAAGGAAAGAAATCGGGCACCGGACTGTCCGGTGCGCCACCCGACAGAAGGCAAGATTTGCCTTCCTGGATTGCTTCCAACGGCTCCTAGGCCCCTTGTGCCTATAAAAGGGACCCCTAGGCGCCTCCAGCAATATATAAGCGCAGCCAACAAGTGTAGACTTCACTCGAATCAATTCTCACTCTCCCTCTTGTGTGTAACTCTATAGTTTGTGTAGAAGGCACAACTATAAGCCTTAAGAGAGAGGAGAAGTGGTGCTTAGAGCTAGAGCAAGGTCTTGAGCGTATCGTTACTCTGCCGGGGTGCTGCCAAGAAGATTGTAAGCAGCCACGGTTCTGTTGTAACCCCACTCAATAGTGAAAGGCTCTATCTGTCATACTGACAGATCTGAGCAAACGGAGGAAGGAGTTGAAATAGACTCCAAGCCCAGGTGTGGCTAACTCCAACGAGGACTAGGCAAGCATTTCAGGCTTGGCCGAACCTCGGGATAAATCCTTGCGCCTGTTTGCTCTGTTCTGTATTGTACTCTGACTCTCTGTCTTACTCGCTTATATATCTGCACTTCACTACTTACTTGTGGTACTAGCTTTCCTTGAAGTGCAGGATATTCGTAAGACATGAACTTCAATTCCACTGCAACCTACTCGAAGGGTTCTTCACTCCACTGCGATCCTGTCTTCGAGTAGAGTAAGATTTAAGTTTTAAAGTGATAATTTTTATTCGCCTATTCACCCCCTCCTCTAGGCGACATCTAGATCCTGTTCCCGGGCCAAAGGAAACTTTCAGCTTGCTGCCTGCCCCCTCCGTCGAACCCTAGCCCAAGAACGCAGTCCGCCGTAGAACCCGTCTAGCCTCCCTAGCTCGACGTCACCCTGCGCAGAGAAACAGAGAGGAAGAGAAGGTAGAAGACAAGCGTATTGTATTCTACCCCCTGCAGCGTTTTGTTGTTTTAAATTTGTAAATTTCAGAGTTCAAATCACATGTAAATTGAATGCTTGATCTCCTGTGTATATGATGAGCTATTTCAAATAGTGTTTATGCCATTTTCCATGTTTACATCTTAGTTTGGTTATGACGGTTGAAATTAAATTAAATATAATTTTCTAGAGTGAAGAATTTTGGAATAGAGTAGACCATATCTTTTTAATAAAAAAATACTAGATGAATAATTCTACGGTTATCTATACTCAGGATGAACCGTAGATTTTTAGTCAAATTGTATGTGTTCGTATGTGCGATTATATACAAATTTCTTATTCACTAAGTCAAGCTAGAGTCTCGATTAATATTAAAATAATATAACGACTATGTCCACTGTAAACTAAATAGTAGAATTAAATCAGTAGTTTAATTTAGTTCTCTTAAATGTTAAGGCCTTGTGACTTTTTAAATAATATTGTAACATCCACTATAATTTCCTTTTAGAAAGAAATTATAAAATATAACACACGTACTATTCGGTAGTCATAATTGATTAGCTAATTGATCTAGCTCCATAGAGTTTGGTTTAGCGCTATATCGATATTAATGAATTCATATAGTACACACTTCCAAAGTCAAATTTGCCACATAGATCTCTCTAGTGAAATATACAAACAAAATAAATAGTATGTTATATCGTAGCAAATGAGATGATCGTTGATGTGTTTTATTGTAACGCCCTGAATTTGGGGTAGAATTTTTCTTCTTTTCACTCACCAAATTCGGGCGTTACTCTCTTTTCTCTTCCCGTTTCGCCCCTTCTTCCCAATTTTAAACCAGTATAGTGACGGGTGTCCGTGTCATGTATAAACCAAAATCTAAGTGTCATGGGTGTTGCATCATGCCGAAGCACATTTCTTTGTCGGATGTCGCGTGTTCGTCTCGCGCCGTTTCAGATTTTTGGTTCGCGATCGGATTCCGTTTAATGGTCGTGCGTGTCGTGGGTTTCGATCCGCGATGTGTCACAGCCTGGCCCAGCCCGGCGCAGCAGGGCCTGGTCCGGCCCGCGCGCCCCTGGTGCCCCCTGCCCTCCCCATGCGCACGCCCCCTCCCCCTGATCCATTTGTCTCATTTGATTTTCTCCCGCGCAGTAACCTCCCTCTCCCTCTTCCACCTCTCTCTCTCTCTCTCTCTCTCTCTCTCTCTCTCCTCGTGGTTCCCTAGGGTTTGGAGTCGTGATCGCCGGAATTTGGATCCCCAGAGGTGAGTTTTCCCCCTCCCCTTCCCTCTCTCTCCTCCCCCTCCCCTTCTCCCCCACGCGGCCTCCCAGCTCGCGCGCCCGCGCCACCTCGGTCCCCGCGCCGCCTCGGCCCCTCGCACCCGCGCCGCCCCCTCGGCCCCCGCGACCGCGCCGCCCCCTCGGCTCCCGCGACCGCGCCATCCCACGGCCGCGCCCGCGCCGCCCTCGGCCCACGCCCTGCGCGCCGCCCTCGGCCGCGCCCGGCCGCGCCCTCTCCCCCCGGCGAGCCCCTCCCCGGCGGCCCGCGCCCTCTCCCCCGGTGAGCCCCTCCCCGGTGAGCCCTCGCCCCGCCGCGGTCCCTCCCCGGCGGCCCTCCCTGCCCGCGCCCTCCCCTGCTCCCCGGCGAGCCCCGGCCCGGCCCCCGCGCCGCGCCTTGGCCGCGCCCCGCCATGCCTCGGCCGCGCGCCCCCGACCATGCCCCTGCCCGCACCCTCGCGCGTCCCTACCCGCGCCCGTACCCCGGCGACTCGCGTCCCGCGCGCCTGCACGGTTCGCGTGCTCTCGTGAGTGCGACCATAGTCGTGCTGCGTTTAACCCTCGTTCTAATCTATTTAATTTTAGTTTAGTCGATGTGCTACGTCGCGCGCTTCACTGCGCGACGGTTCATTCTAAATTCATCTTTATTAATATGCTGTGTCGCGCGCTTCGTCGTGTGACAATTCTTTTTTAATTTATATTTATTAAAGTGCTGCGTTGCACGCTTCGTCGCGCGACGATTCGTTTAAATGCAGTTCAGTTGACGTAAGCCGTCGTGCGTTTCGTCGCGCAACGCTTAACGTTTATCTATAATTAATGCAAGAATCTCGTTGCGCGCTCTGTCGCGCGGCGAGTCGTTTACTTCTTAATTCAATCTAAATGTTGTGTCATACGTCTCGCCATGCGACCACTCCCTTTCATTCATCTTTATATATTTATAATGATTAAATGTGGAACATGAATTTACTTTATGCTAAATGCAGTGGCCAAATTAATGCCCTTCTGTTAAGCGAGTGGTTTAATTTATAATTATGTAACGTGATCGCTTCTCGACCGAAGACCCGACTATCATTTCCTCTTTCTCTCTTAACAGTAATTGCGAGCCCCGCGTGGAACGCATGTTTTTATTTCTTGTATTCTATTGTATGGTGTACTGTTCTTTTGTATTAAATGTGTGGATGTATGTATGTTTGCGCTCGTATAGAGAACGATCTAGTTGAAGAGCCCGAGGAACTCGCAGGAGAAGCCCCTGAGCAGCAGCTGGTTGGTGGAGGCAAGTGTCCCTTGACCTATCTATGTCATATACAACTCTATAATTCACTTTCCGCATTTACACAGTTATATCTAAGGATTGACTAGCTTTTGTTATCCATGTCCTTGTTTACCTATTTGGGTCGGATTATTATTGTTTAGCTTTATGCTATTGCTCAACACTAATCAATGAACATAATGAGAATTATCTATGATACGCTGTTTTCCCTCTTATTTATGATTATACATTTGTGGCATTTAAGGGGGCTCGAGCGGTTTCTCGAGTGCCTCTCCATAAGGGCCTATTCGTTGGATGACCGCTCGGGAAAACAGTGCAACCATGAGGGTGGAGTGGGACGCCCTTAGCTGAATAATTAGAGGAACCGGGATGTGGTTCGCTTCGCCGTCGTGTCGTTAATGGGGCTCGGTGTATGCGGCTTGCTCTGCCAAGTTTGGGTTCGCCCCTTGGGGAGGAGTGTGGTGCATTTAGGAAACCTAACGGGCGGCTACAGCCCCGGGGAATCTTTGTAAAGGCTACATAGTGATACCCTGCTGGGTCACCTTGGTAGTGATCAATGGAGAGTCATGATCTCCGGGCAGAAAGGGAAATCACGGCTTGTGGTTAAAGTGCGCAACCTCTGCAGAGTGTATGAAAACTGATATATCAGCCGTGCTCGCGGTTATGAGCGGCCAAGGGAGCTCCAGTGATTAGTGGTACTTGATCAGAGATGTTCGGGTTACAGGTGGCAATGAGAATGATGGTTTGGTATTGATTATGGTAAATGGTAAGTGGTATTCTTTCCATTTGGAAAGGAGTACGTTTGGGTTAATAACGTGGGTTAATTCTAAAACTTGGCTTTCTCTACTAGTAAATAATAATTAGACCACTAAAAGCAACTGCTTGACTTACCCCCACATAAAGCTAGTCCACTACAGCCAAACATGACACTTGCTGAGTATGTTGATGTGTACTCAACCCTTGCTCTACACACCAAACCCACCCCCCCCATCCCCAGGTTGTCAGCATTGTAACCCCTACTCAGGAGAGGATGAAGCCATGGAAGGAGACCACTAGGAGTTCCAAGATTACGACGAGTTCTAGGCGTGGGTTAGCGGCAACCCCCAGTCGGCTGCCTGTGAAGGCCGCGTGTATCTACGTTTCTTTTCTGCACTTTGATTATTGTAAAGACTATGTGGATGTCTCAGACATATGATGTAATCAACTATTATTTCCCTTTTATATTATGATTTGAGCACTGTGTGATGTCCAGTTATGTAACTGCTGTGTACGTGAATTGCTGATCCTGGCACGTACATGGTTCGCATTCGGTTTGCCTTCTAAAACCGGTGTGACTTAGGTGGTATCAAAGCCGTGCTGACTGTAGGACCACTAACCTAGAGTAGAATGGTCGTTCTAAGGATTATAGACCTTTATTCTCACCTTGACTTTGGTATCCCTTCAAAAGTTGGTCATAACGACCAAACCTATGTTCTACTATATATTATACCTTGCTGAAAAATTGTGTTTTATCCTAATCCTTCATTTATTTATGGTTAATTACTTGCTGGTCATATTAGTTCTGTTCTCACTCTTATGCTTACGGTGTCTTTGTAGATGGCTCGTCTTAGACACACTGCAACGGAAGTCTGTCATCCCCTCCTTACCCTCCCGTCTCGCGGAGCGTCCGCTTTGCCATCTAGTGACCGGTCAGTCCAGCCACTTGGAGAGGCTGCACCACCGCCTGCATGAGGAGCAAGAGCGTCGATGACAGGAGCTGGGAGCAGCAGGGCTCTTCTTTCTCGCTCCAGCAGGAGATAGAGTCTGTGAGGAGCTGCTCCCCCATGCTCCCGCTGGAGGCGCCCCCTGCACCACTACTGAGCGCCCCAGCCCCTGGAGTAGCTGCTGGAGGAGACCCAGACGACGGAGGTGGCGATAGCAGCTCGAGCCACGACACCGACCTTTTCCACCGACCAGGAGTTGGAAGGGATGGGTTGCTCGACCCATCACTCGCGACGTTGCTCGCGGGTGTCACTTCCACGATGCGCTCGACACCCTCTACGTCGGGCACTCGACCGGCGTACTTGGTCTATTGAGTATCGCTGTGTGGTCTTCCAGCACAGTCGCGGGATCTACCCGGACCGTTGGGAGGCGACCTGCTTGGTGCGCCATCCAGAGAACAGTCTCTGGGGTGCGGAGGTCTGCTCAGAGCACTATTCCATCTCTGAGCGGGACTCAGCTGAGGCGGCCATGCAAGATGCCACATGGCATGCGCTTTTGCACTACTGTTCAGTGCTCGGTGGGGTAGCTGATGGTCTCAACCTGAAGTATTACCCCCGCCGTCCATCTGGCAGCACAGGAGGCGTGATTGTCTCACCTGTTGGTGAGGACAATCCTAGGTTGAGCAGCACAGTCAACCTAGCCGCCGTGCTAAACACGGAGCTGGACCATGCGCTAGACGAGCTGAGTAGGGCTCGTGGTGACATCGCCCAGCTATGGGCTGAGCACGCGGAGCGTCGTCACCTAGATGATGGCTCCCCCGCTCCCGTCGGGACTCAGCAAACCTGTACCGCTCACCTCGGCGTGGACACCAGTCTTATGGAAACCACCCGACTGCATGGCCAGGATAAATTTAGAACCATAGATTGTCAGAGTCAGATCTTGTAATTAATACAAAAATATATATACATATAAGCTATAGTCTTAGTGTTAGTCTTAGTTAGACAGGGTAGTTTTCTTATCCTGTGCATTTATGTTTGTCATGATGAACTATGTTGGATTTGGATATTTGTAATGACTGTCACCAGAGTGTGGTATCCCCCCGCATTTTGGTTTACCTGTTATGTTAATGAAGTAGCTATCTAGTTGGGAAGCCTCTCATTCCACTTTCCTCTTTATCTGAGAAGCTGTGTTGGTCTGTGTTGGAGATCAGTGAAGATGTTCGTCTGTTCAGTATTGTGGGAGAATTCTATACTCTTTTCTTATGCCGCAAGATTTGCCAGATCAGTTCTGATGTGTGGTTGCATTCTGCAGATGTCAGAAAACAGGCACAGAGGAGGAAGACGTGCTCAACTGGAGCGGCCAGCTCAGCAGGATGAGGCACCCCAGCAACAGCAGCTGCCACCCCCCCCGCCCCCGATGTCCAATTAGCAGATGTTCATGATGCAGACTCAGGCAGTTCAAGCCATCGGTCAGACTCTGGCCACCATTCAGCAGCAGCAGTAGCAGCCACCACCTCTTTCCTCAGATGCCAGGGACAAGCGTGCTGAATTCATGAGAGGTCATCCCCCAACGTTCGCTCATTCTTCTGACACCATGGATGCTGAAAAACTGGCTGCACACTGTGGAGCAAGAGTTGCACACCGCTCAGTGCGACGACAGGGAGAAAGTTCTGTATGGTCCCCGTCTGTTGAGAGGAGCAACTCAGTCTTGGTGGGAGTCTTATCTCGCCACCCATGCCAACCCCGACACCATCACTTGGGAAGAGTTCAGAGGTAGCTTTCGTCCGTACCATGTTCCTGCAGGTCTGATGACAGTGAAAGAAGGAGGAGTTCCTGGCACTCAAGCAAGGGTCATTGTCGGTTAGTGAGTACCGGGACAGGTTTCTGCAGCTGTCTCGCTATGCTCCTTAAGATGTCAACACCGACGCCAAGAGACAGTATCGTTTCCTGAGAGGCTTGGTCGACCCTCTGCAGTATCAGCTGATGAATCATACCTTCCCGACATTCTAGCATCTGATTGACAGAGCAATCATGACAGAGAGGAAGCGTAAAGAGATGGAGGATCGCAAGCACAAGATCAGTGGGCCCTAGTCTGGAAGTAGCAATCGCCCTTGTTTCTCGGGCAATCAAGCTCAGCAGTTCCGACAGAACCAACGTCCACCTCAGTAGCAGCAGTTCTAAAGGCAGTATCCTCAGCACCAGCAACAGAATCGCCAGAACAATCAGTCAGGAGGAGGTCAGTTCCAGAAGTAGAATCAGTAGGCACCTCGTCTTCCTGCCCCAGCGACCCAACAGAACAGTCAAGCAGCACTAGTTCAGGGTGGAAGCAGAGCATGTTTCCACTATGGAGAGCAAGGCCATTGGGTGATGCAATGTCCGAAGAAGGCAGCCCAGCAGCAGTCAGGCCCCAATGCCCTAGCAAAGCAGAATGTGTCTCAGCCTGGAGTAGGCAACCGCTCTCAGCCACGCTATAACCATGGGACTGAACCACTTGGAGGCTGAAGTAGTTCAGGAGGCCCCCGGCATGATAGTAGGTATGTTTCCAGTCGACTCCCAATTGCAGAAGTGTTTTTGATACTGGAGCAATGCATTCATTCATTACTGCATCATGGGTAGAAGCACATAATCTTCCAATAACTACCATGTCAACCCCCATTCAAATTGACTCAGCCGGTGGTAGAATTCGAGCCGATAGCATTTTCTTGAATGTAAGTGTGGAAATAAGGGGATAGCGTTTCCCGCTAATCTTATAGTAATGGGTACTCAGGGAATAGATGTCATTCTAGGGATGAACTGGCTAGACAAGTATTAGGCAGTTATCAGTTGTGATAAGAGGACAATCAAGTTGATGTCTCCACTAGGAGAGGAAGTGGT